>CM077187.1:38146393-38186393 GCA_039654105.1 Coreius guichenoti | reverse complement strand
GGGAGGTGACAGTTAAGAGGTTAAAAAGTGTAAATCATGAACCACATGAGTTTTCATTGGCACTTCTGTGTTTGACTGAAGAAACCGCGCAGGTGTGTATGTGTTCTGTGTGTTTTCACTGAGTGTAATCGAGCAGGTGGAGCTCGTTCTGACCCGCGTGTCCTTTCGGCTCTACGCTGTGAAGATTATTAGAATTACAGCAGCATTAATGGCCACGTCTGGTCCTGCTGCTAATGTTCATCACAGCGCTGGAGAGCGAGAGGTCAGGCCTGGCTGATAAATGACCGTCCATGTTTATGAAATGCTGTTATTATATTGCATATGTATATCATGTTGGCGTCTCTTCATCTGCGTGTGTTTGTGATGGATATTCCTCGGAGACGTTTCTCTTGTATAATGTCGTAGTCAGTGGAAAGTTAACGATGTTCCAGGCGGGGGAGAGTTTTCACAGATAATGTGCAAATTAGAATTATTTCTGTTTCCAAGAGCTCTGCCAAAAATCCAGTGTGTTTTACTGTCTTTCAATGAAAATGATGGAAATCAAAAACCATCAGCTCAGACATGCTGGTCTAGACTGGTTTGTGCTGGTTTAGAGATGGAAAACTAACTAAATTACACATTACACATTTTTTTTCTGCATAAACTTTGACTAACGGTAAAAGTGGAGTTTACACTGCAAAAAGTATGTTCGTCCTCAGTGTTTCTGTCTTGTTTTCCAGCACAAATATCAAATCAAGATACATTTACTGGAGAAGCAAAATGATCAATAATGTAGTCAATAATTTTATCCCTTAAAACTCATCTTTGATCACCAAAAATAAATATTTAAATGTTTTTTCCTGTGAAAAAGAGGTTAACGTCTTAAAATAGCTTGAATGTAACTCCACACCCTCATTTAGTATATGCGGACTTATGAATATGCAAATGAGCCCCGCCTCCACTCACTCACACCAGATTCTCTTGAGCTTCAGGGAATAGGTAATGATATGCTAAAGCTCCGCCCCCCTCGTGACGTGATTGGTTAGAAGGTAGTTTGTGACGTCAGAAGCACCGGCGATTTCAAACCGTGTTTTTGAGCGAGTATTTAAGGATAAAATACTTAGCAATGGTGTTGATTTATGAATTTGCACATATTAAAAACACCACATAGACATATAAACAACATTAAAACCTTGATTTTCACCACAGGGGGACTTTCAGATATTTTTTTTCTGAAAAATGTATCAGAATTAAGCTTAAAACAAGAGCAAATATCTGCCAATGGAGTCCGAAAAATAAACTGAATTTATATGGAGCAGATGAGCCGTTCCACTGGGTCCTAAAGTCAGTTCTGCAGTTTATCTCTTCAGAATGCATTCAGAGACACATGTAGACATTATGAAATCATTTTTGGTAAAGTTTTGAGCATTGTTTATGTGTACTGAAGCATTCCTCACATTCCATTCATTCCTAAGGGGGTCAAATTGACCCGTGAGGGAAGGATTTGTTACTTTTTTTTTAAATTTCAACCACATAAACTCCTCAAATCCAGTCATTTTTTTGTGTATTCGTGGCTCAAGTGCGACAGCAATCCTAAGGTCTTGGACCACTCCGATGAACACTCAATTTTTTTCAAAAATTAATTTTGGGTCAAAATGACCCAAGGGACGGATGAGGGTTAAAAAGTGTAAATCATGAACCACATGAGTTTTCACTGGCACTTCTGTGTTTGACTGAAGAAACCGCGCAGGTGTGTATGTGTTCTGTGTGTTTTCACTGAGTGTAATCGAGCAGGTGGAGCTCGTTCTGACCCGCGTGTCCTTTCGGCTCTACGCTGTGAAGATTATTAGAATTACAGCAGCATTAATGGCCACGTCTGGTCCTGCTGCTAATGTTCATCACAGCGCTGGAGAGCGAGAGGTCAGGCCTGGCTGATAAATGACCATCCATGTTTATGAAATGCTGTTATTATATTGCATACATATATTGTTTGTGACGTCAGAAGCACCGGCGATTTCAAACCGTGTTTTTGAGCGAGTATTTAAGGATAAAATACTCAGCAATGGTGTTGATTTATGAATTTGCACATATTAAAAACACCACATAGACATAAACAACATTAAAACCTTGATTTTCAGATATTTTTTTTCTGAAAAATGTATCAGAATTAAGCTTAAAACAAGAGCAAATATCTGCCAATGGAGTCCGAAAAATAAACTGAATTCAAAGCATGATTATTTTTCTGACTCCATTTGCAGATATTTGCTCTTGTTTTAAGCACAAACTCACTTCATTTTAATGCATTTTTCAGAACTCATTTTGTATCGTGATTCAAGAATGTTGAGCTGGGAAACCAGACAGAGACACTGAGGAGGAATCAGTAGAAACAGGCCGTATAAAGAACAGAATGATTGACAGTTTTCCATGATCCTTATGAGTAATAACTGATCAGATTAATCATCTTCCCAAAGACCGTCAGTGTTTATATGATATATTAACCAACATCACAAATAAACACATCATGCATATTTTCACTCAGTCGCTTCGCTGGCAGTAGAAACATTGTCTTTTTCAAGATAAATCTGGGGAAAACAATAAAAGATCTTTAGTTATGAAAGCCTCAAGAAATATTGTTTTTCCGTCTCTGGATCTTCAGGAGAACGCTACTATTAAATATAACGTGCTACATTATTACATTACTGACCGAGTGTTTGTCTATTAATGTATTCAGCAGATTTATGATCCTCCATCCATCCATCTCTGCTCTCTTGTTGTTGATTTATGGATGATGTTTCTGACATTATTCCACATATTATATGGCTACTTAAAAAAATAACATATTAAAAATAAAATATTAATATATAGACATGAAATGTTAATGCGTGTGTGTGTGTGTTTTGTTCTAGGGTTTGAGTGGGTTATAGTTTTGAGTGTGACTGTGGCAGATGGTCTCATAGCCGAGGGACACACACACACTCACTCACACACACTCTCACACACACACACACACACACACACACACACACACACACACACACACACACACTCACTCACACACTCTCTCTCTCTCTCACACACACACACACACTCACTCACACACAGACACACTCACACACACACACGCACACTCTCACACACACACTTACACACACACACACACACACACACACTCACTCATACACACACACACACACTCACACACAATGTTTATATGATGTTAGCCAGCATCACAAATACTTCACAACTCTCCGCTTGTAAAGACTTTCACTGGTGTCTGTTTATGTTTTAATGTCACAACCAAAAACAATGATCTCGTAAATGTGTTTTATGATGTTTTTATGATGATTTTCGATGGTTATCAGTGTTTTGTGCGTGTCAATGATCTCAGTGTGAGTCGCTGTGAAGGACATTGATGATGTTTGACGATCAAATCCACATAATGAATGTTTAACAGCGCTGTGTGTTTTTCAGTGTAACATTTATATCCATATTTTAATAGGCCTATTTATATTAATTTATATGCGTGATTGTGCGTTTTGTGTGCATGGCATGTAAAGTATGTGTGTTTGTCTTTAGTTTGCATATGCGTGTGTGATTGTGTAATATTATGGATCAAATATAAAGAGGATATTAAAAGATTCACAGTTTGAATTAGGTGTGTAAATGAATCGTGTAGGTTATTATTCTGGACATTTATTTTAATAATTCTGCTATCCACAGGGTGTTATGAATTAAAGCCGTCTCATGATGTGAATCAATATCATATATGACCCAAAGCCCGCAGATGAAAACAACATTATGAGCCTTATGATTGAATACAGACATCATGAAGAGAGACACGAGATACAGAGACGAGAGATCAGGATCAGATGATCGTTTCCTCCCGTCTGTCTCTCTTGTCAGGTTGATCTGTTACATGGATCCGTCCGAAGTTTGACATTGAGTTTTTCTGTAGAACGACAAACATAAATAGTTATGAAAGCCAAAATATTAAATGTCACAGATGTATATTGACTGAGTAATCACTGTTTTGTAGAGGAGGGTCAAAATGACAGTTTTCACTTGAGATTTGGAGCCAAATTACAGGGGTGTAAAAATGACTTTAGAAAGATGACAGCATCATTATTTTATTTTTACTCAGAGATTGGTAGATCTATTAGTGAAATCTGTTGACTTTATCAATCTTTGTTGCATAATATGCCAACGGTGACGGTTCAAAAATGGGGAAAAAACACTTCTTACGTGTTTTTGCCTCAAGTTTGCATGCCTGTAACTCAAAAAGTATTAAAGATATCTTAACATCCTTTTAGATTCTGATTCTTAACAAACTTTTCTTTTGGTATCTTAATTTTTAACGCCCAACACGGATCATTTCCAGAGATATGGGGATCTCAATGTGGCTCCATGAGTAAATTGGTCAATTGTACACATTTTCAGTGGTCAAAAACCAAATGTGGGTGACTTTGCATTTGTATACACCTGACACCTACATTTTTTTTCTTTTAAAGAGGAATATCTGAAGAACAAATAATGTTGATACTAGAAATCTATCTTGTGTTTTTCTATCAACACAACCGCATAGAATATACATTTGGTTTTTGACCACTGAAAATGTGGACAATTGAACAATTTACTCATGGAGCCGCATTAAGATCTCCATATCTCTGGGATTGGACCATCGAGGGCCTTTAAAATGGGGATACCAAAAGAAAAGTTTGTTAAGAACCAGAATCTAAAAGGATATTAAGACATCTTTAATACTTCTTGAGTTACAGGCATGCAAACTTGAGGCAAAAAAACATAAGAAGTGTTTTTTTCCCATTTTTGAACCGTCACCATTGGCATATAATGCAACAAAGATTGCTAAAGTCAACAGATTTCACTAATAGATTTACCAATCTCTGTGTGAAAATAAAATAATGATGCTGCCATCTTTCTAAAGTCATTTTTACACCCCTGTAATTTGGCTCCAAATCTCAGGTGAAAACCGTCATTTTGACCCTCCTCTACAAAACAGTGATTACTCAGTCAATATACATCTGTGACATTTAATATTCTGGCTTTCATCACTATTTATGTTTGTCTTTCTAAACAAAATCAAAAATTTGAGACGGGGAAGTTTGCGAAATTTGGCTGATTAGACACGGAATGACCCTATAGCTGTTGGAGAACAATGTTCTTGTTCTTCTGTTTAAATGGACAAATATGTTATTGAGCTCATAACACACATCAGTAAGAGTGGTGTGTGAGATCAAGTGTGTTTAACGAGTCGTTCTCTCATGCTAATACCTCTTGTCTGTCAGCTTCGCCCACAGAATATGCCACCATGAACCTGACGCTGAGCGCAGAGCCTGGAATATTCCTGACCAACAGCTCCCCGGGGATGCGGGCCTATCCCGTCACAGCGTTCGTACCACATGACGTCCAGACCGGTCAGCCTGCCAATGATTCGTTCATCACGAATGCCGCCAATTTGACCGGCAGCCACGCCGTGACATACAACCCGCTCGGCGGCCACACCGTCTGGCAGGTGGTGATGATCGTTTTCTTGTGCGGCTCGCTTTCCTTAGTGACCATCATCGGGAACATCCTGGTCCTGGTGTCGTTTAAAGTCAACAAGCAGCTGAAGACAGTGAATAACTATTACTTGCTCAGTCTGGCGTTCGCCGACCTTATCATTGGCGTGCTTTCTATGAATCTCTACACCACGTACATCATCATGGACCAATGGGCTCTCGGGAACTGGGCGTGTGACCTGTGGTTGGCCATTGATTACGTGGCCAGCAACGCGTCCGTCATGAACCTTCTGGTCATCAGCTTCGACAGGTACTTCTCCGTCACACGCCCGCTGACCTACCGGGCCAAACGGACCACCAAACGAGCCATGACTATGATCGGACTTGCCTGGTCCATTTCGTTCATCCTATGGGCGCCGGCCATCCTCTTCTGGCAGTATTTCGTGGGCAAGCGGACCGTCGCTTCGGACGAATGCTACATCCAGTTCCTTTCAGAGCCGATCACTACGTTCTGTACGGCCATCGCCGCGTTCTACATGCCCGTCACCATCATGACTGTCCTCTACTGGCGGATCTACAAAGAGACCGAGAACCGCTCCAAGGAGCTGGCTGGATTGAAGGGCTCGGGAAACCAAGGGAATCCGGAAGAACCGGGAAGCTCGCGCAGTCACAGCAGTTACGAGCTGCATCCGTCCAGCCAGAGAGGTTCTGGGAAAAGGAAAGCAGGGCGTTTGTGGTTCTGGCCGTTGAGTCGTAAACCCGGCAGCGGCAACACGGACCGCAGCAGCAGCGACAGCTGGAATAACAACGAGACGGCCGTGTCTATTGACCAATCGGATGATGACGAAGAAGAGGACGTTGAAGACGCCCGTCCCATCTACTCGATCGAAGAACGTGGCGACTCTGAAAGCCTTCAAACGACGGACGCAGAAGCGAGACCACCCAGAAAGGGGACGGCGCCGAAAGACCAACTCAACGCCAACATCTCCTTAACAGACGCCAAACGCTTCCCCTGCAAGGCCAAAACACAGGTCAACAAGCGCAAAAAGATGTCTCTGGTGAAGGAGAAGAAGGCAGCGCAGACGCTGAGTGCCATTCTCCTGGCCTTCATCATCACCTGGACACCGTATAACATCATGGTCCTGCTGAATGCGTTCTGCGACGAGTGCATCCCCGCGACGCTGTGGGCTCTGGGTTACTGGCTGTGTTACGTCAACTCAACAGTCAATCCCATGTGTTACGCTCTCTGCAACAAAACCTTCCGCACCACCTTCAGATCCATCCTGCTGTGTCAGTGGCGGCAGAAGAAACCCAACAAACCGCAGATCCAGCAGAGACAGCCGGCGCCCACCTACCGGAGACAAAGTCCGGATTGAAGGGCGATTGTGCGTTGCTTTCTGAAGGGCTGTACAGTATTAATGTTTATAGGTGCCTCAGTTAGACACTGCAAAAATGATGTTCTTCCTCAAGTATTCCAGTACAAATGTCTAAACATTCTTAAATCAAGATACATTTACTGGGAAGCAAAATTATATATTATATTAAGTCTGATAAGTGCATCACAATTGAGTTTACGCTTAAAGGGATAGTTCACCCAAAAATGTAAATTCCCTCATTAATTCCTCTCCCTCATGTCGTTCAAACCCGTCAGACCTTCGTTCATCTTCAGACACAAATGAAGATATTTCTGATGAAATCCGAGAGCTCTCTGACCCCTCCATAGACAGCAATGTAATGAACACTTTCAAGGGCCAGAAAGGAAGTAAAGACATCGTTAAAATAGTCCATGTGACTCCAGTGGTTCAGCCTTAATGTTATGAAGAGATGAGAATACTTTAGTGCACAAAAACCAACAAAAAGAACGACTTTATTCAACAATCTCTTCTCGTCTGTGTCAGTCTCTTACGCAGTTGACATAGTAAATACAGTGCAGCGCTTCCGAGTGACGTCAGAGCTACACCAGAACGCCGGCTTACCATTGGTCGACGCTGATCACGTGACGCATGCGTGTGATGATGCAGGAGCTGACCAACGTCAACAGCGTAAGAGACGGACACAGACGAGAAGAGATTGTTGAATAAAGTCGTTATTTGTGTTTGTTTTTGTGCACTAAAGTATTCTCATCTCTTCATAACATTAAGGCTGAACCACTGGAGTCTCATGGACTATTTTAACGATGTCTTTACTTCCTTTCTGGCCCTTGAAAGTGTTAATTACATTGCTGTCTATGAAGGGGTCAGAGAGCTCTCGGATTTCATCAGAAATATCTTCATTTGTGTCTGAAGATAAGCGCCGTTTTGTGTTCTCCTCAAGCGCCGTTGAAGGGAACGGATTTAATGAACTTGGGTGAATTATCCCTTTAAGACAATGAAGTTTTTGTTTCTGATCCCACTGGCAGATATTTGTTCTTGCTTTAAGCTTCAACTCACTTCATTTCAAGAAAACAAGACTTCATATATTATATCATCTTGCATCTTGATTTAAGAATATTTACATATTTGAACTTGGAAAAGAAGGAAGAAAATCTTTTTTTTTTTTTTGCAGTGAAGCTATCAAACACGGATTGTATGACTTCAAGAAACATTTGCTGCACCCTGTACATATAAACCTTATGAAAAGTTTTCTTTCTTGTGTTGATGCATTTCCTACTGAAACTCAAAGTTGGGGTGGTACATACAGTATTTAAGGGCTCATCCGTTTTTTTTTTTTTTACATTTATGCATTTGGCAGACGCTTTTATCCATTGCATTCAAGGTATACGCATTTACATTTGATGAGTTCTTGCTTTCCCTGGGAATCGAACCAATGACCTCGGTGTCGCAAGATCTACAGGAAAGCTTTAAAACTTTATCCAACCTTACATTATTTTCTCACATGTTTGGCTCGTAATATTTTACAACCATTATGAGCAAAACGTGTGAGAAAATAGGGATGGACAAATGCGGTTTCATTTGGACTTAATGACACTATTAATAATCCCTTTCACTGATTTGGTTCATGTGTTTCATTGGGGTTTATGGTGGTTGTGGTGTGATGCTCCATGTTGTGGTACTCTGTGATTTTGTACTTTCAGCTCTGAAGTGTTTTACTGCTAAAATGACTAGGTCTGATGTCATGACTGTTTTTAAATACATTTGTCAAGTGCACACTTCAGAACTGAAGCACTTTGTTTTGAGTTCGTGAGACTGCAACAGGAAACTCCTAAAGTTGTCATTTCTAAAGCAAGAACATTCACTGTTTTACCTTTAAATAAATGTGGAATCTTTTTCATTCCAAGTAAATCTTTGGCTAGATACTGTTGTAAAACTTTGAGACGGTTATCCACACTGCAACTTACGATTCCTCTGTGCATATTTACCCCTGAGAGCAGCAATGAGCCAATAAAATGAGCCGCAAAAAACACAGTGGGAGCCAAAAATCCCTGCTGCCCACGTTTCCTCAAGCGCCGTTGCATCCATGAATTTTACCAGTTTTTCTTCTTTTTCTACACTCTTAAAAATAAAGGTTCTTTAGTGGCATCGATGGTTCCATGAAGAACCTTTAATCTTTCCATTCCACAAAGGGTTCTTTACGGTTCTTTAGATTATTAAAAATGGTTATTTTAAGAACTGTAAGGTTTGTTGGGAACCAAGAATGGTTTTTATATGACATTCAATGCGAAAAAAACCTTTTGGAACCTTTATTTTTAAGAGTGTGTGCAAATCAGTGTTAAACCTTCTGCATGCTGAGAAGAATAAACTCCAGAGTGTGTATGAGAACTGATCCTGGGAGAACCAACACAACACAAAACACTCCAGCTGAGTGTTTAAATGTCCTTCTGTCTTGTAGTGTGCACTTCATTGTAAAAAGAAATGTTGCAATTAGCTATCACAACCTAAAAGTTGTCAACCTAAATTGTCACATAAAGGGGCTATGTGAATTTTCATGTATTATTTGCAAGTTACTTTGAAAAGTAATGCATTACAATATTGTGTTACTCCCTCAAAAAGTAACTAATTGCGTTACTTAGTTACATTTTAAGAAAAGTAATGCATTAAGTTACTTTTGCGTTTCTTTTTCTCACCTGGGCTGGGCTTGTTTGTCTGTTTTTTAATAACAAAAAAGTTCTGTTTTTGGGTAAATGTAAACGCCCTTTCACACCAAAATTTAAATAATAAGGTTGAAGGAAATGCAAATTCACGCGTGTACAGTAGAGGACGCAGCTCAAACAAACCTTTCAGCTGTGCTGCCATTCTGGATTACAGAAGAATAGGATGCAGGAGAAGAAAGTTTAACACTTACTTCACAAATAAAAATAAAAAACTGCTTATGGTTTAAGGTCAGCAGCAAGTACATTGGTCAATAACGTGAGATTAAATGCATACATTTAATTTGTTTTATTTAACATATTTAATTATTGGAGGTTTGCACAGTATTCTGATTTTGCATTTCACAGATTTTATTAATTCTGAGGAATACTGAATCTTGTGCAAGTGAGAGTAAATGCATGCTCACATTTAGTCTAGATCTACAATACCCATCATGTTTACACAGCGCACACAAACACTGCCGCACTTACTCCTGATTCTCTCAACATGAGGACAGGAGAGGTGTAAAAACAAAGTAACTTCAGTTACTTATTTGAAAAAGTAACTTCAGAAAGTAAAGTAACTTTTTTTACTTGAAAAAAGTAATCTGATTACGTAACTCAAGTTCCTTGTAATGCATTACCTCCAAAACTGATTATTTGTTTTTTTATGGCCATTGTGTGAACAGGTAATGAAACTTACAAAACGAGACCTTTCCCCGACTTCCTAGGTTGTCTATAGCCCTATTCGGACGGTAATTGTTTCTCATGGGGTCGAGGTTTTCTCCCACCATCCGCGTAAAAATCCCCGGCCGAATTACCTACTGTTTTTAGACAAACGCCAAAGGTCGTGTGGTGATTTAACTGCCGTCCGAATCCTGAGTTTACAGGTGGAATCAATTAAAAATTCACAGTTTCAATCCTGTTTGACCATTGCCAAGCACCGTACGTAAGATAACTGTTGCGCTTTACTGTAATTTGCATGCATTTTAAAAATGCACACTTTTATTACTGAAATGCTGTAAAGTATTTAAAAGAAAAATATTTCATCACCGCTCAGTGAACAAAAATGAGAAAAAAGCATGTAAACATTTCAAATGGGCCGTTGTGGCAGCAATATATGCAATAGCAATATGTATTATACAACATTAAATATATAAACCAAGCAGCTTTATGTTTACCTCATGTAAATAAGAGGCTGCACTTATTTCCGCTAATTTCCATATTTTTTAAAATGACATCCATCCTTTTGAGATAAAATGCAAGAGAAAACCATTTCAAATATATCCTGTGTGTGCGGGTTGCGGAAGACTAAAGCAATTTGCGGGACTCCCGCAAAATAGAAATATCTAAAAAATAAATAAATTGTTATTCATCTATTGCACAAAAGCAACAAGAACAACAAAGAATGATTTACAGGCGCAAGCATGGGCAGAGTTTCTGTTTATAACATGCTTTTGCAGCGTTGTGCAGTGTAGCCAATCACAGACATATGTGTTGATTTCTTGAACGCGATGGCCAATCAGATGCATTTAAGATAGAATCCACTCACCGCTCAAAGTGAGCTTTTGTTCCTTGCTGAATTCTTCATGCTGGCAAATCCTGAGATTATAACAAGGAAAATGTATAGACATTATGAAAGATTCATTGTGCAGTCAGCTTCATTGATAACGGAGCTTTGAGAGATCTCGATGAACTGAGATGTCAGCTTTTTAGGGTTCAAAGGGTTCATAACACACAGTTTCTGCCAGTCTCATGTTAATCTTGAGTATCTATAGAGTAGTGTTGATCCTTCATATCTCCCAAGAGTCTTTAGTTTGATCATATTTATAAAAGACAGATACACTGTACCGATTCTTTCAGAAAACAGCCGAGTCCGTGGAGGCGGGCAGTGGGCGGAGCTAAAGAGTCACGAGCACACACACACGATAACTTTCGATTCACTATACGTTGGTGTTGTTCACATTATATGCACTTACGCGCCGATTGCCAACAAAACACACACATTTGCTGCAGTTTCACTCACCGCCTGCGGTTTCCACTCATGACCGGGAACAAACACACACACTTGCAGAACTCCGGAAACACAAACTGCATCCACTGTTCCCTTAACGCTGGGTTATTTGTGAAGCTGAACAAGGTGATCTTTCCCTCACACCAGAAACACACTTCTTTAGTGACATTGTTGATCTCGTGTCTAAACACACAACGCCAGCGCCGCCGACGGCTCCCGTAACCCGAACGAAGCTCGTTGATGGACACGCTCTTGCTCTCGCTCTGGTGATGTGTGTGTGTGCGCTCATCCGGGAGAAGTGCCCATATAAGGAGTTCCGCCCCTTATGATGTCATACAGGGCCATACTCGAAAAAAACGTTCCGAAACTTGTTTGAATCCTGAAGGAGTGTATTTGGCACAGAAATACTCCGTCATACATCTAACTCGTTTTTTGAAACTTTGTCCATGTTTATCATGAGAATCAACTCTTTAACAGTGTGAATAAGGCAGAATGCATGAAATAGCATTAGACCCCCCCCTTTAAGGGAGCACACTTTGCGCCCATTCATGCCAAACCATGCATGCGCTTGCTTTATGTTAAATTACTTGAAACTATTTCATGCACGTACAGAAAAAAATCTACTTATACTTTTAATGCGGGCTTTCGCGGCCGGGAGCGGGAGATGGTAATGTATATTTTTGCGGTAAAATCCGTCCCGCGCAGGTCTCTAGTCTAGAGTCTCAAATATACTTCATAATCAATAACAGTGTAATGTTAATTACCTCATCTGTCGACATGATGCCGTGCCGGTGAACACAGAGCTGGTGTAAACATATCCACATCACTATGATCAGATGCTTTAACTGCTGTTTTCTGTCATTTTTGTCGTGTTTATTTTATTATTGAGAGGAAAGCGCGCGGCACATATTCATCTAATGGGCAGCGTGGACGCGCGTAGGGATGTTCGTCAACAGTATATCGCTGCAAAGATATTTCAAACTTTATTTACTCCTATTCGAAGAACGATAAAGACCTTCGCCGTGAGTATATCGGGATCTTGAATCACTTGTAAGTGGCGCTACTAACACGTGTTTCTGAATTCTACATATAGCGCCTTTAAAACTACTTCATATTTCAAGTTGACTAGACTTAAAGGTGCAGTGTGTAAGTTTTAGCGGCATCTAGTGGTGAGCTTGTGAATTGCAACCGCTCACCCCTCCCTTTCGAAGCACATAGAGAAGCTATGGTGGCCGACACAGGACAAAAATGTCGTCGTCGGAGAGAGCAGAGAGTGATTAGCGCTCTGTAGAGAAGTTTGTCCGTTTAGGGCCACTGTAGAAACATGACGGCGCAAAATGGCGATTTCACTGTAAGGGGACCCGCGGTGTGTGTAGATAGAAACGGCTCATTCTAAGATAATAAAAACATAACGGTTCATTATGTAAGGTCTTTATACACAACTGAAAACATAGTTATGTATATTATATTGATATTTCTGTCAATAGATCCTCATAAATACTACACACTGCACCTTTAAAAATGTAAGGCTTTTTATTAGTTTAAACAACTTGGAGTGTTGAACTGTTCAAGTTTAATCTCTTCCTCATGTTGTTTTCAAAAGCAGGGGCAGGATGCAAAAATACCCTAGAAATGTAAAAAATGTAATTGTGAAATGTGATATTTCTTTATTGTGCTCTATGCATATCTGGTTACGTCAGATGGATGGGAGTTTAGTGCCTGTATCTGTCCGATTATGTAGTTTCGTTTTTTCAACATGGAGCCGTGTTCGATTACAAATAAATACATGGTGTGTGTTTTTATATGGTTTGTTAGAAAACAATACGCCTTCATAAACATGTAAATGTCTCTGAAAATAAACGATGACGGGGATTTCCTCTAAAAGTAAATTTCTCACAGTGATTTGAACGGTTGCTGTGTTTTCAGTGTGTTTGGGCTCAAAGATCCCTCGATCACAGGTAATGTTGTACTGTACTTTATACTGTACAGAACTGATGATGTCAAGAGATGCAGTATTTTTACAAGATACAAGACCTCAAAAAATCAAATGTTGAGCGACACTCCCCTCTAGTGGCGGAATGGAAACAGACTCTGAAATAGCAGAATATACAGTATACATTAATTTAGCTTTTGTTTAGGCCAAGATTTATATTATGGTCTGAAAGCATAAGATTGTTAAACACACACACACACACACTTTATGAAACACTTTGTTCACTGTTTCTTTATTCAGGATGATTGGTATCTTTATATTGATTACTGTAGCACTGGGTGATAAATTATAAACTGTATAAAGTTGATGAGTTTTGTCTGAGATGTTTGATCAATAAAACCAAATGTTTTCTGTGGTTATATTTTGTATGAGGTTCTAAATATTTAATACATTTATCCAGTTTTATTTGAACTGTTTTTCACAGAAGTATTTACACACACAGACACACACTCACTAACACTCACACTAACACACACACACACACACTCACTAACACTCACATACACACACACAGACACACACACTCACACTAACACACACACACACACTCACTAACACTCACATACACACACACAGACACACTCACACACTCACTAACACTAACACACACACAAAAATACACACACATAAACAAACTCTCTCTCTTACACACACACACACAAACACACACACATAAACAAACTCTCTCTCACACACACACTCACACACACAGACACACACACACACTCACTAACACTCACACTAACACACACACTAACACACATACACAGACACACTAACACACACACAATCACTAACACAGAGACACACTAACTCTCTCACACACACACACAAACATACACATAAACAAACTCTCTCACACACACAAACATACACACACATAAACAAACTCTCTCACACACAAACACAAACATACACACACATAAACAAACTCTCACACACAAACACAAACATACACACACATAAACAAACTCTCTCACACACAAACACAAACATACACACACATAAACAAACTCTCTCACACACACAAACATACACACACATAAACAAACTCTCTCACACACAAACACAAACATACACACACATAAACAAACTCTCACACACAAACACAAACATACACACACATAAACAAACTCTCTCTCTCACACACACACACACACACTCACACACACACACACTCACACAAATGCAGTTAAAAACAGTCATGGAGTGTTGTGTGGCATGAAATGATTCTAGTAAATGTTAATCAGTGTGTATCAAATCCATTGACATTTATTTTGAACGAATAGCAAATATCGTGTGTAAAGTCTCTGATTCTGTCAGCACATGTGATCTGTGACGGAAGATGTAAACTCGTTTAATGTTAAACCACATATTTTTCACTGACTCAGATCGACTTTTCTTTCTCTAAAATGTTGATTTCACTGGTTTATTACAGTTTTTCTGAATTGCTAAAGCAGATTTCTTGAAACCATCACTCATTTTCTCACAGCATTAAACACAAATCCAAATCCTCAAACTACATTCACAACCCCCGACTCTTCTGGCAAAATCAAACAATCGCCTCAAAACAGACTCTGAGATAGCACAATATACAGTATATGTTAATTTAGCTTTTGTTTAGGCCAAGATTTGTATAAAGTTGATGAGTTTTGTCTGAGAGTTTTTTCAGTGAAAAACCTTACACACACTCTTCCTCCTCGTCCACCATCTCTTACACACACTCTTCCTCCTCGTCCACCATCTCTTACACACACTCTTCCTCCTCGTCCACCATCTCTTACACACACTCTTTCCATCTCTTACACACACTCTTCCTCCTCGTCCACCATCTCTTACACACACTCTTTCCATCTCTTACACACACTCTTCCTCCTCGTCCACCATCTCTTACACACACTCTTCCTCCTCGTCCACCATCTCTTACACACACTCTTCCTCCTCGTTGACCACACACTCTTCCTCCTCGTCCACCATCTCTTACACACACTCTTCCTCCTCGTCCACCATCTCTTACATACACTCTTCCTCCTCGTCCACCATCTCTTACACACACTCTTCCTCCTCGTCCACCATCTCTTACACACACTCTTCCTCCTCGTCCACCACACACTCTTCCTCCTCGTCCACCATCTCTTACACACACTCTTCCTCCTCGTTGACCACACACTCTTCCTCCTCGTCCACCATCTCTTACACACACTCTTCCTCCTCGTCCACCATCTCTTACACACACTCTTCCTCCTCGTCCACCATCTCTTACACACACTCTTCCTCCTCGTCCACCATCTCTTACACACACTCTTTCCATCTCTTACACACACTCTTCCTCCTCGTCCACCATCTCTTACACACACTCTTCCTCCTCGTCCACCATCTCTTACACACACTCTTCCTCCTCGTTGACCACACACTCTTCCTCCTCGTCCACCATCTCTTACACACACTCTTCCTCCTCGTCCACCATCTCTTACATACACTCTTCCTCCTCGTCCACCATCTCTTACACACACTCTTCCTCCTCGTCCACCATCTCTTACACACACTCTTCCTCCTCGTCCACCACACACTCTTCCTCCTCGTCCACCATCTCTTACACACACTCTTCCTCCTCGTTGACCACACACTCTTCCTCCTCGTCCACCATCTCTTACACACACTCTTCCTCCTCGTCCACCATCTCTTACACACACTCTTCCTCCTCGTCCACCATCTCTTACACACACTCTTCCTCCTCGTCCACCATCTCTTACACACACTCTTCCTCCTCGTCCACCACACACTCTTCCTCCTCGTCCACCATCTCTTACACACACTCTTCCTCCTCGTCCACCATCTCTTACACACACTCTTCCTCCTCGTCCACCATCTCTTACACACACTCTTCCTCCTCGTCCACCACACACTCTTCCTCCTCGTCCACCATCTCTTACACACACTCTTCCTCCTCGTCCACCATCTCTTACACACACTCTTCCTCCTCGTCCACCATCTCTTACACACACACTTCCTCCTCGTCCACCACACACTCTTCCTCCTCGTCCACCATCTCTTACACACACTCTTCCTCCTCGTTGACCACACACTCTTCCTCCTCGTCCACCATCTCTTACACACACTCTTCCTCCTCGTCCACCACACACTCTTCCTCCTCGTCCACCATCTCTTACACACACTCTTCCTCCTCGTCCACCACACACTCTTCCTCCTCGTCCACCATCTCTTACACACACTCTTCCTCCTCGTCCACCATCTCTTACACACACTCTTCCTCCTCGTCCACCATCTCTTACACACACTCTTCCTCCTCGTCCACCACACACTCTTCCTCCTCGTCCACCATCTCTTACACACACTCTTCCTCCTCGTCGACCACACACTCTTCCTCCTCGTCCACCATCTCTTACACACACTCTTCCTCCTCGTCCACCACACACTCTTCCTCCTCGTCCACCATCTCTTACACACACTCTTCCTCCTCGTCCACCATCTCTTACACACACTCTTCCTCCTTGTCCACCACACACTCTTCCTCCTCGTCCACCATCTCTTACACACACTCTTCCTCCTCGTCCACCATCTCTTACACACACTCTTCCTCCTCGTCCACCATCTCTTACACACACTCTTCCTCCTCGTCCACCACACACTCTTCCTCCTCGTCCACCATCTCTTACACACACTCTTCCTCCTCGTCCACCACACACTCTTCCTCCTCGTCCACCATCTCTTACACACACTCTTCCTCCTCGTCCACCATCTCTTACACACACTCTTCCTCCTCGTCGACCACACACTCTTCCTCCTCGTCCACCATCTCTTACACACACTCTTCCTCCTCGTCGACCACACACTCTTCCTCCTCGTCCACCATCTCTTACACACACTCTTCCTCCTCGTCCACCATCTCTTACACACACTCTTCCTCCTTGTCCACCACACACTCTTCCTCCTCGTCCACCATCTCTTACACACACTCTTCCTCCTCGTCCACCATCTCTTACACACACTCTTCCTCCTCGTCCACCACACACTCTTCCTCCTCGTCCACCATCTCTTACACACACTCTTCCTCCTCGTCCACCATCTCTTACACACACTCTTTCCATCTCTTACACACACTCTTTCCATCTCTTACACACACTCTTCCTCCTCGTCCACCATCTCTTACACACACTCTTCCTCCTCGTCCACCATCTCTTACACACACTCTTTCCATCTCTTACACACACTCTTTCCATCTCTTACACACACTCTTCCTCCTCGTCCACCATCTCTTACACACACTCTTCCTCCTCGTCCACCATCTCTTACACACACTCTTCCTCCTCATCCACCATCTCTTACACACGCTCTTTCCATCTCTTACACACACTCTTTCCATCTCTTACACACACTCTTCCTCCTCGTCCACCATCTCTTACACACACTCTTCCTCCTCATCCACCATCTCTTACACACGCTCTTTCCATCTCTTACACACACTCTTTCCATCTCTTACACACACTCTTCCTCCTCGTCCACCATCTCTTACACACACTCTTCCTCCTCGTCCACCATCTCTTACACACACTCTTCCTCCTCATCCACCATCTCTTACACACGCTCTTTCCATCTCTTACACACACTCTTTCCATCTCTTACACACACTCTTTCCATCTCTTACACACACTCTTCCTCCTCGTCCACCATCTCTTACACACACTCTTCCTCCTCGTCCACCATCTCTTACACACACTCTTTCCATCTCTTACACACACTCTTTCCATCTCTTACACACACTCTTCCTCCTCGTCCACCATCTCTTACACACACTCTTCCTCCTCGTCCACCATCTCTTACACACACTCTTCCTCCTCATCCACCATCTCTTACACACGCTCTTTCCATCTCTTACACACACTCTTTCCATCTCTTACACACACTCTTCCTCCTCGTCCACCATCTCTTACACACACTCTTCCTCCTCATCCACCATCTCTTACACACGCTCTTTCCATCTCTTACACACACTCTTTCCATCTCTTACACACACTCTTCCTCCTCGTCCACCATCTCTTACACACACTCTTCCTCCTCGTCCACCATCTCTTACACACACTCTTCCTCCTCATCCACCATCTCTTACACACGCTCTTTCCATCTCTTACACACACTCTTTCCATCTCTTACACACACTCTTTCCATCTCTTACACACACTCTTCCTCCTCGTCCACCATCTCTTACACACACTCTTCCTCCTCGTCCACCATCTCTTACACACACTCTTCCTCCTCGTCCACCATCTCTTACACACACTCTTCCTCCTCGTCCACCATCTCTTACACACACTCTTCCTCCTCATCCACCATCTCTTACACACGCTCTTTCCATCTCTTACACACACTCTTTCCATCTCTTACACACACTCTTCCTCCTCGTCCACCATCTCTTACACACACTCTTCCTCCCCATCCACCATCTCTTACACACGCTCTTTCCATCTCTTACACACACTCTTTCCATCTCTTACACACACTCTTCCTCCTCGTCCACCATCTCTTACACACACTCTTCCTCCTCGTCCACCATCTCTTACACACACTCTTCCTCCTCATCCACCATCTCTTACACACGCTCTTTCCATCTCTTACACACACTCTTTCCATCTCTTACACACACTCTTCCTCCTCGTCCACCATCTCTTACACACACTCTTCCTCCTCGTCCACCATCTCTTACACACACTCTTCCTCCTCATCCACCATCTCTTACACACACTCTTTCCATCTCTTACACACACTCTTCCCATCTCTTACACACACTCTTCCTCCTCTCCCTCTGAGACTTCCCTCAGTACACCTGTCACCTGTGCACCTGTTCTCTCTGAACAGGACTATATTGTGTACAGTTGGCCTAATCACATCATTAGAAATAAGTGTGAACGATTTTGAGTTGTTGTGTGTAAACGATGTTTTAGTTATGTTTAGTGTTCTGCGACACAAATGTATCACAGTGTGAAATGTGTTTTAGTGAGTGAGAATGTGTTTAGAGTTTAGCAAAAAAGAGTGCATGAGATTTGCACACAGAGTCTAACTGCATGAACTTGTTTAAGGTTTTGCAGAAAGAGTGATTTATTTGACAAATTGGTTTGGGCTATTGAGAATTTGGTTCAGAGAATGGGGTTTAGCGTTTTAGCAATTCAGAGAAACTAAACTGCACCATGATCAGACTCCAGTGTGTGCGCGTGTAATGACTGTGACTGACCGCACGGTGTCGCCGTCGCCGCAGAAATCGCGCGCGCGCGTGGCGCAGGTGGCGCGCATTAAACCTGCCGGCGGGAAAGATGAACACACACAAACACACACACACACACACGGTCATGACGAGAGGAGGTTTAAATAAGCAGCAGTGATTCTGATTCATGAGTGAGTATGACATGAGACAAACACACACACACACACACACACACACACGGTGTTTTAAACAGAAGCTCAGAGTTACAGGCCGTTCAAGCGCGTCTGACTAGAGTTTCAGCATAAATAGGTCAGTCAGGTGGGTTTTCGTCGACTGTTTTTAAAATTAAGGAACTTTAAGAGCTTTTAATGTCATGTTCACATGAGTTGAGCTCTGTTTTCTTCTTTTATAAGTTTCCGGTTACTGTCAGTCGGTAAAGTGAGGATTTTAGTCTTTTTGAGTTAACGCCAGAGAAAAACTAAATAAGATGATAGGAAAAAGAACATGAGGGCAAAACATTAATTTATTCACATTCTTTTTTTATTATATATTTGTTGAACATTAACAGAAAGGCATTCATAACTGAAAAATTCACCGTATAACATACTCAAAAGTTAGCACGTTAAAGACAAATTAAAAAAAGTAGTGGAGTAAGGATAATTTTTTTTTTTTTAATTATAAAACCAAAATCCTTCCAATAAGGAGTACAAATATAATGCTTTGGGACTTTTCATCCTTTTCAGTGTCTCCACATGTACTAGAAATTCCTCATTAAAAAACAATAATCTTGCAAATTTACATTTGTGTTTGTAAAATTTCAGCAGAAGCAACAAATTATTTATTACATAAGATACTTTTTTTTTTATTTTTTTTTTATCAATTAACAAACCAAACTTATAATAGTTTCCCTTGACGGTGTCAGTCTTGCAGGTATTCTTTGTTGTGTCCAACTGAACGCATCATTCCAAAATGTGTTTACCATATGAGACCCTGGACCACAAAACCAGTCATGAGGGTCAATTTTTTTTGAAATTGAGATTTATACATCATCATAAAGCTGAATAAATAATCTTTCCATTGATGTATGGTTTGTTAGGACAATATTTAGCCGAACTATTTGAAAATCTGGAATCTGAGGGTGCAAAAAAATCTAAATATTGAGAATATTTATATAAATATCTCCTTTAAAGTTGTCCAAATGAAGTCCTTAGCAATGCATATTACTACTAATAATACATTTGACATTTACAGTAGGCAAAATGTCTTCATGGAACATGATCTTAATATTCTAATGATTTTTGGCATAAAAGAAAAATTGATAATTTTGATCCACACAATGTGTTGTTGAATATTGCCACAGATAACACCAGTCACGCGTCTCACGGGTATGTGCTCCAGGGTCACACATTGCACTGAAAAACAAGCGTTCAACCGTTTCTATCTCTAACTTGCATATTTGACATAAATTCGAATCCCCAACATTAAATCTTATTCTTAAATTCTTTTGCAGGGTTTATATGATTCAAAATTTTAAAGTGCCACTCTCTACATTTAGGGTTAACAGCAAATGAAAGGTATTTGGTCCTAATTACACACACTCAATACAGGTCCTGGGAAACTTTGACGTACTAAACAATTCCTCAAAAATCTGTTAGAACATTTTTCATCACCAAAACTTATATTTTCTATCGTAAGATCTTGTATTTTAGGTATTATCATTTGAATATTTCAAATGTTCATTTACTAATTTAATCATCGGCATTGGAATATTCTTGATATTTTTTTCATACGTTTTTAAAGGAGCAGTTTAGCTTGTATTTAGCACAAAAAGCATCATAGCTCAATATATTTCCTTCTTTTAAGACCACCACTTTCATAATCTTTAATCGTATCACTTTTACGTATATAATTACTCCATATAAAATCAATTTAATTAATTTATTGCCTTTTATCTTTTTAGTAGAAACTGCTAGAGAGAAACATGGATATATGAATCTAGAAAGATTCTCTACTTTCGTTATGAACAGCCAAGTGTTCATTATTAATCTAGGCTACATGTTTTATCAATATTTACGTTTTCTAAATTATCCACCGTCTTTGATAACCAGATACCTAAATATTTAACTTAATTTTTTAACTGGGGTATTGTACAATATTAAATTAGGATGATCATAAATGGCCAATAAACACATTAACACTAGCATCTTTCCCCAAGGGTCACTTCAAGTTTCCACATTTTTCCCAATTTTTACTCGTTTGATAAATGTCAGGATTTATTTAAGTCTATGTGGGTTTCGTTACTTTAAAGTAGGAGTGTGAAACAAAGGAGTGTCACATGACACAATCACAATTTTGTCTTAAAAGATATTAAAAAATGTATGAATTTATGAATAACTGTGTTTTAAGCTTAAGTGGGGAAAAAAAAAAAAAACGATTTTCTAACAGCTAGTGTGAAGTGAAGCTGTGTTCACTCTAACGCCCTGATGCTTGTCCCCGCAGCTGGTGTGTGTGTGTGTGTGAGAGACGATGCAGCCGCTGCAGATGCTGGAGGTTCCCGGGTTCAGACACCGGCTCCTGGAGGCCTTGAGCCTGGGCAGACGGCAGCAGTACAGCTTCCCCCGCGCGCAGACGGAGGAGGAGCCGCCCACACACACGCATGTCCCCCGGGGCCGCCGCCCCTCCCTGCCCGGATCCTTCTGCACAGGCCAGGATGAGAGCGAGAGCGAGCTGCTGTGTCTCTCTTTCGTCACAGCCTCCTCCATCCCACCGCTCTCCTCCTCGTCATCATCAGCATCCGAGAGCGAAAGCACGACGTCGAGGCGCTCGCGCAGACGCAGACGCGGCAGTCATGGCGTGAGAGAGCCGCTCATCATGGGAAACCAGGACGGAAAGCTGAAGCGGGAACCATTAGGCGCGGCAGACGAGAATGGAGCTCACGAGGGTGTAAAGAAAGGGAAGAAATCCCACGGAAAGGGAGGGGAGGGAGGGAAGAAGAAAAACAAGTCAGACAGATCCTCCGTGTTCCCTCACATACGGAAGCGCAAGAACCTGAAGGCGAAGGGATTGCTGAGCGGCTCCAAAGAAGATGCGCTGGACGAGCTTGACAGTGCTCCGTCTCTGTGCAATAAAACGCCAGATCTCTCCGGAGATGAGCTCGGACACTCCGATGCGGAGCCCGAGAGGCCTCGCCTGGCGGCCGACAGCAGGCAGACCACGCTGGACGAGGAGAAGGACGAGGAGAAGATCCGCAGCTCCGGATCCGACACGGATATGTATAGTTTCCACTCCGCAGCCGAGCAGGAAGATCTGCTGGCTGACATCCAGCAAGCCATCCGGATGAAGCAGGGCGTGATGCTCAGCGCCGCCGTCGAGGTGCCGTGGGAGAGGGATTGTAAACAAACCTCCGGCGGGGACGCTAAAAACACCCCGACCCCCGACTCGGAGCAGTTCACAGTGCTGGAAGCCTTTCCTAAACAACAGCACGTTCTTCCCGAGGAGCCGGCTGTGAATGGAGACTCAGATACGGCCCTTTGTACCGTCACAAAAGAGCCCGAGGCCCCCCTTCCTCCTCCAGCGGTTGCCAAGACGACCAGTGAGTGCAGCTTCCCCGACCTCACGGCTTCGTTTGAGAGTGCGGTGGAGGCCGTGGAAGAGGGCGACTCGGCCGCAGACGCTCCCAGCACGGACACGCTGTCGGCGGGGTCGGTGGAGTGTCTGAGCGCCGTGGAAGTGCCCGAGGAGCAGCGGCGCAAGAGCAGCGTGACGTTCTCGCAGCAGGAAAGTCCTCTGGCCACGCGTCTGCTGAAGGCCTCGGTCAAGCCGTACCCGCCCATCAGCACGTCCTACATCAAGACCACCACACGGCAGCTGAGCTCGCCCTCCTGCTCGCCCGCGCCGTCCCCGTCTCGCAGCCCGCTGTTCACACGGCGAGGCCCCGACGCCCGCGCCGAGAGGAGACGGGTCAAGCGGCAGCGCTCCTACAGCATCACCGGCCCCATCAGCCGCTCCGCCGACTGGACCGAGGAACTGCGGGACCTTCCTCCGAAGACGGCCGGGTCGGCTGACTATCTGGAGTACGGAGGCTCGGAGGGAACGCTCAGGACGGGCGGCGCCGCACAGAGAGCGTCTGCGACCCAGGCATCGACGTGCAGCTTTCAGGAAGTTTTCACAGGTGAGGCATCAATGAGCCATGTGTTTTTAAGCTTTCTTAATGTTCACACTGCATTCACTCTTGATCATAAATGTTGAGATTAATATCTGATTTAGAAGTTTTCCTTGTTAATGTTAAGTAAAATTGTTACTTTTTATGAAGTTATTTGTCACAGGAGCTTTTAAAATGAAATTAATATCTGAATATTCTCTACATCTGAAGTTGCGTCTCTAAATTCTTCCCATTTCTTGCATCTATACTAGAAAATATTAAAGGAAAATTCTGGTACATTAACTCTATAAAGCCTTCTGTATCATATTTAATACATTTCTAATGTCTCTGAAGTATCAGATATGATACTCAACAAAAAACACACTTAAGTTTTTTGTTGGTATTTTAATAAACTACTAAATAGATTTTTCTGTCTATTATCATTTGTCAGGCTTTAAATGGTTAAACGATAACTAACGAGCAATACATTTGTTAAAGTATTTATTAATGTTAGTTCACAGTGCATTAACTTTTGATCTTAAATGTTTAACATCTGATTTAGAAGTTTTCATTGTTAGTTCATGTTGTCAAATATTTGTACTTTTTACAGTTATTTGTCACAGTAGGAGCTTTTAAAATGAAATGAAGACACAGATTTTATCTGAATATTCTCTACATCTGAAGTTGCGTCTCAATTCTAAATTCTTGCATCTATACTAGAAAATATTAAAATGAAATTCTGGTAAATTAACATTTTATAATTGCTTTAGAAGTATTTTTCGTTGTTAGTTCACGTTAACTAATGCAACCCAACTGTAAAGTTACCAAAAATCTAGTTGATCTCTCTAATCTCTGGATGACCCGTCCTGACCCTTCCCTGCCGTGAGCATGTTTTCTTTGCATGGAATATCTGGATGACTAAAACGTACAGTATCCCACAATTCAATGTGCTCGGCCTTCCAGTTGCAGTGTTTTTAATCAAACAAAAAACATGCAGTGTAGCATACGACTGCTTGAAATATTTATCGTTGCGTACTGTTTTCCTTAATACTTTTTTAAATAGTAGGCAGTGCATTTATACTCCATTCTGAACACGGACTGACGCTGTGCCGCCTTCCATACTATGTAGTATGTGAGCCGAGTAGTATTCGAAAAACAGTAGGAGAAATGACCTACTACTTCCGGCGAGATTCTGAAGTGCGCATTCGATGGACACTTTACTATCCCATGAGGCCACGGGAGTAGATTTGTGAATGGAAGTGACGTAAGTGACGCCGTCGGTCACATGACAATGACAACATGGCGGATGTAGCATGTCTCAATATCACTTACACTACACGCATTCACACTATACAGAATGTACATTTTTAACAGTTGTGAAATGATTTTTGGCATTATGGGATGGCAGTGGAGATGTCCTCTGAGCAGTGAAAGGAAAGATGTAGAGTTTGATCATGTCACACACTGACAGCAGAAACCGCACAGAGCAAACTGAGCATGTGCGAGAGGAGAGTAACGGAGCGCGGGAAAGTGAATATATTCTCTCTCTTTCAGTCTGTGTTGTGTTGGCAGAGCTCTTTGTGTTAGTGAGTGATGAACAGCTCTGGACTGAATGAATCCGTCTCACTGACTCTCTCTCTCCTGAACTCTGACCCCCAGATCCGGAAGAGTTACACTAGTGTTAAAACCGCTTCTTCATTGTACACTGCAAAACAACTGAAGATATTGAGTCTGAAATGATCATCACAATGAAGTGAGTTTGTGCTTAACTAGGACAAATATCCGCCATATTCTTTTAAAAAAAAAAAAAAAAATTCTTTTTTTAAAGCATAAACTCGCTTCATTTTGACCAATTTCTCAATTTCTTCAGAATAGATGTAATGCGCATGTAAACGTGAATCGGATTGCAGTGTTTAGGGTTCTTTATTCATATAAACGGAATCATTAATGTCATTAACGTTTTCCCATCTGCATCCCTTCTTTTCTCCTGCTCCTCCCGTCTGATACACACACACATGCGCACACACACACACACGAGCAGATGGCATCGAGCTGATCAGACTCTGAGGACTCTGGTCCATTAGTGACATCACTCACTCGCTCTCAGCCAATCAGATCAAGAGATGACGGCTGTAGTTCAGAGCACACGCTAGCCTGTGTTGACCGGATCGATGGGAAACGGCAGCCGGATAAACGCGTTAGAGACTGTCATGTGACTGTGATTGCCAATCAGCAGAGCAGCTTCTTTAATATCTGACATTATTATACATAAACAGACTTTATGACTGACTCAACACACAGCTACTGCAAAATATCATGCTCTTCCTCAGTGTTTCTGTCTTGTTTTCCAGCACAAATGTGCCCCTGGAGCTCAACACCAGTCTTGCGTCTCACGGGTATATTTGTGGCAATATTCAACAACACATTGTATGGGTCAAAATAGTTTTTTCTTTTATGCCAAAAATCATTAGGATATTAAGATCATGTTCCATGAAGGTATTTTGTAAATTTCCTACCGTAAATATATCAAAAATGTATTATTAGTAGTAATATGCATTGCTAAGGACTTCATTTGGACAACTTTAAAGGAGATTTTCTCAATATTTAGATTTTTTTGCACCCTCAGATTCCAGATTTTCAAATAGTTGCCAAATATTATCCTAACAAACCATACATCAATGGAAAGATTATTTATGTGTAAATCTCAATTTCAAAAAAAATGCCCCTTATGACTGGTTTTGTGGTCCAGGGTCACATATCTAAACATTCTTAAATCAAGACACATTGACTGGAGAAGCAGAATGGCTGAAGATGTTAAGTGCTGTTTTCTGAGAAGTGCATCAAAGTGACAGTTGTGTAAGAAAAATGATCTTGTTTTGTTTTTCTGACCCCACTGGCATATTTTCTTTTCTTTTTTTTCAAGCATAGTCATGCATTTCTCAGAAAACAAGACTTTAATATCTTCAGTCATTGTGCTTCTCGTAAATGCGTCTTGATTTAAGAATGTTTAGATATTTGTGCTGGAAAACTAGAAGAAAAAGCTCTCTTTGTGCAGTGGAAGCTTTGCTTTGCTGTGGATTGAGCAGAAGCTCAGATCATGTACTGTCGGTCCAGTGTTTGGATTGTTCTGGCTCTGAATAAGAGCCGGTTTTAGACACGCTCTTGCTGCTCTTTTGTGTTCTCCTCACATGGTCGATGGGGTTAAACGCACCGTGTCAAATCTCTCTAAACGCTTGTCAGTCGGCGAGCAGGACGCCAGTGTGTGTCAGTGTCTGTGGCTCCAGTCTGATGTGCTGAACCCCAATATCGGCCTAATCAGGTCAATGCTGATCAAGTAAAACGACTAATATTGATATGCTCACCTATATATATATCATTCATCCCTAGAGACAGGAGAATGTGTTGATTGATGTTTTTAATAGGCAGAACTACATCTCCCATGATGCACCTCACTGTATCTTGGCTCTCTGACTGTTCTTTGACCTTATTGACATGCTAATGAAGTTAATGAGCTGTTGATAATCAGGCCTGTAAACTCAAGACGCAGTTTCAGAGACTCCCTGAGAACAATCACAGACTCGGGAAGCTTGTTTCTGCTATGGAATAAATAAAAAAGGTGATTGTGGCTCTTTATCTCCAATTCTGACTTTTTGCATTTCCGAGTTTATATCTCACAATAAAGTCAGAAATTGCAATAAAGTCAGAAATGCAGTAGTTTATATCTCGCAATTCCGACTTTGTTGCAATTCCGACTTTAATTCCGACTTTGTTGCGATTCCGAGTTTATATCTTGCAATTCCGACTTTGTTGCATTTTTGAGTTTATATTTCGCAATTCTGACTTTTTCTAAGAATTGTGAATTGTTAGATATAGATGTTTTTTTCACAAATATATTATAATATATGAAATATTAAATATAGATGTTTATGATTTTTTTTTCTCGCTTCATATCACACAATTCTGAATTTATTTCTTGCAATTCTTACTTTATTTCGCTATAACTATAAGTTTTACCTTTATAACTTTTATAACTTTCCCCCTCACAATTCCGAGTGTAGATATAAATTGCGAGGAAAAGTCAGAATTGAGAAGTCGCGATGTACCTTTTCTATTTTCTTATTCCATGCAGAAACACAACAGACTGTGTGTGTGTGTCTCTGTGTGTGTGTCTCTGTGTGTGTGTCTCTGTGTGTGTGTCTCTGTGTGTGTGTCTCTGTGTGTGTGTCTCTGTGTGTGTGTCTCTGTGTGTGTGTCTCTGTGTGTGTGTGTCTCTGTGTGTGTGTGTCTCTGTGTGTGTGTGTGTCTCTGTGTGTGTGTCTCTGTGTGTGTGTGTGTGTGTGTCTCTGTGTCTGTGTGTGTGTCTCTGTGTGTGTGTCTCTGTGTGTGTGTCTCTGTGTGTGTGTCTCTGTGTGTGTCTGTCTCTGTGTCTCTGTGTGTGTGTCTCTGTGTCTCTGTGTGTGTGTCTCTGTGTCTCTGTGTGTGTGTCTCTGTGTCTCTGTGTGTGTGTCTCTGTGTCTCTGTGTGTGTGTCTCTGTGTGTGTGTCTCTGTGTCTCTGTGTGTGTGTCTCTGTGTCTCTGTGTGTGTGTCTCTGTGTGTGTCTGTGTCTCTGTGTGTGTCTGTGTCTCTGTGTGTGTCTGTGTCTCTGTGTGTGTGTGTGTCTCTGTGGGGACACTTAAATTTCAACTATATTACTGATCTGCCCGCATTGACACTATGATAATTGAAATGAGCTGATGACATCACTGTTTTCTCCAGAGCGGCTGTACAGCCGAATCAAATTCTGTTGCATTATTTTCCTGTTACCACTGTGAAGCTGCTTTGAAACATACGGCAGTGTAAAAAGCGCTATATAAATAAAGGTGATTTGATTTGATCTGTGTGTGTGTCTAAAGAAACCTCTTTGAGACCAGCACTGTCCTGTCCTGTCTGAGTTAAAGTGAGCTGGAAGGGTTAGACCGGATCTGATTGAGTTGTGTGGCGATCATGTGACGCCGCTTGTGTTTTCAGTGAGAGCTGAAGCACTGCAGTAGTGACTCATTCACAAGAATCCCAGCTGAAGTCTGTGTGCACTGCAGAAACTACAGCGCAAACACACTCCTGATTTCTCAGTTACTAACTAAAACTAAAATTGCTGACCGTTTCAGAGCCGAATATGTTGTTTATGTTTTGAAATGCAGCCTGTGTTTGGAATAACACTATACACTCACCTAAAGGATTATTAGGAACACCTGTTCAATTTCTCATTAATGCAATTATCTAATCAACCAATCACATGGCAGTTGCTTCAATGCATTTAGGGGTGTGGTCCTGGTCAAGACAATCTCCTGAACTCCAAACTGAATGTCAGAATGGGAAAGAAAGGTGATTTAAGCAATTTTGAGCGTGGCATGGTTGTTGGTGCCAGACGGGCCGGTCTGAGTATTTCACAATCTGCTCAGTTACTGGGATTTTCACGCACAACCATTTCTAGAGTTTACAAAGAATGGTGTGAAAAGGGAAAAACATCCAGTATGCGGCAGTCCTGTGGGCGAAAATACCTTGTTGATGCTAGAGGTCAGAGGAGAATGGGCCGACTGATTCAAGCTGATAGAAGAGCAACTTTGACTGAAATAACCACTCGTTACAACCGAGGTATGCAGCAAAGCATTTGTGAAGCCACAACACGCACAACCTTGAGGCGGATGGGCTACAACAGCAGAAGACCCCACCGGGTACCACTCATCTCCACTACAAATAGGAAAAAGAGGCTACAATTTGCACGAGCTCACCAAAATTGGACAGTTGAAGACTGGAAAAATGTTGCCTGGTCTGATGAGTCTCGATTTCTGTTGAGACATTCAGATGGTAGAGTCAGAATTTGGCGTGAACAGAATGAGAACATGGATCCATCATGCCTTGTTACCACTGTGCAGGCTGGTGGTGGTGGTGTAATGGTGTGGGGGATGTTTAGGCCCCTTAGTGCCAATTGGGCATCGTTTAAATGCCACGGCCTACCTG
The DNA here is from genome assembly GCA_039654105.1 of Coreius guichenoti. NCBI lineage: Eukaryota > Metazoa > Chordata > Actinopteri > Cypriniformes > Gobionidae > Coreius > Coreius guichenoti. The sequence continues at coordinate 38,156,469 of CM077187.1, read as the reverse complement.
AGCATTGTTTCTGACCATGTCCATCCCTTTATGACCACCATGTACCCATCCTCTGATGGCTACTTCCAGCAGGATAACGCACCATGTCACAAAGCTCGAATCATTTCAAATTGGTTTCTTGAACATGACAATGAGTTCACTGTACTAAAATGGCCCCCACAGTCACCAGATCTCAACCCAATAGAGCATCTTTGGGATGTGGTGGAACGGGAGCTTCGTGCCCTGGATGTGCATCCCACAAATCTCCATCAACTGCAAGATGCTATCCTATCAATATGGGCCAACATTTCTAAAGAATGCTTTCAGCACCTTGTTGAATCAATGCCACGTAGAATTAAGGCAGTTCTGAAGGCGAAAGGGGGTCAAACACAGTATTAGTATGGTGTTCCTAATAATCCTTTAGGTGAGTGTATAGTGTTCACCATCTGCTTTTTTTTTTCTTTTAAGACATTTATTTGGTTATGAATTAGAGCCTTACTAATATTGCATTGGTTCTTGCTGCTTTACGCGGTCCACTTTTTTCTTTTTAATGCATAAAATATTATGCATAGCATATTATGTAAGCTTGTTTCTCTCTTTCTTAATTAAGAGTTTATATCAGGGTTTGTAGAAAGTGCTTGAAGTACTTTGACTTTTTGAAAACGAAGTCCTGGAAAACCCTTGAAAACAGCCGTATTTATGAAGAGATACTTAAAGTGCTTGAATTATTGAAAGACAATATATATGAAATTAGTGTTCAGTTTTGTCGATGAAACCCAATATTTTTATGCAGTATGAACGCTGCATGGATATAAAGACATTTTGCATGACTATGAGCTTGATATTGTTCATAAATGTCCAAGTATATGATATAGCTTTCATTTTTGTAGTTCCATCATATATTCACGAAAAAATAAGGAAATATATCGATATCTTTGTCATAGTATCCTTTCAATGGTTCAAGTTTCCACAGTCATTGTGTACTTTGCATGTGCTGCAGTTTATTTGTTCAATTTTGTTTTATTAGTATATTTTATCTCTTGACCTTTTTTAGAATTTGAAAGATAAAGATATTGTTTTGATAAGTGTGATCTCTGATTGTAGTTCTTGAAAACCAGAAAAAGTAGTGCTTAAGTCCTCGAAAGTCCTGGAATTTCATTTTACAGTATCTGTACGAACCCTTTTATGCAATTGCAAGTTTGTCTCACATTTCTGAGAACGAAACACTTATTCTGTGGAGGAAACAAGCATCCATAGCATAGTTAGCATGTCATTAGCCTGGTAGTGTGTAATTCTGAGCAGAATATGCTAACATTAGTGTGATTATGTTTGCAAAGAGTAAAATGTCTCATTTGTCTGGTTATTTCTGCAGGCCGGACGCTGTTGGAGAGGTTTTTCCAGCAACAGGATGCCAGTGAGCCGGAAGAGGTGGAGAAGATCTGCTCCCGGATCCTGGCCATGGGTCTTCTGCTTCCCTTCAGCGACTGTTTCAGAGAGCCGTGCGGCAGCAGCGGACCGATCACACCCAAGTTTGACGTGAGTCCTGTTAGACTTCACACTCACTGTATTAAAGTTTACATGCATCAAGGTCAAAAACACTTTAAAGTGGATGTCTAATGCTATTTCCTGCATTCTGCCTCATTCACACTGTTAAAGAGTTGATTCTCATGATAAACATGGACAAAATTTCAAAAAACGAGTTGGACGTATGACGGAGTATTTCTGTGCCAAATACACTCCTTCAGGATTCAATCAAGTTTCGGAAAGTTTTTTTCGAGTATGGCCCTGTATGACATCATAAAGGGTGGAACTCCTTATATGGGCACTTCTCCCGGATGAGCGCACACACACATCACCAGAGCGAGAGCAAGAGCGTGTCCATCAACGAGCTTCGTTCGGGTTACGGGAGCCGTCGGCGGCGCTGGCGTTGTGTGTTTAGACATGAGATCAACAATGTCACTAAAGAAGTGTGTTTCTGGTGTGAGGGAAAGATCACCTTGTTCAGCTTCCCAAATAACCCAGCGTTAAGGGAACAGTGGATGCAGTTTGTGTTTCCGGAGTTCTGCAAGTGTGTGTGTTTGTTCCCGGTCATGAGTGGAAACCGCAGACGGTGAGTGAAACTGCATCAAATGTGTGTGTTTTGTTGGCAGTCGGCGCGTAAGTGCATATAATGTGAACAACACCAACGTATAGTGAATCGAGAGTTATCGTGTGTGCTCGTGACTCTTTAGCTCCGCCCACTGCCCGCCTCCACGGACTCGGCTGTTTTCTGAAAGAATCGGTACAGTGTATCTGTCTTTTATAAATATGATCAAACTAAAGACTCTTGGGAGATATGAAGGATCAACACTACTCTATAGATACTCAAGATTAACATGAGACTGCAGAAACTGTGTGTGTTATGAACCTTTTAAAGGGGTCATGAATTGAGAAATCAACTTTTCCTTGAGCTTTTGATATATAAAAGGTCATGATAATATAAGAATATCCTGTACGTTTCAGAGCTGAAATCTTCCTTGTTAGTCAAAGAAAAGCTTTTATTGACAGCTGGCTCAGCAAACGCTCGATCTGCGAATGTGCTTCCCTGTGACGTCAGAGAGCAGCGAAACGCCGCCTCAACAGAAGAAGAACGGCTTCTGTTCTGTAGCCCCGCCCACCGATTTGCGCATGACGTGATAGGTCAATAACACAGGCCTACGTGGAGCTAAACCGGATCGAGCTTCCAAGCAGTAAACATGCCATTGAAGATTACACAATAGTGTGCAGTGCCTGGTTGTGGAAGAACAGTCGCTGCATACGCTTCCTTCACATTCCAATATTAGCAATGCGTTGAACTTTATTTTTAATGAAGATCCAGCTCACGTGGGTAAGACGTTTCTTCGCTTCATTTCACCGCGGGTTCGTTTGTAAACGAGAGACTGGATTTGCCGACAGAATGGGTCTCATTCACTAATAATTGCGTGGATTATTTCATATTTGTACGCACAGGAGAACTTCTCACGAAAAATCTCCGCCTGATTCACAAAACGTTCGTACGCACATGAATTTGTTCTTAACCTCGTTCTGATGTTAGTGAATTTGGAGTATTCTAAATGAGCGGCCGCGTGCAGGAGGTTAGTCATTTGCATAAAACACGCCCACACATCTCCATATAAGGGCTTTCCGCCCAACACATCTCGATAAGGGCTTTCCGCCCAGCCCGTCTCCATATAAGGGCTTTCCGCCCAGCCCGTCTCCATATAAGGGCTTTCCGCCCAGCCCGTCTCCATATAAGGGCTTTCCACACACTTTCCTTACAGCCTTTTGTCACTCTCGTCAAACGTGCCGCTGTTTGGCGACGCGCTTTTGCTGGATCCTCGAGCAATGCCAGGTGTGCCGTTCTCACCAGTTCTCACAGTAAACACCTTTTATACAGACCCAGATTACAGACTCTCATTAGCAGCTGCACACACACGTATATCTGAGTTATTCAGAGAAACCTGCAGCTGAAGCTATAACACAGCTTTTCCTACTCTTTAACTGTATATGATCGAATGTATTTAAGATGAAATTAAATTGTATTTAATTTCATTATATCATTTTATATGTATTTATTATATAGAACACTATATTTATTATATAATACAATTAATGCAATATACTTCAATGTAATTATAGTCATGTTAGGATGAAATATAACTTCTTAACACGATTATAAAGCCATACAGAGTAAGTTCTTTTTGCGTACGCGTGGTTTCAGTTCCTTTATTTTTTTCGTAAATTTAGAAAAAAATTATTACGAAATCTTTGAATTGTGATTTGTTCTTAAAATTGTTCGTACGCACATTTCGTGCACAAATTTGTCCGTACGCATGCTTAGTGAATGAGACCCAATGAGGTTAAAAAAAAACGATGCTGTGCCTTCTATATTGGATCCGACAGGAATGATGCAACACACGTTTTATTTTTATTTTTATATGTGATAGTGTTGCTTTGTTACAGATCGTTTGATATCTACTGGTTATGTGTACGTGTCTAACTGAACATAATTAACAATATCTTACCAAGCTGTCACAGGCTGGAGTATCCTTTGTATTTGAGGTGGTGTTGGCTCATTGTCCTGCATATGGACGAATCATTCCGGTTGCCATTTTTCCACATTGGAAGTTTTCAAAACAATTGCTCACGTGTACTGACAGGGGAGCCGAAGCTCATTATAATATGCAAAACTGTTATCCAATCATAGCAGTGGGCGTTTACTTCCAAGTCTTCAATGCGGCACGCCCATAAAAACAAAGCGTTCCAGGAGCTAGGCTCAAAACCAGGGTAGAAAACAGCCTATTACTTATTCATTATGATGTTTCTGAATGTAAAAACCACGCAAACGTCATAAGTTGACCTCAGACAACAGTATAAAAAAAGCCAGTTCATGATTAATATTCTCATATAATCTCCACTGCAGCATCAGCTCTTCTCTCTCAGTGTCTGAAACACTTCCATCAAGGATTCAGTCTCTCTAAGCCCCGCCTCTCTGAGAGCTGCTCTGCTGTGATTGGTCAGAAAGCAAACGCTCATTATCATATCTGAATCTCAGCTCTTGACACAGTGATATGAACAGTAACGATGGCGTGGGTTTGACCGTCTCAATCTCAGCAGAAAACAGCGTCTTCTCCACATGAACAACACCAACCAAACTCTTCCAGTCTCAGAGACACTACAGTGAGTGAGGGCGGGGCAAAGAGATACTGCTCAGCCAATCACGACCAGACGCGGGCATTATGCATGTTTTCTCGTCTTTGTGTTAATTCTCAAAAACAGCCGACAGAAAACAGTTTCTCTGTGCTTGAACTCAGTACAGGTTGAATTGCACAAGTTTAAATCTTTTGTATTGGAGGTTCAGAACAAACCCAGACCAGGAATAACACACTGTGATAATTGACCACATATGCAGTCTTGTTGTCCTCTCTTACTGGCTTTGGTTGGCATCATGTGATCTGCTGCTTGTTTGTGATTTGGCTCTTACCAGAAATAGCTCCGCATCATCTTTTGATTCCCAAGAAGCTGAGAAACAGTCCGAGCGCTGCTGTGTGTACAGCCCAGTTATTTTTAGAATTATGTAAAGATTAAATGGGTCTGTTGGTGTTTGAACTGTAATATTCCGGGATAAATCTACATTGAACCAAATTAAAATGAATTGGAATCCTTTAACGGAATGTGATAGGTTACACTGGAGCGGCGTGTTTATTTTAGGGTGTGTGTGTGTGCGTCCCGTGTGTGTGTGTGTGTGTGTGTGTGTGTGTGTGTGTGCGCGTCCCGTGTGTGTGTGCGCGTCCCGTGTGTGTGTGTGCGTCCCGTGTGTGTGTGTGCGTCCCGTGTGTGTGTGTGCGTCCCGTGTGTGTGTGTGTGTGTGCGTCCCGTGTGTGTGTGTGTGTGTGTGTGCGTCCCGTGTGTGTGTGTGTGTGCGTGCGTCCCGTGTGTGTGTGTGTGTGCGTGCGTCCCGTGTGTGTGTGTGTGCGTGCGTCCCGTGTGTGTGTGTGTGTGTGCGTGCGTCCCGTGTGTGTGTGTGTGTGTGTGCGTGCGTCCCGTGTGTGTGTGTGTGTGTGTGCGTGCGTCCCGTGTGTGTGTGTGTGTGTGTGCGTGCGTCCCGTGTGTGTGTGTGTGTGTGTGTGCGTGCGTCCCGTGTGTGTGTGTGTGTGTGTGCGTGCGTCCCGTGTGTGTGTGTGTGTGTGTGCGTGCGTCCCGTGTGTGTGTGTGTGTGCGTGCGTCCCGTGTGTGTGTGTGTGTGCGTCCCGTGTGCGTGTGTGTGCGTCCCGTGTGCGTGTGTGTGCGTCCCGTGTGCGTGTGTGTGCGTCCCGTGTGCGTGTGTGTGCGTCCCGTGTGCGTGTGTGTGCGTCCCGTGTGTGTGTGTGTGTGTGTGTGTGTGTGTGTGTGTGTGTGTGTGTGCGCGTCCCGTGTGTGTGTGTGTGCGCGTCCCGTGTGTGTGTGTGTGCGCGTCCCGTGTGTGTGTGTGTGCGCGTCCCGTGTGTGTGTGTGCGCGTCCCGTGTGTGTGTGTGCGCGTCCCGTGTGTGTGTGTGCGCGTGTGTGTGTGTGTGTGCGCGTCCCGTGTGTGTGTGTGTGCGTGTGCGTCCCGTGTGTGTGTGTGTGCGTGTGCGTCCCGTGTGTGTGTGTGCGCGTCCCGTGTGTGTGTGCGTCCCGTGTGTGTGTGCGTCCCGTGTGCGTGCGTCCCGTGTGCGTGTGTGTGCGTCCCGTGTGCGTGTGTGTGCGTCCCGTGTGTGTGTGTGTGCGTCCCGTGTGTGTGTGTGTGTGTGTGTGTGTGTGTGTGCGCGTCCCGTGTGTGTGTGTGTGTGTGTGTGTGTGTGCGCGTCCCGTGTGTGTGTGTGCGCGTCCCGTGTGTGTGTGTGCGCGTCCCGTGTGTGTGTGTGCGCGTCCCGTGTGTGTGTGTGTGTGTGTGCGTCCCGTGTGTGTGTGTGTGTGTGCGTGTGCGTCCCGTGTGTGTGTGTGTGTGCGTGTGCGTCCCGTGTGTGTGTGTGTGTGCGTCCCGTGTGTGTGTGTGTGCGTGTGCGTCCCGTGTGTGTGCGTGTGCGTCCCGTGTGTGTGTGTGTGCGTGTGCGTCCCGTGTGTGTGTGCGCGTGTGCGTCCCGTGTGTGTGTGCGCGTGTGCGTCCCGTGTGTGTGTGCGCGTGTGCGTCCCGTGTGTGTGCGTCCCGTGTGCGTCCCGTGTGTGTGCGTCCCGTGTGTGTGCGTCCCGTGTGTGTGCGTCCCGTGTGTGCGCGTGTGTGCGCGTCCCGTGTGTGTGTCTCCCGTGTGCGTGTGTCTCCCGTGTGCGTGTGTGCGCGTGTGCGTGTGTGTGTGTCTCCCGTGTGCGTGTGTGTGTGTCTCCCGTGTGCGTGTGTGTGTGTGTCTCCCGTGTGCGTGTGTGTGTGTGTCTCCCGTGTGCGTGTGTGTGTGTGTGTGTCTCCCGTGTGCGTGTGTGTGTGTGTGTGTCTCCCGTGTGCGTGTGTGTGTGTGTGTCTCCCGTGTGCGTGTGTGTGTGTGTGTGTCTCCCGTGTGCGTGTGTGTGTGTGTCTCCCGTGTGCGTGTGTGTGTGTGTCTCCCGTGTGCGTGTGTGTGTCTCCCGTGTGCGTGTGTGTGTGTCTCCCGTGTGCCTCCCGTGTGCGTGTGTGTCTCCCGTGTGCGTGCGTGTGTCTCCCGTGTGTGTGTGTCTCCCGTGTGTGTGTGTGTGTGTGTGTGTGTGTGTGTGTGCGTCTCCCGTGTGTGTGTGTGTGTGTGTGCGTCTCCCGTGTGTGTGTGTGTGTGTGCGTCTCCCGTGTGTGTGTGCGTCTCCCGTGTGTGTGTGCGTCTCCCGTGTGTGTGTGCGTCTCCCGTGTGTGTGTGTGTGTGTGCGTCTCCCGTGTGTGTGTGTGTGTGCGCGCGTCTCCCGTGTGTGTGTGTGCGCGCGTCTCCCTTGTGTGTGTGTGTGCGCGCGTCTCCCGTGTGTGTGTGTGTGCACGTCCCTCGTGTGTGTGTGTGCGTCTCCCGTGTGTGTGTGCGTCTCCCGTGTGTGTGTGTGCGTCTCCCGTGTGTGTGTGTGTGCGTCTCCCGTGTGTGTGTGTGTGCGTCTCCCGTGTGTGTGTGTGTGTGTCTCCCGTGTGTGTGTCTCCCGTGTGTGTGTCTCCCGTGTGTGTCTCCCGTGTGTGTGTGTCTCCCGTGTGTGTCTCCCGTGTGTGTGTGTGTGTGTGTCTCCCGTGTGTGTGTGTGTGTGTGTCTCCCGTGTGTGTGTGTGTGTGTGTGTGTCTCCCGTGTGTGTGTGTGTGTGTGTGTCTCCCGTGTGTGTGTGTGTGTGTGTGTGTGTGTGTCTCCCGTGTGTGTGTGTGTGTGTGTCTCCCGTGTGTGTGTGTGTGTGTGTCTCCCGTGTGTGTGTGTGTGTGTCTCCCGTGTGTGTGTCTCCCGTGTGTGTGTCTCCCGTGTGTGTGTCTCCCGTGTGTGTGTCTCCCGTGTGTGTGTGTGTGTGTCTCCCGTGTGTGTGTCTCCCGTGTGTGTGTCTCCCGTGTGTGTGTCTCCCGTGTGTGTGTCTCCCGTGTGTGTGTGTGTGTGTGTCTCCCGTGTGTGTGTGTGTGTGTGTCTCCCGTGTGTGTGTGTGTGTGTGTGTGTGTGTGTGTCTCCCGTGTGTGTGTGTGTCTCCCGTGTGTGTGTGTGTGTCTCCCGTGTGTGTGTGTGTGTGTCTCCCGTGTGTGTGTGTGTGTGTCTCCCGTGTGTGTGTGTCTCCCGTGTGTGTGTGTGTCTCCCGTGTGTGTGTGTGTGTCTCCCGTGTGTGTGTGTGTGTGTGTGTCTCCCGTGTGTGTGTGTGTGTGTGTCTCCCGTGTGTGTCTCCCGTGTGTGTGTGTGTGTGTGTGTGTGTCTCCCGTGTGTGTGTCTCCCGTGTGTGTGTCTCCCGTGTGTGTGTGTGTGTGTGTGTCTCCCGTGTGTGTGTGTGTGTGTGTGTCTCCCGTGTGTGTGTGTGTGTCTCCCGTGTGTGTGTGTGTGTCTCCCGTGTGTGTGTGTGTGTGTGTGTCTCCCGTGTGTGTGTGTGTGTGTGTGTCTCCCGTGTGTGTGTGTGTGTCTCCCGTGTGTGTGTGTGTGTGTGTGTCTCCCGTGTGTGTGTGTGTGTGTGTGTCTCCCGTGTGTGTGTGTGTGTGTGTGTGTCTCCCGTGTGTGTGTGTCTCCCGTGTGTGTGTGTCTCCCGTGTGTGTGCGCGTCTCCCGTGTGTGTGTGTGCGCGCGTCTCCCTTGTGTGTGTGTGTGTGCGCGCGCGTCTCCCGTGTGTGTGTGTGCACGTCCCTCGTGTGTGTGCGCGTCTCCCGTGTGTGTGTGCGTCTCCCGTGTGTGTGTGCGTCTCCCGTGTGTGTGTGCGTCTCCCGTGTGTGTGTGTGCGTCTCCCGTGTGTGTGTGTGCGTCTCCCGTGTGTGTGTGTGCGTCTCCCGTGTGTGTGTGTGTGCGTCCCCCGTGTGTGTGTGTCTCCCGTGTGTGTGTGTGTGCGTCCCCCGTGTGTGTGTGTCTCCCGTGTGTGTGTCTCCCGTGTGTGTGTCTCCCGTGTGTGTGTGTCTCCCGTGTGTGTGTCTCCCGTGTGTGTGTGTGTGTGTGTGTCTCCCGTGTGTGTGTGTGTGTGTGTGTGTGTGTGTGTCTCCCGTGTGTGTGTGTGTGTCTCCCGTGTGTGTGTGTGTGTGTGTGTGTGTCTCCCGTGTGTGTGTGTGTGTCTCCCGTGTGTGTGTGTGTGTCTCCCGTGTGTGTGTGTGTGTGTGTGTGTGTCTCCCGTGTGTGTGTGTGTGTGTCTCCCGTGTGTGTGTGTGTGTGTGTGTGTGTCTCCCGTGTGTGTGTGTGTGTGTGTGTGTGTGTCTCCCGTGTGTGTGTCTGTGTGTGTGTGTCCCGTGTGTGTGTGTGTGTCTCCCGTGTGTGTGTGTGTGTGTCTCCCGTGTGTGTGTGTGTGTGTCTCCCGTGTGTGTGTGTGTGTGTGTCTCCCGTGTGTGTGTGTGTGTGTGTGTGTCTCCCGTGTGTGTGTGTGTGTGTCTCCCGTGTGTGTGTGTGTGTGTCTCCCGTGTGTGTGTGTGTGTCTCCCGTGTGTGTGTGTGTGTGTCTCCCGTGTGTGTGTGTCTCCCGTGTGTGTGTCTCCCGTGTGTGTGTGTCTCCCGTGTGTGTGTGTCTGTGTGTGTGTCTCCCGTGTGTGTGTGTCTCCCGTGTGTGTGTCTCCCGTGTGTGTGTGTGTCTCCCGTGTGTGTCTCGTGTGTGTGTGTCTCCCGTGTGTGTGTGTGTGTGTCTCCCGTGTGTGTGTGTGTCTCCCGTGTGTGTGTGTGTCTCCCGTGTGTGTGTGTGTGTCTCCCGTGTGTGTGTCTCCCGTGTGTGTGTGTGTGTGTGTGTGTGTCTCCCGTGTGTGTGTGTGTGTGTGTGTGTGTCTCCCGTGTGTGTGTGTGTGTCTCCCGTGTGTGTGTGTGTGTGTGTGTGTCTCCCGTGTGTGTGTGTGTCTCCCGTGTGTGTGTGTGTGTGTGTGTCTCTGTGTGTGTCTCCCGTGTGTGTGTGTGTCTCCCGTGTGTGTGTGTGTGTCTCCCGTGTGTGTGTGTGTGTCTCCCGTGTGTGTGTGTGTGTCTCCCGTGTGTGTGTGTGTGTCTC
>CM077187.1:38136393-38141393 GCA_039654105.1 Coreius guichenoti | reverse complement strand
AGCCAAATGAAACATTGTCGAGCTAGCATGAGCGGCACACTATGTATGAGTTTACATCAGCTGTGCTTCGTTTGCTGTGAAGTTACTCCAGTGCCCGTGGGTTTGAGTCAGTTTTTTTTTATGGGTTCAAATCTGGACAGTAGACTAGGATATAACTTTGAGCATGTGACTGTATTCACTGTAACATCCTCTTGTACCTATTATTCTATTCTAAAGGCTCCTAATTTTGTTTTCTCCTACAATAGGTTTACATGCATCCAAAGTCGTCAGCTTTATTTCTATAGCGCTTTATTGTTTCAAAGCAGCTTTACAGTGTCAAAAAACACCATAATCTCCACTGCAGCATCAGCTCTTTTCTCTCCATCAAGGATCCGGTCTCCGTAACCCCGCCTTTCTGAGAGCTACTCTGCTCTGATTGGTCAGATGACCCAGTCTGCTGTGATTGGTCGGAAAACAAACGCTCATTAGCATATCGGAATTTCAGCTCTTGATACACAGGCACTTTAAATCGATTTTTTCTATCTCTCTCTACATATGTAAATGTGTGTGTGTGTGTGTGTGTCTCTCTCTCTCTCTCCAGCAAGATAAGCTGTACACATGGGCGGCAGTGAGCCAGCCTCCTCCGTCGCTGGAGCGTTTACCTGGACACCTGAAGAGCCTGTGGCCCTCGACCAGACCAGGAGAGGAGGAGCGGCCCGAGCCCAAATACACGGAGGATGGTATGAACACAAACACCAACACACGTGTGCAACCCTGCATGGGCAGGGCTCTGTTACACATGAGAAACATCAAATGGCAAACGAAACGAAAATGGAGCCGCTCTACTTGTTTGAGCTGCGGACCGTTTCTCAGCTCTGAGCAATAATAGACAGCGCAGCGTGAGCTCATACACGGGCCGATCTCGATCACATGACACCGTCACTACACAGCGCTGGAGATCCAGTGAGAAAGAGTTTGAATTCACAGCAGAATTAATAACATCGAGATCTAGTGGAAGCGTTCGGCGCAGAATTCTCTGTTATAAACCACAGATATCAGATCAAACAGAGCTGACGTGGAGACCAGGAGAAACACTGAGCCATGAGCGAAGATCAGGAGTTTCAGTCACAAATCACCAACATTCACCATCATTTACTGTAGTGACACCACATGATTTACTGTAGTGACACCTCATGATTTACTGTAGTAACGCCACATGATTTACTGTAGTGACGCCACATGATTTACTGTAGTGACACCTCATGATTTACTGTAGTGACACCACATGATTTACTGTAGTGACACCACATGATTTACTGTAGTGACACCTCATGATTTACTGTAGTGACACCACATGATTTACTGTAGTGACACCTCATGATTTACTGTAGTGACACCACATGATTTACTGTAGTGACACCACATGATTTACTGTAGTGACACCTCATGATTTACTGTAGTGACACCACATGATTTACTGTAGTGACACCTCATGATTTACTGTAGTGACACCACATGATTTACTGTAGCGACACCACATGATTTACTGTAGCGACACCTCATGATTTACTGTAGTGACACCTCATGATTTACTGTAGTGACACCACATGATTTACTGTAGTGACACCTCATGATTTACTGTAGTGACACCACATGATTTACTGTAGTGACGCCACATGATTTACTGTAGTGACACCACATGATTTACTGTAGTGACGCCTCATGATTTACTGTAGTGACGCCACATGATTTACTGTAGTGACGCCTCATGATTTACTGTAGTGACGCCTCATGATTTACTGTAGTGACACCTCATGATTTACTGTAGTGACACCTCATGATTTACTGTAGTGACACCACATGATTTACTGTAGTGACACCACATGATTTACTGTAGTGACACCTCATGATTTACTGTAGTGACGCCTCATGATTTACTGTAGTGACACCACATGATTTACTGTAGTGACGCCACATGATTTACTGTAGTGACGCCTCATGATTTACTGTAGTGACACCACATGATTTACTGTAGTGACACCTCATGATTTACTGTAGTGACACCACATGATTTACTGTAGTGACGCCACATGATTTACTGTAGTGACGCCACATGATTTACTGTAGTGACGCCACATGATTTACTGTAGTGACGCCACATGATTTACTGTAGTCACGCCACATGATTTACTGTAGTGACGCCTCATGATTTACTGTAGTGACGCCTCATGATTTACTTTAGTGACGCCACATGATTTACTGTAGTGACGCCACATGATTTACTGTAGTGACGCCACATGATTTACTGTAGTGACGCCACATGATTTACTGTAGTGACACCTCATGATTTACTGTAGTGACGCCACATGATTTACTGTAGTGACGCCACATGATTTACTGTAGTGACGCCTCATGATTTACTGTAGTGACGCCTCATGATTTACTGTAGTGACGCCACATGATTTACTGTAGTGACGCCTCATGATTTACTGTAGTGACGCCTCATGATTTACTGTAGTGACGCCTCATGATTTACTGTAGTGACGCCACATGATTTACTGTAGTGACGCCACATGATTTACTGTAGTGACGCCACATGATTTACTGTAGTGACACCTCATGATTTACTGTAGTGACACCTCATGATTTACTGTAGTGACACCACATGATTTACTGTAGTGACACCTCATGATTTACTGTAGTGACACCACATGATTTACTGTAGTGACACCTCATGATTTACTGTAGTGACACCACATGATTTACTGTAGTGACGCCTCATGATTTACTGTAGTGACGCCTCATGATTTACTGTAGTGACGCCACATGATTTACTGTAGTGACACCTCATGATTTACTGTAGTGACACCTCATGATTTACTGTAGTGACACCACATGATTTACTGTAGTGACACCTCATGATTTACTGTAGTGACACCACATGATTTACTGTAGTGACACCTCATGATTTACTGTAGTGACACCACATGATTTACTGTAGTGACGCCTCATGATTTACTGTAGTGACGCCACATGATTTACTGTAGTCACGCTTTACTGTAGTGACACCACATGATTTACTGTAGTGACGCCACATGATTTACTGTAGTCACGCTTTACTGTAGTGACACCACATGATTTACTGTAGTGACGCCACATGATTTACTGTAGTGACGCCGCATGATTTACTGTAGTGACGCCGCATGATTTACTGTAGTGACGCCGCATGATTTACTGTAGTGACGCCTCATGATTTACTGTAGTGACGCCACATGATTTACTGTAGTGACGCCGCATGATTTACTGTAGTGACGCCACATGATTTACTGTAGTGACGCCTCATGATTTACTGTAGTGACGCCTCATGATTTACTGTAGTGACACCTCATGATTTGCTGTAGTGACGCCTCATGATTTACTGTAGTGACGCCTCATGATTTACTGTAGCGACGCCTCATGATTTACTGTAGTGACGCCACATGATTTACTGTAGTCACGCTTTACTGTAGTGACGCCTCATGATTTACTCTAGTGACACCTCATGATTTGCTGTAGTGACGTCACATGATTTACTGTAGTGACGCCACATGATTTACTGTAGTGACGCCACATGATTTACTGTAGTGACGCCACATGATTTACTGTAGTGACGCCTGATGATCTACTGTAGTGACGCCTCATGATTTACTGTAGTGACGCCACATGATTTACTGTAGTGACGCCACATGATTTACTGTAGTGACGCCACATGATTTACTGTAGTGACGCCACATGATTTACTGTAGTGACGCTGCATGATTTACTGTAGTGACGCCACATGATTTACTGTAGTCACGCTTTACTGTAGTGACACCACATGATTTACTGTAGTGACGCCACATGATTTACTGTAGTCACGCTTTACTGTAGTGACGCCACATGATTTACTGTAGTCACGCTTTACTGTAGTGACGCCACATGATTTACTGTAGTGACGCCACATGATTTACTGTAGTAACGCCACATGATTTACTGTAGTGACACCGCATGATTTACTGTAGTGACGCCACATGATTTACTGTAGTGACGCCGCATGATTTACTGTAGTGACGCCACATGATTTACTGTAGTGACGCCTCATGATTTACTGTAGTGACGCCGCATGATTTACTGTAGTGACGCCGCATGATTTACTGTAGTGACACCTCATGATTTACTGTAGCGACGCCACATGATTTACTGTAGCGACGCCACATGATTTACTGTAGCGACGCCACATGATTTACTGTAGCGACGCCACATGATTTACTGTAGCGACGCCACATGATTTACTGTAGCGACGCCACATGATTTACTGTAGCGACGCCACATGATTTACTGTAGCGACGCCACATGATTTTGTGGGAGAAATAGTCGAATGTATTTTTTTTTTTTTTTTTTTTTTTTACATTATTCATCTCAGGGTTCGTTCGACCTTTTGAGAGTGAAATTCAAGCACTTTTCAAGGGCTTCACACTTTTTCCAGCACTTAAAAGCCTTAAATATTATCCAATTTAATGTTATTTTTAATGTGATGATTTGTAAAACTAAAAGTTTAAAGGTGTAGGCCACTTTGTGTCAAACAAGCATTTTTATTTTAAAAGCACATGAAATGCCCACTATAACCAGTAGATGGCAGCAGAGGAGCACTTACTGACTTATTAGCCATTTCCACTCCTTAATATATGGACAAAAGTAGGAAATCACAAAGTCTCATGAAAAACAAACTTTTCTTCAGATTGTGACTGAATTACCCAGAAAGCAAGTGAAGAGCTCCTTTAATAATCCCTGGAGCTGTCGGTCAGTTCAGTGTGAGACTAGAGAAGAACAATGGCACATTTAATAAGAGCAGAATATTTACATTTTCCCTATAAAAATGAGGTTTTTGCACATTACTGTTAATAAAATCAAATAAAATCAATTCAAGCTCAGTGCTTCACTGTTACATTTCCAATAAACAAACATGTATTATTATTATTAGTAACTTCACTTATTAACAAAAC
>CM077187.1:38076393-38131393 GCA_039654105.1 Coreius guichenoti | reverse complement strand
GGCCTTCGGTTTGGGCTCCTTGCCTCCTCCGCTGCCGCTGGGTCTGTACACATTAGGAGCGGCGCATGAGAAACCGCCACGCAAATGCCTCGTGGAGCCGCCGAGACCCATGAAACCGCTGTACTGGACACGAATACAGCTGCACTCCAAAAAGTACTTCTGCTTTACCATCACTTCATTTTGATCTGACAAAAATCACCATGCTAATAGCCAAAATACTATAGTCACTGTACTACATATTAGGGCTGGGTAAAACATTTTTTTAATCAATTTTAATTTTTACGAACCGATATCGATTCTTAAATCCCAAGAATCGATTAGTCTATCCTGTTTTCAGTTCATGAATGAACGGAGGGTTCCGTCAAGTCCGTCAAGTTGACAGCCACCGCTTAAATGGTTATATTTCAAAAAACTAATTGGAGTAGAAATATAATTATGTAATTGTAAAGTTAGTATTATAAAAACATTCTTACGTGTAATTTAAGTGTTTGAATACAAATCAGTTAACGTTAACCTTCAGTATTATAGTAGGCTATAGTTCACAGCATTAGTTGAGTTTTTTCCTTGAGAATTTGCCGTGATATAGGCCCATATCCAAAATAATATCGAATCAAATCAGAATCGAGTCGAATTGCAAGCTTGTGAATCAAAATCGAATTGTGAAGTTTGTCAATGCCCAGCTCTAGTATATAAAGTATGTCCTAAAAGTATGTACTCTTTTTGTGAAGAAAAAGCACATACTTTTGAGTGTGTAGCAGAAGAGTATGCAAGCTTTGGGACAAACTACTTAGTCATCTTTAACGGACTCTGTTGCTTAGTTACGTGCATCCCGTCACCGTTTAAACTGCCCTGTCAATCATCATCACAGTTAAAATCCTCCACGTTCAGTTTCATTTCCTACCGTATCGGAGAGAATTGTAGTCGCAGGTTGATCTGCCAGTCGTGGGTCTTTCATGCAGAGACTCTCCTCGTGTTTGCAATTTGAATATGATGATGTGTTTAAGTTAATAGTCAAACGTATCATTACAAAAGTTCTCAATGCTGTTGCAGATGAAATATAATGTGGATGAATTAATATCTTTTCGTCAGGTTAGATACTGATAATTATTCACTCAAGCCCTTTTATCTAAACCTCTGTTTAACCGTCGGACTCGCACGTCCACCATGTTTGTAGTTTTTTAACACTTTTGATCCGCGTTTGTAGTTCTAATTCGAATCCTCGTCCAGCGCACAATGGGTTGTGGGCAATATCAGCCGTTAGAGTGTGTGTGGATCTGCACTTCGAATTTTAACCGGAAATAGTAGACCTTCCGGGTATCTTTGGAATACTCTTTTCAACACTACGATTTGGGATACACTAATTCTATTCTCGAATACTATTTAGGACGGATAGTATGCGAATTGGGACTCACCGTCTCTCAAGAACTTGTATGACCAACTAGCAGTTAGTTGGGCGTAATCAGGCGTACTTTTCAGTATCAAATTAGACCAATTTATGATTTTATGTAACTGACTTCAAAAAAATCTGTCGGTATATAGCGCCGATGCGCTTCGGGCGACCCGAGTTCGAGTCTCAGCTCGCGGACCTTTCCTGATCCCGTCCTCCACTTCACTTCCTGTCTGCTTACTGTCCTATCATAATAAAGGCAAAAACGAAAAGAAAAAAAAAAAAAATCTGTGCCAATTATAAAAGCTGTGTAGTGCATTCCAGCCTTAAAGGGACAGTTTATCCTATAATGAATTAAATCATTTACTCACCCTGGTGTTGTTCTAATGTCGTACGCCCTTCTTTCTTTTTTGGACCACAAAAAGAGAATTTAACAAATGCCCCTCTTGTGCTCGTCCATATAATGGCAGTGAATGGCGACCAGCGTCAAGCTTTTACAAAATGTACAAATACAAAATGTAATGTGCTCGACTCTGCGTTCATGAGACCCAGAAAAACACACAAGTGGTGAGAAATCGAGATTAATAAAAACACGACATGAAATACAATCCATTATTTTTGCTTGGCCTTGAATGGTTAAATACACACTTGTATGTCAAAATGCCTAGTAAATACAGTAATTTTTGATCGTAAACAGTTAGGAAACGCATGTGTAACAGTATATTGGATCTGGGCAGCTCTTAAAGGGTAATAAACCTGCCGTCTGACCTTCATGTTAATCAAACAACAAAAGAGAGAAAATCACTCACTGCTCTGGACTAAATCACTTTTTGTAACTTTAATGAGAACAAATGTAGATTTAATTTACACAGTGAAGACCACGCAGTGTTTTTTTAATTATAAGAATTATGAAATGTCTATGGTATCAACTTTTGATATTATAAAAACCTTGTATAAAGCAAAAATGACTATCGTGATGTATATCGTTATCGTGAAATAAAATGACTTGATTTTGGTCATATCGCCCACCCATAGCCGTACGCCATTAGAACAACAGGGGGAGTAAATTACTTAATTTTAATTTTAGGGTGAACTATCCCTTTAACCTCCTTAGCTCTGGGACCATTTTTGGGGATTTCCGCCTGGATTTGTCCTACCCAAATTGAAAAGCTTTCCATACCCACATACAGTGGTCTAAATACACAATTTTGGTGTCATTTTACAGGAAACCCTTTGAAGTTACTTAAAATACTGCTAAAAGTGATAGTGCTTTTTGAGGTTTTTTTTTTTGGGGGGGTATAAATTCATTTTTGAAAGTATATAACTCAGGCCCTGTGTGTTCTAGCACCCTGCAGACAGTTTGGGCTGTTTCCACTAGATGGCAGCAAACACTGGGAAAAAGAATTTTGTCTGTATCATGTTGTATGCAAGATTTATTCAAACGGATCTGAAGGAATATTACCTTTTTTTTTTTTTTTTTTTTTCTTTTTTTTTTAATTTATGTAATTTCCGCCTACTAATATATGTCACAATTTTTTCCAGTGTTTGCTGATATATGCTGAAAACAGCCAAAACTGTCTGCAGGGTGCTAGAGCACACTTTCAAAAATGAATTTAGAAGCAAAAGAGGAGGGGGGTTTGGTTGGTTATTACAGCTCAGACAACATATACTTAAATGTTAATCACTTTCAGCAGTGTTTTATTCAAAGGGTTTCCTGTAAAATGACACCACAATTGTGTATTCAGACCACTGTATGTGGGTATGGGAAGCTTTTCAATTTCGGTAGGCCACATCCAGGCGGAAATGGTCCCAGAGTAATTTAGTGTAAATAAGTTACTTTGTGTAAAACAAATGCCAAAGTGATGCATATCTCCAGAAAGTAGCCATTCTAAGCTATCATGGTACCACATATGAGGTCAGCGCTCCTCCACAGACATTTAAGATGTAAAGTGTGTACTTGATGACGGCTTATCAGGGTCTTTGGAGTTTAAAAGGTTAAGTAATCAGACACATGGTTTTCACCTACTAGACCATAAAACAGCTGAAAAAATCCCACAGACACATTGGTGGAGGAACCTGAGCTACATCTACAGACCTGAAAATCACTGGCAACACCCTAGCAACCAGGATGCAATGCCCTAGCAACAGCCTGTTAACTGCATGTCATAGTCAATGTTGATTTATAGTGTTAATTTTATTCTGTGATCAAAAAGTGTGTTGATACGAGATATAACTAAATTAAACATGCATCGAAGTTTAACAGTGTTTTCATTTTAATTTGCAAGAGTTGTTGAATAAAGCTGTCTTGTTTTCTCCTCCGCAGGGACATGAATTCTCTCGTGTGGGAGGCGATCGAAGAGCCATCCGTGGATTTTGATGAGTTTGTCGAACTTTTCTCCAAAACGGCAGTCAAGGAGAAGAAGAAACCTCTTTCGGACACAATCAGCAGGTCGAAGACCAAGCAGGTGAGCGGAGGCGAGCGGCGTTGGGCCGGCGTCACTCGGGCTGGCAGGGCTCTGAGGTGAAGCCGCGGGTCATCCGGTGTTATGTCTGCGGCTCAGGATCGGCTTTATAGCGCCTGGACGCAGGGAAACTATTTCCATGACTTAGTTCTGACGTTTGTGTACAGATCCCGGCTCCTCTGCCGACAGCTGTGAGTAAATGCCCGGGCGCTTGGCACCGGCGGAGAATTCCTGCTCCCAGTTCTTAGGAGGGAATTTGCTGATTGGAAAAATGAGCGAAAGATCCCGTAAAAAGCATGCTCATAAATATCTCTGAAAAGCACACAGATCTGATAAACCCACGCACTCATTCTCAGTTTGTTTCTACAACCCCTGGCAAAAATTATGGAATCACCACACAGAGGATGTTCACTCAGCTTTTTTTACTTTATAGCAAACAAACAAATCACAGATATGACACAAACATTTTTTTGTTTAATAGCTTAACATTCTGGCTTCATGAAACACACTTCAAAAAAAGTCAGACACTTTATATATTAATGGCATGTTTTTTTTTCCGGATCAAGTAGAGGAGAAAAGTATGGAATCACTCAATGTTGAGGAAAAAAGTATGGAATCAACAAAAAAAATCACAATTAGTACTTTGTTGCTCCTCCTCTGGCTTTTATGACAGCCTGAATCCTTTGAGGCATGGATTTCACTAATGAAAAACAATATTCCCCATCAATCTGGTTCCAACTTTCTCGAACAGCAGTTGACAGATCAGCTTTGCAGGATGGAGCCTTATCATGGACCAGTTTTTTTAATTTCCACCATACATTTTCAATTGGATTGAGATCCGGACTGTTTGCTGGCCATGGCATTGAGTTGATATGCCTTTCCTGAAGAAAAGCCTTAACACTCTTTGATCTGCGACAAGATGCATTGTCATCCTGAAAAATGACTTCTTCCCCAAAGCCATTTTCTATGGATGGTGTAACGCTTTACACAGAGCTTGCCTGAATGGTTGTAGCCAAGTGCAAGCAAACTCACGTATCTGATATTTCACAGGGGTTTATTATCAGCGTTGTCGATCCCACACACACGGGGCAGTTTGCAAAACACTCCACTAACGACTGCATTACAGAACAGAAATAAACAGGGAAAAAAGCAACAGAAATATATTCAGGCTTTACTACGGACTGCCCACTCATCAGCAGTGTTGGGCAAGTTACTGAAAATTAGTAATTAGTTACAGTTACTAGTTACTACTTTTAAAAGTAATTGAATTACTTTACCAATTACTGTATATCAAAAGTAATTAGTTACTAGGGAAAGTAACTTAAGTTACTTTTGTCTGCTTTTTAAATGTAAATATGAACAGTACTGAACAGTCAAACACAATAAACATAATTTTTAGACCTATTTATTGTAATCAACAGGGCAACAGGCCTTCAAATCAAGCAGTGGTACAAAAGTCGAAACGAAATAACTGTCAGTCATTTAACAGCGTTTTTTTACCACATTAATAAGTGATTGGCCTACAATACTAACACTAATTAAAAGAGAAAACAAAGGTGCCTTGAGGTGCTGCATATAACTGAATGTGATTTAACAAAAGCTTAACAAAATGGTTTAACAAACATGCCTCATAAGGCAAAGCTAAATAGAGATAAGAGATGAGATTCTCAACAAACGTTAAAATGGGCTAACAAGTCTCATCTCTCAAAGCTCGTCGTTCTGAAAAGCGCGGTGTGCTCTGATTGGCCAGCGATCCAGTGCATTGTGATTGGCCCGAGTACCTAATGCGTCTGACGCCTCTTACCATATTTGGAGCATCAGCTCCCAAAGCAAAGCAATGACAGATGATAATGTCGGTTCTACCTTATCAATTCGAGCCCGAATCTGATCCGGGTGATGCAGATGACCGAGCTGATCGATCAACGTCGCCAGCGCGACTGGACCAGAAAGTATCAGATTGGTAAGTGCATTTGTTATCGTAGAAACGACAAAGACGTAGAAGCGGTCTGTGCTCTCCGAGGTGCTAGAAACAGTCCTCCGAAAAATGCACAGTCGAATATTTGGGTTGTGCTGTTCTGGAACAGTGTTGTAACTAAAGCTTAGCCTCTTTTGGAAGGCCCAACAAAGTAGACGTGGCGGCGTGGCGGCAACACTACTACAGCGAGAATGAGCTTCTTGTCTGCAATCGTTCATTTTTCACAAAAGAGAGTAACGCGAGTGACGAACTCATTTAAATTTCAGTAATTGTAATTGCATTACTTGATTAAAAAAAATATTTAGATACATGTGAGTTACCGCTAAAAGTAGTGGAATTACAGTAACGCGTTACTCCCAACACTACTCATCAGCGAGTGAGTAAGAGTGCGTTCCGCATTAAAGGAGCAGTACCTAATTCTGCTTGTTACAATGGGATGAGAAAAGTGTCTGAAATTTCAATCCTGTGCATTGACTGTTGAGGTAATGATGGCCATCTCCCCTGGTCCTTTACCTGACATGCAACCTCATATCATAAATGAGTTGAGAAATGTGGTTGTTTTCTTCAGGCAGTCATATTTATGTTTCATTAGAACGGCGCCAGACAAAAGCTCCTACATCGACTCCTTGACCAATGATTCATCACTGAATATCACTTTCATCCAATCATCCACATGATTGCTTCTCCTTAGCCCACTG
This sequence comes from Coreius guichenoti, assembly GCA_039654105.1. NCBI lineage: Eukaryota > Metazoa > Chordata > Actinopteri > Cypriniformes > Gobionidae > Coreius > Coreius guichenoti. Next base: position 38,124,871 of record CM077187.1, on the reverse strand, counting down.
TATCCTTGTTTTCTTCTGTTTTGGTGTTAGTGCTGGTTTTCGTTTGGCTTTTCTATAGGTAAATCCCATTTCGTTCAGCCGGTTTCTTACAGTTCTGTCACAAACATTGACTCCTGTTTCCGCCCATTTGTTTTTGTTGTGCATTTTCTATTTTCAAGGCATTGCTTTGAGTTTTCTATCCTGACGCGTTGACGTCTTCCTTGGTCTGCCTGTATAGCCCTATATATTCGGATGGTAATTGTTTCTCGTGGGGTCGTAAGGTATTGTCATCATTGACTGGCTAGTCTGTGATTTTTATTGCCGTCTGAATCCAGAATGTCAGAGTTTTTCTCCCACCATCCGCGTAAAAATCCCCGGCTGAATGACCTACTGTTTTTAGACAAACACCAAAGGTCGTGTGGTGATTTAACTGCCGTCCGAATCCACATCTCTGAGTTAAGAATATATCACTTCAAAATGCACTGTTCATATCCTTTTTGACCTCTGCGGAGCACCGTATCGTTGCGCTTCGCTGTAATTTGGATGCATTTTAAAGATCTAGCCTATACTTATTACTGAAATGCTGGAAAGTATTTACAAAAAATCTTATTACCGCTCAAAAGAGAAGAAAAACACGCAAACATTTGAATCATACGGTAGCAATACTTTAAAATAACCAAGCAGCATTATATTTACATGTAAATAAGAGGCTGTATCAACTTATTTCCACATTTTTAAAATGACACATCATTTTGAGAGAAAATACAAGACAGAAAAGCATTTTAACTAATGCGTCTATATTCCTATTTTTTAAACAGAAGATTTAAATGATGATCAGAATAGTATTTTGCTATTATTAAATTAAATCTGAATTTATTCTTATTATTCCAAGCTGACATTTTATTTACAGCAGGCAATCATGTGACTGACCACGTGAGCAGGTTCCCAGGTGTGTGTCACACAACTCGCTCCTCCACGAGTTTATCACTGAGGTGGCATGCACACTTATTTTCACAGACGTCCACATGAGAAACAGTTACCGCCCGAATAGGGCTTATGTTTCCCTTTTATAACCTTCCCATTTGATTCCATACTTTTTTCCTCTACTTGATCTGGAAAAAGACATGCCATTAATATATAAAGTGTCAGTGACTTTTTTTTTTTTTTTTTTGAAGTGTGTTTCATGAAGCCAGAATGCTATAAAGTAAAAAAGCTGGGTGAACATCCTCTAAGTGTGGTGATTCCATAATTTTTTCCAGGGGTTGTGTGACGGCTCGTATGTTTCCTCAATTATGCAAAATAGTTTGCACCTGTATGGATTTCTGTTAAACCAGACCATCATAAACATACTTTTGTTTTATCATACAGCCTTTATACAATACTAGGGCTGTCACTAACGATTATTTTGGTAATTGAGTAATCGGATATTTTTTTTGTGGTGATAAAAATAGACCTAAGCAAAGAAATGGCCATTAAAATGACATATAATAACGAGGCAATAATATTTGGTTCAAATAAAGTATCAAAAACAAGTAATCTTATGGTTTTATAGTTAAAATGCGTAATATAATATACCTTATAAACAATCATCTTATGTACATTATGTATTATAACAAACGCCTGCAGACGGCGCTGGTGATTGTTACACTTTACAGCAGATCAAATCCTGGTTTAATATTAACATTGAAATGTTCAGTTAATCTTTAATATTTGGCAACTTCTTCACACTAGAAATACTGCAGCCACTGTAATGTCTTGAGCAAGAACATGTGGACATCAAAACATGCAAACTAAGAGCGAGGGTTTAAACTTATTTTGAAATCGCAATGAACGGTTTGTGTATTTAGAAACATATGATGATGTATTCTCCAGTGTTGGCGTAGGCTTATAAATGATTTACGTTACACATCTGATGTAATGGTGCACATTGTGTTCCCAGATGAACGCTATAAGCAGCTCAAACTCTCGGCGTATGCAGAGATGGAGTTAGAGACGCTCCACACATGTAAATGATAACCGTTCATGTGGAGCAGAACGGAGCCGCTCTGAGACGCGTAACCGACACGCATGTAAATATTAAACTCGCATATATTTATTTAATTGAATCGCAGCCTTTGTGAATTCACAACTGCACTATGCTAAAATTTACCCATGGCTGTTCTTCAAATGTTCGTGACAGATTTTCAATAAAATATCAAGTCTCCCAGTCACTGACTTTTACTAAAATTGTATTATTTACAATCCCCTGTTTAGATAAAACCAGATAAAAAAAACAGGGCATTTATACCTGTAAGCACCAGCGGGTCAGATTTACCCCTGTATAATTCCTTTATTTTCACGCTGTGTTTGAGCAACGTGTCGGCTTACTGTAGACGGTCACACAACGCACGCTCAAACGACGATGTTTTAGCCTATTTATAAATGTTCAAACTTTTGGATTAATTATACATTTTTGTTTTGCAGTTTTTATCGTGTTTTGTTTGCTACTGTGTTGCTGTTTATTCAAGTCTGCCCGTTTCCTGAAAAACTTCCGATCTATAATGTAATGAATTAAACGATTTTCATGAATAGCCTTCCCCAGGTTTATTGGTTATGTTCTCTTGTTCAAATTATAAATGATATAACTAAACAAATTAATAATTAATTAGGTGAAACTTGAATTTGTCGTTGCACGTCATACATCCTATGCAGTGCGGTGGATTATTATTGCTCTTTATTGTCTATTTAGGGTATTTTAGTAATTTAAATAACATGGGTTATCTTAATTAATTATCTGATTAATGACATTTTATTATAATATTACACCACCCAAATATGCATTTATTTCCTTCTAATTCTCGTTGTCATTGCAGGCTGGTTTAGCCTATATTCAGTGATTAGTGTAGCTGCTTAAAATAGCATAAAACAACAGGACAAAAACATAGTTGATGATTAAAAATAATCATTTCATGACTCTATACATTACTTTGTGAAGACAGTGGCATAATACGTTTTTTAGCTGTATCAAAACCGTAATCATGTGCATGGGTAAGTGTTACCCGCTGGCGGTTCAGGTATACGGCGACCCCTGGCCGCTCAGGCATGCCGCGGCGACCCCTGGCCGCTCCGGTATTACCGCGGCGACCCCTGGCCGCTCAGGTATTACCGCGGCGACCCCTGGCCGCTCAGGTATTACCGCGGCGACCCCGGCCGCTCCGGTATTACCGCGGCGACCCCGGCCGCTCCGGTATTACCGCGGCGACCCCTGGCCGCTCCGGTATTACCGCGGCGACCCCTGGCCGCTCAGGTATTACCGCGGCGACCCCTGGCCGCTCAGGTATTACCGCGGCGACCCCTGGCCGCTCAGGTATTACCCCGACCACCCCTGGCCGCTCAGGTATTACCCCGACCACCCCTGGCCGCTCAGGTTTTACCCCGACCACCCCTGGCCGGTCAGGTATTACCCCGACCACCCCTGGCCGCTCAGGTATTACCGCGGCGACCCCTGGCCGTTCAGGCATGCCGCGGCGACCCCTGGCCGCTCAGGCATGCCGCGGCGACCCCTGGCCGCTCAGGTATTGCCGCGGCGACCCCTGGCCGCTCAGGCATGCCGCGGCGACCCCTGGCCGCTCCGGTATTACCGCGCCGACCCCTGGCCGCTCCGGTATTACCGCGCCGACCCCTGGCCGCTCAGGTATTGCCGCGGCGACCCCTGGCCGCTCAGGCATGCCGCGGCGACCCCTGGCCGCTCCGGTATTACCGCGCCGACCCCTGGCCGCTCAGGTATTACCGCGCCGACCCCTGGCCGCTCAGGTATTACCCCGACCACCCCTGGCCGCTCAGGTATTACCCCGACCACCCCTGGCCGCTCAGGTATTACCCCGACCACCCCTGGCCGCTCAGGTATTACCCCGACCACCCCTGGCCGCTCAGGTATTACCCCGACCACCCCTGGCCGTTCTAGTGTTAAATGGTTTTAATTAGGGCTGTCGATTTAACTCATTAATTAGATTAGTTACGGTAAAAAATAACGCGTTAAAATTAACGCATTTAGCGCACTTGCCCCGCCCCAGACCAACTTAGGTCATCTGACATTTCATACAGTTGATTGATGAAGAATATGACGCAGGGCAACAGCTCACTGTGTGATGAAGCCTATAGAATGAGTTAGAATGGCCATAGAGTTCAAGATATGAGCCGTTTTACTCTCGGGTGTTTTTACACTGGGCACGTTTGTTGTGGTCCGCGTCGGAGCGTGATTGTTCCCGCCGGTGCTCCGCGTGAATACACTGCAGGCTCACTCTCGCTCGTATCCAAGGTAACACTATCATCCCTTACATGTGTTTTATTGAACTAAATACATCGTCATCTGATAACGCATGCGCATGTTAATTTTCTTTACTTTCATTCACGTGAATCGCGGCACAGCTCGAGCGCAACTGAACTCACACCACCTCCTTCAGTCTCGGGTTCGGTTCCCCTGAGCTCAGCTCAACCGGGTCACATGACCGCTTTCACAGTACCAATGTTTCATGTGAACTAGGGCTGCAACTAACGATTATTTTGATTCGATTTATTTTTTCGAATAATCGGAGATAAATCCCTTTTTTTTTTTTTTTTGACACAAAACACTATTCCACATCCTGCCCAATGCTATGAACACACACATAGTGAATATATCTACCATTACATAAATTAACCATGGTTTTAGAACGATTAAAACAAACAAATTATATTAATAAATAAATAACAGGGTTATTGTAGTTATTCCATGGTAACCACAAATTAGCCATTGTTTTGCTTCAAATCCATAGTTTAACTATATGGTATTTGTGTGGTTATACAAATGGTAATCAATACGCCAAAAAAACATGGTTTTATTATCTAATAGAACCATGGTTAATTTTCGTAAGGGTATGTTTGTGCTATACATTGTGCAAAAAAAAGTTACTAAGCAAAAGGAGTTTAAATCCCTACATTAAAATATTAAAGAAAAACAAAAAAACACAAACTCAGTGTTAGCAGATAAGAAGAATGTTCTGCAGGAAAACACACACACACACACACACACACACACACACACACACACACACGTAACCTGTTACTGTCATTTGTTTATCCTGTAAATAGGCTATAAGAAACGTCTTACATGTATATTCATTTACACGCTGTTATCCCTTTACAGTTACTACTCTTACTTGAATTACATGTTGACTTTTAAACCTACATTTAGCGTCCAACAGCAGATATTTCAGCTAAATGAATGTTTTTTTGTCTCCCTCTCGACTGCGTTCTGTCTGTTTGATGCATGTGCGCGCTCCCGCCGGCGCTCGTTCAGTGAAGTTTGAAGCTTAATGTCAGGCTGACACGCGTTCATGCAAAATGGAAATACTCGCGTTAGTAACATTTACAGATGAGGATATAACCTGTAAAATGAACGTTTTGCGCTGAGGACGCACACACGCATGTGTTAAAGCGCATGACGGCATGTTAAACGCTAATGCATTCGCTTGAAGCTTAAAATAAAGAAGTCTCATGTTTTGGGCTTTGGATCATGTGCCTTTCCTGCATCAGCTCACTCTGTTTCCTCCACTATTTCTAGATGCATTTTGTCCATGCGTTATTCAGGGCTGTCATTTGGCACGACTGGTGGAAGTTGGTGGCAGACCCGACTAATCGATTATTATCGACTAGCTGTGCAGCCCTAATGTGAACCGTGCCCCGTTTTGAACTAAACTGCCAGTGTGCAAACGCCCTCACATTTACATCATGATATATAAGCAATATCACACGAGTTCTGTTTTTCTGTCTAGAATAGCACGAGACGAGTGCAAATGCGATACTGATCTTATACAACAGTTTAATATAAATAAGTTAATATCGTCTGTTTTGCTCAGTTTTGCCAACAAAAATATAAAGACAAAGCAGAACTGTTCGTCTCCGACATCTGAGCAATACACAGCGTTCATTTCTGAATCCGCGCTTTGGACGAATCGGGTGAACCAATGATTCAGTGGACCATAAAGAGCCATTTACTTCACTCCTGAATGATCAGCCGTTTGAACCAATCGAATGAATGAATGACTCAATGAATTATACTCTAAATAAGAAACTAAAACTGCCAGTAGGTGGCGGTAAATGTCTAATGGAGTTCCTAGTTTCTTAGAGTATAATTTCATTAAAAATAATTTCATATTTCCATATTAATAAAAACAAACATTAAAGGTATATTTCTTTCTGAAGCTACTTTTTGTAATGTGTTTTTTTTTTTTTTAAACACAATAATGGCTTTAAATTATGTTTTGGTAGTAATTTCTCAGCCAAATTTGATGTGTGATTAATTTGCGATTAATTAGATTAAAAATTGTACTCACTTGACAGTTTAAATATATATCGTGCGGTCGTTGACAACGGTCTAATAATGCGGTTCATGGATTCTCATCCGTGGAATGCGCCACTTTCTGTATTTTGCCGATTACTCGACACGGGTAAATTGCAATCGAGAGTACTCCAAACTGAATTGAGGAATCGTGACAGCCCTATACAATACTGATCGTTTCAAAGCAGCTTTACAGCGATAGACAGGACTGCAAACTTCATGTATTCAGCTCAGTTCAACAACAGTGATCAGTTAGGAAACCAATTCACTTTCAGCTCTAAAGCAGTTCTGCAGAAGACAATATGTACGTCACATTGTCAAAACTGGACACTTTTTGTCATGCATGGGTTTATTTTTTGATTCTTTTCAGAGGTGTGAGACTAGAGTAAAACACATTTACCCTTATCCCACCCTACTTTTAAACCTAAAATGAGAAAATCCATCATCGTCATATTAATTGCTACATAATCTAAACAAACCATTTTAATATTCAGTATTTATGTGAAAATCAATTTTTCATAATTGATGAACTTTACACTGATTTGAGCTGAATAATGACTTTACGGCAGAATTTAACTCTGTTTGCATCGTTCAAATCAAATCAAGTCACCTTTATTTATATAGCGCTTTTTACACTGCCGATTGTTTCAAAGCAGCTTCACAGTGGTAACAGGAAAATAATGCAACACAATTTGATTCGGCTGTACAGCCGCTCTGGAGAAAACGGTGATGTCATCAGCTCATTTCAATTATCATATAGTGTCAATGCGGGCAGATCAGTAATATAGTTGAAATTTAAGTGTCCCCAACTGAGCAAGCCAAAAGACAAAGGCGACGGTGGCAAGGAACCAAAACTCCTTCAGGGCCAGAATGGAGAAAAAAACCTTGGGAGAAACCAGGCTCAGTCGGGGTGCCAGTTCTCCTCTGGCCGACGAACAGTGTGTGATTATGATTCAGGAGTTTGTTTATTAAGCGAGCAGGGCAACCACCCAGTAGAGCATTACAATAATCTAGCCTTGAGGTCATGAACGCATGAACTAACTGTTCAGCATTTTGCATTGAAAGCATGTGCCGTAATTTAGATATATTTTTAAGATGGTAGAATGCAGTTTTACAGATGCTAGAAACGTGGCTTTCAAATGAGAGATTGGTATCAAAGAGCACACCCAGGTTCCTAACTGACGACGAGGACTTGACAGAGCAGCCATCGAGTGTTAGACAGTATTCTAGGTTACTACTTGTGGAGTTTTTTTGTCCAATGATTAAAAATTCAGTTTTTTCTGAATTAAGTTGCAGGAAATTACTAGTCATCCAATTTTTTATATCAGCTATGCATTCCGTTAATCTTGTGAATTGGTAAGTTTCGTCAGGGCGTGAAGAAATATAGAGCTGAGTATCGTCAGCATAACAATGAAAACTAACGCCATGCTTCCTAATGATATCTCCCAGTGGTAGCATGTACAGGGTGAAATGCAACGGTCCTAGCACTGAGCCCTGCGGTACTCCATACTGAACTTGTGATCGGTGTGACATCTCTTCATTTACAGTTACAAACTGATATCGGTCAGATAAGTATGATTTAAACCATGCCAATGCAATTCCACTAATGCCAACATAATTTTCGAGTGTATTCAAAAGAATGTTGTGGTCGATAGTATCGAATGCAGCGCTAAGATCGAGTAACACTAACAGAGAGATACAACCACGGTCGGATAAGAGTTGATTTAGTTATTCTCCTGTTTATCCCTGTGAAGCTGCTTTGAAACCATCTGTGCTGTATAAAGCACTGGAGACCGAAATGACAAGCAGAATGTTTGTCAGATTTATATCATAGAGTGAATGATTATTTGAAATGACATGTCTGTCCTGTGGGTCATTGGTAGTAATAAACCAGTGTAAAAGGACCTGATTTTCAGAGACGTGTGTGGAAACTCCTCAGATCTTCCGTTTGTCTCCGTGTCGTCTTGTTCCCGCCTCCGGCTCGTGTCTTCACCCGGTTAACGTTCATCCTTGACTTGTTTTCACCTGCGCCGTGCGCTGTTTGTTTAGTAGCTCCTCGTTCTGCCTCCTGATCAAAGCCGGCCGGATCTGACCGACGCTGCAGGCCGACGAACCCAACGACAACATTTGTGCCGCATTACTGTCCCAAACACAAGGCTTTGAAATCAAAACAGAGCTGTATATCTGGAGCTACACACACAAAACAACGTTCAACGTGTTAAAGATGAAATGTTTATTTTATATTTATTTATTAGATTATTAGATTAATATATTTAGATTTCAGCCCCCCAATTTTTCTTTTGTTTATTTATTGTATTTATTTAAATAAAACACAAAATGAATGCATTTATTTAAATAAAATATATAATATATATATAACATCAATATTTTTTAATGCATTTAAATAAAACACAAATATTATATTTATTAATCCATTTATTTAAATAAATGCATTAATAAATATTGAATCATGGATTTTATTTAAATACATAAATATAAATGTTGTTATATATTAAGTACATTAAATATTGAATTATGGATTGTATTTAAATGCATAAACATAAATGTTTAATCATGGATTGTATTTATAGAAATGCATTCATAAATATATTTAATTGTGATATTTAAATATGTAAATATTTTTTTTTTTAAATACATGGATATAAATCATTTATTTTAAATACATTAATAAATATATTTAATTTTATTTAAATAGAATAAATCCAAATACATATATTTTTTCTATTTTATGCATTTATGCAACTCTTTAAACGTTTTTTTTTTTTTTTTTTTGCATTGTTGGAGTTCGTGGGAGAAATTTTTATTGTCATTTAAAGCTGCCACAATGCAAAAAAATCAATGCAGCTCATTAATGAATGTATAATTATGAATTATGAGCTGCACATGGGCCGTTTTCTTCAGATTCACGTTCTAGATCGTGTTTTTCTCAGTCCTGTTGATCTCTAAACATGTTCTTCATATGTGATCCCCTCACATGTGTCTCAAATCACATGACACTCAAACCACACGTCTTTTACACTCGCCTGTGAACAGGCCTGAGGTTAACCACGCGAATGCTCAATATTTGTATATTTACAACCCATCCATTAACATAACATGTTGTTTTCCTTGAGCAGGCCCGTTTACACACAAAGCCTATCAGGTCCCGTCCGTCAGCGCGTCGAGGGCCGAGCGGATGTGTCTTGTGGTGTACGGCTCTACAAGGGTTTCTGGGACAGAATGTTTGAGCCGCGCCGTATTTTGAGGTGTTTGGCGTCTGTGGCTTTCTTTGTTCCGAGGGACACGGAAGCACTTTGTCTGAATGCTGACGGAGACGTGTTTATACAACTGTAGCCATGTCTCATTTATTCACACAGACTCGCTCATGCTCAGAGCACCACAAGTTTAATAAGAAATGGGGAAATTTGGGATCTCTTAATCCAGAAGGAATGTTGTTTTGACTGTTAAATTGTTTTACTTATTTAACCTGGTAAATCCGCTTTAAATGGCTGTAGTTCATGAATTATTTACTGTTTAAAACCCTCTGGTCCTCTTCGTTTAGGGGTCACACTTGTCTTCGCGGTCAAAAGTGACCGAAGCCTTAAAATGTAACTTTTTTTCCCTCCCAGGAAAACCAATGTAATATATTTTAGTTCAATAATATTTTTTGATGATTATTTAGAATTTTGAGGGTATTTTATGATACTTTGCAATATTTATACAAATTTTATTAGCTATTTTTCCCCATTGAAAATACAATTTTTTTTTTTTTCTAATATATTTTTAAATTATTTTTCAATTAAAACAGTATTCCATGTTAAAATAGAGACGAGGCATTCAAAATCCCAATTTTGGAAGGTAGATTAGTGCCGTCTGGTGGGAGTAAAAAAGAAAAACTGATGTAATGCCCTGTTGTGACCACTAGAGCCCTATATAACTCTATATAAAGTGGCTTATACATTCTCTAGTGTTTTTAGACATAAATACTTATTTTTATTAAGTTGTGGATTTGGATTTATACTTAGACATTCTCAAAGACTACTTTTTGTCAAGGTTTAGATTTTTTTTATTTTTTTTTTTATGTTGATTTGAAGTGTCAGTTTTTGCATTAATTTTACTCCAGTGTGTCTGTTTTGCACTCTTGATATTTTAGAGCAGGGGTCACCAACCTTTTTGAAACTGAGGGCTACTTCTTGGGTACCGATTAATGCGAAGGGCTACCAGTTTGATACACACTTCTGAAATAACAAATTTGCTCAATTTACCTTTAATTATATGTCATTATTAATAAGTAATGATATTCATCTATGTGAAGACACTGATCATGTTAATGATTTCTCACAATAATTATCAACAATGATTTAACAAGGTAGGAAACAGATAAATATCAATATGCAACACTTTATTTCTATAAATCTCTGCAAGTATTTACATTTTCAAATGATCACTTCTACAACATTTTCACTAGCCACTAACAATTTTTAACAAGTCATGCACTACGTTGCACCATGTTTGTACAGATTATCAATTATGTAACATACAAAATCAACTTTCAGATTTTACTGAACGTATCACCAAATCTACAGCATTTTTAATAAAATTATTATATCTTACATTTAACAAACATATTTCTCGTCTTTAAGCACAGTTTTTGCAATTATCATCATTGCTTCTTTGAAAACCTCTCCGTCTGAAAATGCCTTCTTTTTCTTAATCAAGAAATGTGTAGCTCTAAATGAGGCTTCGGTTGCTTTTTGGGAGTTTTTCACCGGTCTCGTGAAAAAAGACTGCTGTTTGCACAAACCTGCCTTTAACTCGCGGGCTTTTTCCACTCGTAGCGCGCTGCCCGGCGGGTAGTTAGCATGGTAGCTTGCGTGACACGTTCGGAAATGTCTCTCCACATTGTGCCGCTTTGCCGTCACCCCGCAAATAAAACACACGCAGGAATCTTTCACAGTGGTAAAAAAAGAACTCTTCCTCACATTCGCTGTGAAAATTGTTTTCTTTCTTTTTTTCTGCCATGTCTTCGGGGGTAAATCATCTCCTCGCCTTCACTGCGCCTGCTAGCTAGTCTCCACGGCAACGGGAGCCGTAGAGACCAGCTAGCGCTAATCTAATATGAAACATTTTTAAAGTTTTTTTTTTTTTTTGGTCATTTTCAAATTCACACCAATGCAAGTGTGATTTAAAAAAGATTTTTTTGTGTGTGTTCACATAGCTAATGCAACAAGTCACCAAGTGTCATCCCATTCCGATGAAGCAAAAAATTTAATTTCAAAACGTAAAATGTTTGTCATTTTTGACCAAAGAGGACCAGAGGGAAAAAAAGCTAGTTTACATTTACTATAAAGCAAATGTAATGTACTAAACATCTTTATTTTATACAAAAGATTTACTTTACAAAATAATTCGGAATCTAAAATTGCTATAAAATCAACGCCGTATGTCTAACCAAGTTGTGTTCCAAATTTTAAGTTGATATCACAAAAAATGAAGATTTTCTTTCGGTGCTTTACCAAAAACGGCCACCAGGCGACACACACACACACACACTCCATCTGACTCCTGTCTAGGGTTGCAAAGTTTCCAGAAACTTTCCAGAATCTTTGGAAACTTTACAGGATTTTAGGGAAATGTTCAGCCCCTTTGCAACCCTACTCCTGTCACAGATGAATACATTTGTCACAGTATCACTTCTGTCATAATATAACCTTGAGTCTCGGCGCTTCCCAACGATATGCGTTTTGTCAAGATTAGAAAAAGATTTGATTTCTAAAATAGTCTAGTAAAGTTTGTACAAATTGAAACATGACTTCGCCCTCTAGTGGGAGGAGCCTGCTAAGTAAGGGATAACCCACAATTAAACTATTTTATTAGGGGTGTAAGGATTCACTCGTTTTCTCGATCGATTACAAATCCTGACGATGCATATGCATCGATCTTGAAACATGTATTTTTGAATCGTGAATCGTTAATTTCGGTCAATAATCCATTTAAAATACTAAGAATTGAATGAATCGCGATCCGATAGCAATTCAGTGCTTTTAAAATAAACATTCGATTATACTACATGCGTGAATTAATGGAGACGTTGCGCCGTCGAAGTTGAGTGCATTAAAATGGTTTAATGCACAGCTGGCCGTGGATTATCCTGCTTATACCATGGTCATTTGCCAGTATCGACACCTTTAAATCTGTTTTTGATGTTTGTAGTGCAATATTATACCAGAATTTTATTTTCGTCAGTTACGTCTCATTAGATCCAGCATTCTGCCCACTTTAAAGGGGTCATAACACACACAGTTTCTGCCAGTCTCATGTTAATCTTGAGTATCTATAGAGTAGTGTTGATCCTTCATATCTCCCAAGAGTCTTTAGTTTGATCATATTTATAAAAGACAGATACACTGTACCGATTCTTTCAGAAAACAGCCGAGCTCATGGAGGCGGGCAGTGGGCGGAGCTAAAGAGTCACACACACTCCCACTGAGTCTGACAGACTCACACACACACACACTGAGTCTGACACTCACTCATATACACACACACAAACACACTCACACTCACACTGAGTCTGTCACTCACTCACTCTCTCACACACACACACACTCACATTGAGTCTGACACTCACACACTCACACACACTCCCACTGAGTCTGACACTCACTCACACACACACACACACACACACACACACACACACACACACACACACACACACACACACACACACACACACGCGTTGTTGTTCACATTATATGCACTTACGCGCCGATTGCCAACAAAACACACATTTGATGCTGTTTCACTCACCGCCTGCGGTTTCCACTCATGACTGGGAACAAACACACACACTTGCAGAACTCCGGAAACACAAACTGCATCCACTGTTCCCTTAACGCTGGGTTATTTGTGAAGCTGAACAAGGTGATCTTTCCCTCACACCAGAAACACACTTCTTTAGTGACATTGTTGATCTCATGTCTAAACACACAACGCCAGCGCCGCCGGCGGCTCCTGTAACCCAAACGAAGCTCGTTGATGGACGCGCTCTTGCTCTGGGTGGTGTGTGTGTGTGTGTGTGTGTGTGTGTGTGTCTGCTCATCCTGGAGAAGTGCCCATGATGTCATACAGGGCCATACTCAAAAAACACTTTCCGAAACTTGTTTGAATCCTGAAGGAGTGTATTTGGCACAGAAATACTCGTTTTTTGAAACTTTGTCCATGTTTATCATGAGAATCAACTCTTTAACAGTGTGAATGAGGCAGAATGCAGGAAATAGCATTAGACATCCACTTTAAGTCAGACACAGAGATAGTCTCTCTATTAACGAGAGAAAAAAGTGCCGTACATTTTGTAACGTTGAATCATGACTCCGCCCACTAAAAGGGTTTAAAGTACCGTTTTAATGGCGTAATGGTGTCTGATTCACAGGATGGATGATTTTTCAGTGTTTAAGCTTTCATATGATACCTAATTTATGATGATTGCTAAAATATGTGATGGCAATAAAGTGTCCCGCTGACAGTGAACCGCTGAAAGGTTGTGTGTTTGAAATGGTAATTCCTCCAATGATGTGCTCTCATCGTGTTTGACGGGTCTGGAGGTAATTTGTCTCGCCGAAGGGCCGCTTGACCTGAAAAACATCAGCGTCTCCTGTTTAATGCAGAAGAACTGGCCTTTTTGTTCGCTCTCATGTTTTAAACATGATGGGAATAATGAGGGAAATAATTGTTTCCGTAACTGTCAAGAGTTGCTCGGCAACATTTGATAGAGTAACGTGTTTTGTTTGGTGTAATTGCCTGCAGTTGATAATTGTTGCGTTTCGCCCCTGTGATGCCGCTGGTGACCTTTTTTCCTTCGCCGATTGCTTGCATTTTTTGCTTAGGAAAAGGTTTGAAGGTTGATTAGAACCATGGAGAGAAAGAGAGTGTGTGTGTGTGTGTGTGCACGACTGCATGCTTCTGCCTCGTTTGTGTTTAATGTGTTTCTGGCAGCGGGCCGACAGCGAAATCAATGTAGTCGCGTCTTGTTCTGGAGAGTTCTGCGTCTGCCCGTTTGGTTTCTGTTCGCAGGAATCTCTCTCATCTACAGCAACTTCCTGTTTGAGCTGACACTGTGTTCGTCACATTCAATTGTCGTCTCGGATCCAGATCAGTTTGTGCGAGGTGCATTGTGGTCTGGTTCCTCTGACGTCAAGCAGGCGCTGTGATCGATCTGAAGGCGGTCAGACGGCGTGTTTATGGTCACGTGTTCGTGTTTGCATGCGCAGACGGCCCTTCACCTCTGAGCTCATTGTCCTCATGATTGATAAAGATCAGCGCTGAATGAATTGGGTTTTGTTCTTCAGGTTGAAGGCGAGCCGAGACCACTTTTCTTTTAAAATTAGGACATAATGACCAAATAGATGCAATTACAGACACACAGACGTTGAGTCAGTGCTCTTCTGTCGGGATCTGACGCTTGACTGAGATTTAAATATCTTTCAATAAATATGAGTATCACCGCTTCACAATATTTAGTTATTTAGAAGCAATTAAGGGCGTAAGTTTTCAGATCTGTCGATCGTTTGCTTTGTTCTGAAACAGGGACTCAATTTGTTACAATGTTGCATTTCCTTGGTTCTGTTTGCTTTCACAAGGCCTCTCATTGGTCAGTTTCCCCTGCGTCATCCATCAAGATGATTGACAAGCTCTGAGATGATTGTGGCTTTATCTGTAGCTGTCGAGACATGCAGACACTAGACGAATGTAGCCGTCACTCACGCTCTAACTGATAAATTAAATATACTTTTACTATAAAGCATTCGGCCCGCTAAAACAGTGCAGGAAATTATATTATAATGTTTATATTAAATTATATTATTATTATTATTATTAATATTATTATGTTTTGTTATATATTGTTATATTGTATATTAAAGTTTTTATATATATATATAAAATTTGTTATATATTATATTATATTATATTATATTACATTATATTATTATATTAATAGTGTAGTATATTTAAAACTCATTCACTGGCCCAGAATTCGTTTTCTTGTAAAACGTTCTCAAATGTTTTATTTACAACTTTAAAAAAAATATACTTTTTTTTTAGCATTTTTTTGGGGAAAACTAGTGGGTTAAATGTGCTTATTTATATTATGTGCAAAACGCTTATAAAAGCAGTAAAGCACTTGAGCTCATGTTATATTCTGTGTGTGTGTGTGTGTATTGCATAATCTAGTGTAAAATTTATACAATTGATACAATTTTCACTCATATTTCCAGTAAATTTCATAAATCACAAAAAGCATGACATTTTGTAGTAGTAAGACTTGTAAAACGTACTCAAATCATTTTTGACAGTGTGTGTGCGTCTAACAGCAGCTTTGATCTGTTCGGGAAACCCTCAAGTGGGAGACTCGTAAACTTCATTATGATCTGTATGCTTATATTATGTGCTAAAGGTTTTTAAAGCACTCAAGTCTTCGTTATTGTGTGTAAAACACAATATTTTCCATGCATCGTGTCTTACAGCATCTTTCATGAGCACAAACTCAAGTGTCTTATTGCTCACGGTCACGTTTGAAGTGCTTAATCTTGGTTATTTGAGTAAATGCATTGAGTGTGTGTGTGTGTGTGTGTGTGTGTGTTCAGGTGGTGAAGCTGCTGAACACCAAGCGCTCGCAGGCGGTGGGGATTCTGATGTCCAGTTTGCATCTGGACATGAAGGACATTCAGCACGGTGAGCAGCTCTTCATGCTTTTGTGTGATTTGAAATGAACATGAAACTAAATCTGATGTCAAACCGACCCGAGGTTCTGCTGCTGGACGGGTGGTCACGTGACTTCTGTCGGGCGGTGTGGGTGGAGGTGGACGTAAAGCTGGAGGTTTTGTTCTGGCATGCGTGTTTCCTGTTTTCTTCTCGCTCTTTGGTTTGAATGCTCGTCCGGGCATTGACGTGTTCTCGGGGTCGTTCTCTGGGTGGCAGCGAGTGTTTCCTGATGCTCTGATAGCCTGCAGGTCACGGGCGGCTCTGGGCAGAAACGCCATCAGATCTGTGACATATCAGATGGACCCTGAACGTGAACCTCCTCTGAACAAACTCAAGCATTGAGTAAAAACAACAGCAGAGTTATTTCAATCATTCATGCTGCCGGACGACACACACACTCAGCTGAACAGAGCACAAGTCTCCTCCGAATTGAGCGCTCGTCTGTCACATGATGTCGCGGTCATCATCCTCGTCTCCTCGCGTGACATCACGTGGACACACACGTGCACTGATCTGTCCGCTTCAGCGTTTGAAGACTTTCACCTCACCGTTTCTTTCTCAACCACTCGCCATATAGAGACATTTTTCACCATTCATCTTTTATTCATTTTTTACTTTTTAAACGCTTCAAAACGTTAACTCTGGATTGATTTTTTTTTTTTTATTATTTATTCATTTGCTTATTTTTTTTTTGCTTATTTGCTTACTCATTTGCTAGCTTTGCTTATTTGCTCAACATTTATTTATTTATTTATTTATTTATTTATTTATTATTTGCATTGTCATTGCTTACGTATTTGCTTATTTATGCATTTCTTATTTTCTTACATATTTGCTTTATTTATTAATGGGGTGTCCTTAAATTATTGCTGTTTGTACACGGTTTTATTCTGCTTATGTTTATTAATTTAGCTTGATATTTATTCTAAATATTAAGATATTAAATTAATTTACTTTTCTTTTTTTTTTTTTTTTTTTAACCACAATGAAATAAGGGCACTAAATCTGATTAATTTAATTTAATTTAATATAATATAATATAATATAATATAATATATAATTTAATTTAATATAATTTAATATAATTTTTTTTATACTTAATTTTTTTATTTTTACATTTATGTCAATGGAAAAGGAATGTTTCATGAGCCAGTTATTGAGGTTCATGCAAGGTTCAAACACGGTGTGTGTGTGTGTTTTATTTTTAGCAGCGTTTCCGCGCGTCTTAGTCTTAATTTGACCTTCCACAATTTAACGCCTTAATGTCTTCAATTGGATCAGAAAGTCTTAAATTCAATATCATGGCATTAAATTAGGGCCCTATGATTTCTGGGATGCAGAAAATGTGGATGGAATTGCAGAATCCATTCATAAAAATGTAATTCACTGTATAATGCAGAATGTCATGGAATTTGTCAAATTTTGTATGAATAAATCAAAAGTAGGTCCGAACACTTAAAGGGCCAGTTCACCCATTAATGAGAATCATGTGATCATTTCCTGGCCCTAATGTCGTTCAAACCCGTCAGACTTTCCTTCCTCATATAAAGCCATCGAGTCTCTTCAGAACATCTGGAATAATCCGCTCGATCCGTACGGATCAGTTTCACCATCTCTTTATGAACTTTCTGAAGCATCAGTGGAAGTTGCTTAGCCTGTCAATGGAGGACAGAAATCTTTCCATTTCATTACAAATATCTTCATTTGTGTTCAGAAGATGAACGAGAGTCAGTCACATTTAATCTGACCATTAAAGCAGAGGCCAGAAAAATTAAAACAGAATAAACTATTAAAAAACAAAAAAACAGATTTCATAGGGCCCTAAATTTAATTTAAAAATGATGTTCTTCCTCAGGATTTTAGTTTTCCAGCACAAACTCAAAACATCCTTAAATCAAGACACATTTAATGACATGCAAAATGAAGAAATGAAGTCTTGTTTCCTGAGAAATGTAACCAAATTAAGTGAGTTTATGATTAAAACAAGAACTAATATCTGTCATTGGGTATGAAAATTACTCAGATTTGAATTAAGTTGATGTTTATGAACACATTGGCAGATATTTGCTCTTGTTTTAATCATAAAATCACTTTCACAAGATTTCTTATCTCAAACTTTAAGCTATTTTGTTGTAAAAGTGATGGAGATCTGTTGGAAATTGTGTTCTCAAACTCTGAAGCGTCACTAATACTCATTTACATTTACAGAACATACTGACGTGTTGTTCCCTTCAATTTATTACTTACATTTTCTTAAAGCTCTTAAATTTACCTTCACAAAACCTTCATAAACCCTGTTTTAGGAACGCCTGCCGCCCATGTGAACTCAGTGATTTAATGTGGCATTACTGCAAATACCTGAGCCCGCCGTCCGCAGGTGCATCATGGGACGGTCTGAAATGTGCGTCCCGCCTGGCGAGCTCTGTCAGAGGGAATATACGGCGCTTCCGTTACACCTTGCGTCTGTGATGGAGGAAAGCTTTGTTCTGACACGGAGAAGTGTGCTATTTTTTTGTAAAAAGTTAAGAAGTGATGGAGATCTGTTGGAAATTGTGAAGTGTCACTAATACTCATTGTGTGCTTGGACATTTACATTTAGAGAACCATATTTTTTACGTCTTATGTTCCCTTCAGTTTAATCCTTAAATTCTCTTTAATTGGTCATAAGGTCTTAAATTTACCTTCATAAACCTGCAGAAACCCTGTTTTAGATGTGAGGATGATGATGATGATGATGATTCCTGTCTAATGTGTGTCTGTTTGTGTCTCCAGCGATCCTGAATCTGGATAATACTGTGGTTGATCTGGAGACGTTACAGGCCCTCTATGAGAACGTAAGCAGAGAATTTCTCTCTCTCTCTCTATCTATCTCTCTCTCTCTCTCTCTCTCTCTCTCTCTCTCTATACAGTGGGAAGAACAAGTATTTGATACACTGCCGATTTTGCAGGTTTGCCCACTTACAAAGCATGTAGAAGTCTGTAATTTTTATCATAGGTACTCTTCAACTGTGAGAGACAGAATCTAAAACAAAAATCCAGAAAATCACATTGTATGATTTTTAAATAATTAATTTGCATTTTATTGCATGACATAAGTATTTGATCACCTACCAACCAGTAAGAATTCCGGCTCTCACAGACCTGTTAGTTTTTCTTTAAGAAGCCCTCCTGTTCTCCACTCATTACCTGTATTAACTGCACCTGTTTGAACTCGTTACCTGTATAAAAGACACCTGTCCACACACTCAATCAAACAGACTCCAACCTCTCCACAATGGCCAAGACCAGAGAGCTGTGTAAGGACATCAGGGATAAAATTGTAGACCTGCACAAGGCTGGGATGGGCTACAGGACAATAGGCAAGCAGCTTGGTGAGAAGGCAACAACTGTTGGCGCAGTTATTAGAAAATGGAAGAAGTTCAAGATGACGGTCAGTCTCCCTCGGTCTGGGGCACCATGCAAGATCTCACCTCGTGGGGCATCAATGATCATCAGGAAGGTGAGGGATCAGCCCAGAACTACACGGCAGGACCTGGTCAATGACCTGAAGAGAGCTGGGACCACAGTCTCAAAGAAAACCATTAGTAACACACTACGCCATCATGGATTAAAATCCTGCAGCGCACGCAAGGTCCCCCTGCTCAAGCCAGCGCATGTCCAGGCCCGTCTGAAGTTTGCCAATGACCATCTGGATGATCCAGAGGAGGAATGGGAGAAGGTCATGTGGTCTGATGAGACAAAAATAGAGCTTTTTGGTCTAAACTCCACTCGCCGTGTTTGGAGGAAGAAGGATGAGTACAACCCCAAGAACACCATCCCAACCGTGAAGCATGGAGGTGGAAACATCATTCTTTGGGGATGCTTTTCTGCAAAGGGGACAGGACGACTGCACCGTATTGAGGGGAGGATGGATGGGGCCATGTATCGCGAGATCTTGGCCAACAACCTCCTTCCCTCAGTAAGAGCATTGAAGATGGGTCGTGGCTGGGTCTTCCAGCATGACAACGACCCGAAACACACAGCCAGGGCAACTAAGGAGTGGCTCCGTAAGAAGCATCTCAAGGTCCTGGAGTGGCCTAGCCAGTCTCCAGACCTGAACCCAATAGAAAATCTTTGGAGGGAGCTGAAAGTCCGTATTGCCCAGCGACAGCCCCGAAACCTGAAGGATCTGGAGAAGGTCTGTATGGAGGAGTGGGCCAAAATTCCTGCTGCAGTGTGTGCAAACCTGGTCAAGAACTACAGGAAACGTATGATCTCTGTAATTGCAAACAAAGGTTTCTGTACCAAATATTAAGTTCTGCTTTTCTGATTTATCAAATACTTATGTCATGCAATAAAATGCAAATTAATTACTTAAAAATCATACAATGTGATTTTCTGGATTTTTGTTTTAGATTCCGTCTCTCACAGTTAAAGAGTACCTATGATAAAAATTACAGACTTCTACATGCTTTGTAAGTGGGCAAACCAGCAAAATCAGCAGTGTATCAAATACTTGTTCTCCCCAATATATCTCTCTTTCTCCTTTCTCTCTTCTCTAGAATTTATGCACATCTTGACATTTCCATCCAGTGTTTATGCAGTCCTAAAACTTGCTTTAAAATTGGTGGATGGAAACAAAGCTACTGATGCTTTTCTACATTGTGATGTCTTTTATTGTTGGAGCTTGTGTTGAATGTGTGTCTGCAGTGATCATGTGATTTCCTATCAGAAATCACACACCTGTAGTCTAGATCAGTGTGAAGGAAAGTTCCTCAGAGCAATGACGTCTGAAAAACTCAAACATTTCTGGAATCAAACACGACGTCTGAAAATCTTCACACGCACAGTCCCGAAACATATTAACGTTAAAACAAATTCAGAAACCACATCGGAAACCAAAACGTGGAGAAAATCGCCCCATTTGAACAGTGTTGTAATGTAAGATGTAATATGAGAGCTGATTTTGCATAAATATCATTTATTTTAAAGCATCATGTGCCAAACTCATGCCACTGTCGTAAGATTCGATGCCGATAGTCTTCAGATTGATCATCTGAGAGTCCGTCTGTCTGTCGCGGAGGAAACATTAAGATGTTTTTGTCTAGCTCGCTCCGTAATTATGAAATCCAGACCTGTTCGAACGGCAAAAAAAGAAAAACATAAGAGTCTTTTGCAGTCAGACTCCAGTAATGCACCTAATGATCGCGCTAATGTGTTTTTTTCCCTTGTTTTATGAGTGTGAGGTTCCAGTCTGGCACGTATACAGATGTCAGTGCCGTATATATATCAAGCCGCCGGTCCTCTAGCAGCGGCCGCTCGCTGTCGTATCTGTATATTGTCTTTTGATATCTGCCTTTGAGTTTGCGTTTGAAGGCGCTCAAGGCCGAGCCTTCATGAAAGCTGCTTCATATTAAAAGTATTTACACTTAAAACGCAGTAAATGGGATGCAGAGCGCGGCCCGTGGAGGCAGCGCTTGCCTAATCACCGCGTTTGAAGTGCTGTGTGTATATGTGCAGCGATCGGGCGGCTGTGATAGATCTCGTGATGATGCTTAATGGAGCCGAGAACTTTTCCAGAGTTTATATTCACGCCTGAGCCGTACACAAGTCGCTCTCCTGAACCAAAGTGTTTGTGTTAGCCTCATTTTTTTCTGTGCCTCTCTCTTGTGTCTGAGAGCGAGAGAGAGCAGTTTTCTCTCTTTGATCACCTTCCTGATGGCCCTAAACCGCTCGGCTGTGTGCGTTTCTGTGCCGTTTGATGTCGGCTGGTTTGTTTATGAAGGTATTTATTCTGCAGTTCTGCTCGGAGGGAAACTGCCGTCTGTGTGGTGAAGGCTGATTCTCTTACACACCTAGTGAACGATGATAGGATGGGAAACTTGCATTTTAAAGAGCACTTGTAGGTTTTTTTTTTTTTTTTTTTTAACTCATATTGAGCATTATTTTGACACTTGATTGGTCCGACTGCCGTCTGATTGTATACATGCATATGTGTGATGATGCAAACGTGTCTGATTGGTTATGCATATGCGTCATGATGCAAACGTGTCTGATTGGTTATGCATATGCACCATGATGCAAATGCCGCCTGATTGTATACACGCATATGTGTGATGCAAACGTGTCTGATTGGTTATGCATATGCGTCATGATGCAAATGCCGTCTGATTGGTTATGCATATGCGTCATGATGCAAACGTGTCTGATTGGTTATGCATATGCGTCATGATGCAAATGCCGTCTGATTGGATATGCATATGCGTCATGATGCAAATGCCGTCTGATTGGTTATGCATATGCGTCATGATGCAAACGTGTCTGATTGGTTATGCATATGCGTCATGATGGAAATGCCGTCTGATTGGATATGCATATGCGTCATGATGCAAATGCCGTCTGATTGGATATGCATATGCGTCATGATGCAAATGCCGTCTGATTGGTTATGCATATGCGTCATGATGCAAATGCCGTCTGATTGGTTATGCATATGCGTCATGATGCAAACGTGTCTGATTGGTTATGCATATGCATCATGATGCAAATGCCGTCTGATTGGATATGCATATGCGTCATGATGCAAACGCGTCTGATTGGTTATGCATATGCGTCATGATGCAAATGCCGCCTGATTGGATATGCAAATGCGTCATGATGCAAATGCCGCCTGATTGGATATGCATATGCGTCATGCAAACGCGTCTGATTGGTTATGCATATGTTGGTTCAAATGTTGTCTGATTGGATATGCATATGCGTGATGATGCAAATGCCGTCTCATTTCAGTTTCACGGCTGCTGTTTGTCTTAAATGCTTCTTGGAAGTTATTTAAACATTATTAGCAGAGCAGTAAAAATTCATAAAGTGACTAAATGTAAATACGCTCATTTAGAGTTTGGTGTTTGGTTTAAAAATTATGCATTTTCTAATTAAATATGCACTAACATTTCCAGACCAGAAATCTGAACATTGGGTAAAGCCTGTTTCAAAAATGTTGTTTTTATTGACACATTAGTGTTAAAGGTTTTTGGATTCTGGAAATCTTTTCATCACTCCATACATCAGGGAAAAACTGTCAACAGCCAGAAACAAATACATTTTCACCATGTTTTTAAGAGTAAAATATTGTATAAATCAGGTGAACTATATATGAGCAAACCTTTAGAATATAGATATGAATAAAACTGTGACGTTTGGTGTGTGTGTGTAAAGATTTCTGACTTTAAAGAGATGGATTGAGATTAAAATCTATTGATGCTAATAGATGAAGTGCAACAGAAACACTTTTGGATGTTTTTATTTCACTAGTCTGAAAGAATACCACACAACTGAGCAGTGCGTGAACAAACAGTGGTTCTGCCTGTTGTGTCTCGCGTTAAGTGTGTTTTCTGCAGCAGCGGCGGGAAGGTTTCTCTGTCCTCTCTGGTCTCTTGATGATGTCGCTGGCGTACTGCATAGCCGTCTCTGTCTTTCCTGTGTCAGTTGCGTCTGGCTGTTTGATGTACTTTCACAATACCACATTTTCCATAATTTACGGCCCCAAACTCCGTTTCTGTTGTTGTTTCGCTCCCAGAGAAGGAAACTCATGAGACGGTGCGGCTTTTATTGGACTCTGGCTTCCTAACGACTTTGATTACGCTCTGTTCTCCTTCCAAACGAACCCAAATAATAATGCGGTGAACACCAGTGTGCATATTTGTGTTCAACATAAAGTCTGATTCGCACTAAAGCGTATTCTGACCAACAAGTGCTGTCTTGGATAAATGTAGATGTTAGTTTTATTCTTTCAGTTTATTATCCAGAAGCATTACTAGTGGTTTTGAGTTGAAGTAATAGTTTGATTGTGTTTTGTGGTTTCAGAGAGCCCAGCATGATGAGCTGGAGAAAATCGAGAAACACGTCAAATCCTCAAAAGACAAAGAGGGAACCAAACCTCTGGACAAACCCGAGCAGTGAGGATCAAAACACACACACTTACACGCATAGAATTATGGTGTTTAATAATGTTCTCAAAATGGACGTTCGTCTGATGTTTTTTAAATGTTACTAGTTTCAGAACATTCAGAGAACATTCAAAAGTAACGTTCACAATTGAAGAATGATACAATGTAACGTTCCCTTAATGTCCACATAACAAAAATCCAGGTGCTCTTTATTTTGGGGGGAAATTATTTCTTTAACTGTTCGAAAAGCTCAAAATGCTTTTAACTCAGACCATTTGATATTTTTTGCTCACAGGTTTCTCCATCAGCTCTCCCAGATTCCTGATTTCTCCGGACGAGTCTTCTGTATTCTCTTTCAGTCGACCTTCTCCGAATGCATCTCGTCTGTTCAGCGCAAACTCCAGATTCTGCAGAGAGTCTGCAAGGTACAAACATGCAGCACAACAACGAAGCGCTGGATTAGTGTGATTCTGTCCAATTCTTAATCAAACCTCTTGATTCTTTGTAATGACTCATTTGAACCATTTGGTGAATCTAATGTGAATCAAATAAAGGAATCATTGATCTGAATCAGGCAGATGACTTGCTTGCTCACTGTGAATTGGCTCAGATTACTCACTTGCTCACTGAATCGTTTCAGATGACTTGCTGGCTCACTGAATCGATTCAGATGACTCTCTTGCTCACTGAATCGACTCAGATGGCTCGCTTGCTCACTGAATCGACTCAGATGGCTCGCTTGCTCACCGAATCGACTCAGATGGCTCGCTTGCTCACCGAATCGACTCAGATGGCTCGCTTGCTCACAGAGCTGGTTCAGATTAGCTCACTGAATCGTCTCAGATGACTTGCTTGCTCACTGAATCGATTCAGATGACTATCTTGCTCACTGAATCGACTCCGTTGACTTGCTTGCTCACCGCTCAGATGACTCGCTTGCTCACTGAATCGTCTCCATTGACTTGCTTGCTCACAGAATCGACTCAGATGGCTCGCTTGCTCATCGAATCGTCTCCGTTGACTTGCTTGCTCACTGAATCGGCTCAGATGACTCGCTCTGCTCTGAACCGCAGGTTGTTTTGTGTGGTTTCGGTGCCCGCT
Organism: Coreius guichenoti; assembly: GCA_039654105.1. Lineage (NCBI taxonomy): Eukaryota > Metazoa > Chordata > Actinopteri > Cypriniformes > Gobionidae > Coreius > Coreius guichenoti. The sequence goes on along the minus strand of CM077187.1, from coordinate 38,099,743 downwards.
TATAAAAAAACACAATCAAGTCAAGTCACATTTACACTGGCGGTCAAAGGTTTGGAATAATTCAAGTTTTAAAATGTTTCTGAAAGAGTCTCTGCTGCATTTATGTGATGAAAAATACAGTAAAAACTGTGAAATATTATTCCAATGTCAGCATCATTACTCCAGTCTTCAGTGTAACATGATCCTTCAGAAATCATTCTAATAGGCCGATAGTCTGTAATATTACTTGTCTTTTAAACCCCAGTTGATTCCATCCTCCATGGATAACGGATACTCGTTCAGACGTCACAAACACAGTCCAGTTTTGTCCCTGAGTCCAGGTTCTGTGCTTTTCCTCCAGACTCTTCAGAGCGGTTCTGGAGTTCTGCAGATCCTTGGGTTAGTTTTGGCTTTTGGTAATTTCATGAACGGAGGGAATCGCACCAGAGGTCAAGCGGACGGCTTTACGCTGGACATTCTGCCCAAACTCAAGGATGTCAAGAGCAGTGTAAGACGCGCACACACACACACACACACACACACACACACACACACACACACACACACACACACACACACACACACACACACACATACATACACACATACATACATACATACATACATACATACACATACACACACACATACATACATACATGTATCTCTAAAATGGTTTAGTTGATTCGATCAGCTGACTTTTCTCTTCTGGTTTTCAGGACAACAGTAAGAGTCTGCTGTCATACATCGTGTCGTACTACCTGAGACACTTTGATGAGGTGAGGTTCATTTATGATGCTCTCACAGAACAACATGGTCCAAAAGTCTTCAGTGTGTGTGTGTGTGTGTGTGTTTCAGGACGCGGGCAGGGAGACGTGTGTGTTTCCGCTCCCAGAACCTCAAGACCTGTTTCAGGCCTCTCAGATGAAGTTTGAGGACTTGACTAAAGATCTGCTGAGACTCCGGAAAGATCTGCGAGGTAGAATTAATTGACAGATGGATTGTGTGTGTGTGTGTGTGTGTGTGTGTGTGTGTGTGTGTGTGTGTGTGTGTGTGTGTGTGTGTGTTCAACACACTTAAAAGGATCTTTCTTCTGCTGATCTTCTAGTGTTTTGTAGCTTAAAGTGATTATTTTATAACTAGAAAGAAGAGTTGAATGCACAACAACGAAGCACTGGAATAGTGTGATTGTTAAATTCTTAATCAAACCTTTTGATTCTTTGTAATGACTCATTTGAACCAGCTGGTGAATCTAATGTGACTCAAATACAGGAATCATTGGTCTGAATCAGGCACACAACTCACTTGTTCACCGAATCGGCTCAGATAACACGCTTGCTTACTGAAATCAAGTCACCTTTATTTATATAGTGAACTCTGTACATTGTTCGGTTCCGGCTGTAGAGCCCGTGCAGCAGGGCAACTGGGTGACAGTGAGACGGCATAGTCGCGGATCAAAAAAACACTCTTCCGTTCCGATTAGAACATCAAACAGGTTCTCCCCACTCAGTGATGCACCCACTGAGAATCCTGTTGAAAGTGCCCTAGTTATTGGCGATTCTATTACACGGAACGTGAAAATAGAGACACCAGCCACCATAGTCACATGTTTACCGGGAGCCAGAGCGCCTGACATCAAAGCAAATTTAAAAGTGCTGGCTAATGCTAATCGTAAATTCTCTAAGATTATTATTCACGTCGGCACAAATGATGTTCGACTTTGCCAGTCGGAGATCACCAAAATTAACATTAAAGAGGTGTGTAAACTCGCAAGTACGATGGCAGATGACGTTTGAAGTTTTGGTGCTTTATGTAACGTTATGTAGTGAAATTGATAAATCCCGTTTGACATTTGTGCTGGCTACTGTATAAAGGCCACCAGGGCACCATACAGACTTTACCAGAGAATTTGCTGATTTTCTATCAGAGTTAGTACTGGCTGCAGATAAAGTCCTAATTGTTGGTGATTTTAATATCCATGTAGACAATGAAAAAGACGCATTGGGATTGGCATTTAGAGACACTCTAAACTCTATTGGAGTAAGGCAACACGTGTCAGGACCCACTCATCGCCGTAATCATACGTTAGACCTAATACTGTCACATGGAATAAATGTTGATACCATTGAAATTCTGCAGCAGAGCGATGACATCTCAGATCATTACCTAGTATCATGTACACTTAATTTAGCAAAGGCTGCAAAGCCGTCCCCTCGCTTCAAATATGGCAGGACTATCACTGCTGCGACTAAAGATTTCTTTGTAAATAATCTTCCTCATCAGTTTCATCTCCTCAGCATCCCAGATAGCCTAGAGGAACTCGATGTTGCAACAGAAACTATTGACTCTCTCTTTTCCAGCACTTTAGACACAGTTGCTCCCCGGCGCTTAAAGAAGATTAAAGAAAATAGTCCAACGCCGTGGTACAACGAGCACACCCGGGCCCTTAAAACAGCAGCCAGAAAAATGGAGCGCAGCTGGAAGAAAACAAAACTAGAAGTTTTTCGCAGTTTGTGGAAAGAGAGCATGATTGCATACAGAAAGGCCGTAAAAACTGCTAGATCTGCTTATTTCTCGACTCTCTTAGAAGAAAACAAACACAACCCTAGGTATTTATTCGATACAGTGGCTAAATTAACCAAAGATAAAGCTTCACCTTCTGATGTTTGTAAACAGCACAGCAGTAATGACTTTATGAACTTCTTTACTTGTAAGATTGATAATATTAGGAAAAAAATTATAACCATGCAGCCGTCTACTACAGTATCACATCAGACAGTGCATTGTAGTGTCACTGAGGAAAAATTACATTCATTCACTGCCATAGGAGAAGAAGAATTGGCTAAACTCGTTAAATCATCAAAATCAACAACATGTATGCTCGACCCCATACCGACTAAACTACTAAAAGAGATGCTTCCAGAGGTCATAGATCCTCTTCTTAATATCATTAATTCATCCTTGACATTAGGATATGTACCGAAAACTTAAGTTGGCTATTATTAAACCACTTATTAAAAAACAGCAACTTGATCCTACAGAATTAGCCAATTACAGGCCAATCTCAAATCTACCCTACAGTAAAGACTGCAGTAAACCTCGGGATAAACAGAGAGACTAACATTAGCGTAGATGCCATTCTTCTTATGATGTAACGAGTACATCAGGTGTTATGGGAAGTGTTCCCGGTTCCGGCTGACCTAGTTAATGCAGCCTAAAACAATCATTTAACTGATTTGAATAATATAAATTAAAAATGTTCTGTGTGTGTGCCATAGTAAAGAGATGTGTTTTTAGTCTAGATTTAAACTGACAGAGTGTGTCTGCTTCCCGAACAATGCTAGGAAGACTGTTCCAGAGTTTAGGTGCTAAATAGGAAAAGGATCGACCGCCTGCAGTTGATTTTGATATTCTAGGTATTATCAACTGGCCAGAGTTTTGAGACCGCAATAGACGTGATGGAGTATAATGCGTTAAGAGCTCGCTCAAGTACTGGGGAGCTAAACCATTTAGTGCTTTGTAAGTAATCAGCAAGATTTTAAAATGTATATGATGTTTAATAGGGAGCCAGTGCAGTGTTGCCAGAACCGGGCTAATATGGTCATACTTCCTGGTTCTAGTAAGAACTCGAGCTGCTGCGTTTTGGACAAGCTGCAGTTTATTTATTAAGCGAGCAGGGCAACCACCCAGTAGAGCATTACAATAATCTAGCCTTGAGGTCATGAACGCATGAACTAACTGTTCAGCATTTTGCATTGAAAGCATGTGCTGTAATTTAGATATATTTTTAAGATGGTAGAATGCAGTTTTACAGATGCTAGAAGCGTGGCTTTCAAATGAGAGATTGGTATCAAAGAGCACACCCAGGTTCCTAACTGACGACGAGGACTTGACAGAGCAGCCATCGAGTGTTAAACAGTATTCTAGGTTACTACTTGTGGAGTTTTTTTGTCCAATAATTAAAAATTCAGTTTTTTCAGAATTAAGTTGTAGAAAATTACTAGTCATCCAATTTTTTTATATCAGCTGTGCATTCCGTTAATCTTGTTCTTCTTACTGAATCGACTCAGATAAATCACTTGCTCACTGAATCGGCTCAGATGACTCACTTGCTCACTGAATTCATTCCAATGACTTACTTGCACACTGAATCGTTTCAGATGACTCGCTCACCTAATCGGCTCATATGACTCGCTTGCTCACAGAATCGGCTCAGATGACACGCTTGCTTACTGAATCGACTTAGATGACTCATTTGCTCACTGAATTCACTCTGATGACTTACTTGCACACTGAATCGTTTCAGATGACTCGCTCACCTAATCGGCTCAGATGACTCGCTTGCTCACTGAATCGGCTCAGATGACTCACTAGCTTACTGAATTGTCTCTGATTTTAGTTGCTCACTGAATCATTTCAGATGACTCACTTGCTCACCGAATCGGCTCAGATGACTCGCTTGCTTTGTAGTTTAAAGTGATTCTTTTCTAACTAGAACAAAGATTTGATTGACAAGCTTTGGCCGAAAGTGGGAAAAGTCTGAAGATTATTGATGTAATTTGAACTTGGACGTCAGTGTGTCTGTTGCTACAGTGTCAAATCAACATCATGAGAACTTTGGATCAGGAATACAGGCTGAATCATTCCCCGCACATGTGAATGAGCGAGCATTAGCGCTGTGATCTGAGTCAAACACACAGTCATTTCCTAAGGTCAGCTGTTAATGGGCCTGGAAGTTGTTAACACTTTTGAAATGGTTGGCAGGCCTTTACTACACATTATTTTTCTCTTCATGTGTTTTATTGTACCACTTGAACGCAGTTCCTCAATTCTTTATTAAAAATTCTCTTTAATTTGCGTCTCTGGCAGCCTCGATCAATCACGCGAGCGTTCGCTCCAGGAAACAGACGCTGCTGTAATTGGCCCGGCTGATTTGGCTCTGATTGGCTGTTTTCATTTCTTCATGAGGTTACAGAGCTGACAGTCGGCACAGACACACATTGTTTAACCCGTGGTTTTTCACCCATGCCTTATCTAGAGATCAGAATATGGCAAACACACAGCAATCGAGTTTTGCATTGTCAAACGCCACTGAAAATGGAAAGAAACAAACTGATAACTTTGTGAAATACCGCCGTCGGTTTATTGATGTCCTGAATATCCGTGTATTGGATTTTGTTTGTGACCCAAATGATCAGTTTCCCTGGATTTATTATTTATAGATCTGTGTTTGATTAGAATGAACATTTTTCTTTTATTCTATAAACTACTGATAACATTTCTTCCACATTTCAAATGAAAAGTCATTTTGAACATTTATCTGCAGTAAATGACAATTGGTCAAAATTGTCAAACAAAAAAATGCAATGTTTTTAATCCTCTAATAGTTCATATTCATTTTTAAACATCACAATACTAATGTTTTAACGTCAGAAGACTTTTCAATATTTGGTGGAATAACACTGAATTTCAATAACAAAAACAATTGTCATGTCAAAATTACACTTTTATTTGAAATTTGGAATAAATGTTATATACGGAGCCCCTAAAGGGACATGAAGGGGGAAAAATATGAGATGGGAGGAAAAATTATTTATCAATGTTTTTGTGTTCCCCCGAAAAACTTTACAAGCAAACTCAAATTTTCTCGGGGGAACGCAAACATTTTGCACGAGAACACAAAAGCATTGAAAGATTTTTCTCCCATCACCATGTCCCTTCAGAGGCTCCGTAGTTATCAGTACTTTATAGAATAAAATAGGGCTGCACGATATTGGAAAAAAACTTACATTGCAATATTTTGTTTTTCTGCGATTTATATATTGCGATTATAAAAACAATTTCACCAGATGATTTGAATCACTCTATTTGAGAAGATTAATCATTCTAGAATAATTGGGGTGATTTTGTAGGGTAGTGAATCTGCATAGATAATAATAAACAAATTAGAAGCATAGATAAATGCAGTAGAAGAAATATAATATTGAAATAAGCAGTGCTTTGTTTTTCAGGTAAATCTAACAGTATTCAGGTGCAGAAATTCAATAATCAAATGTAAAATAACAGTCTTCACTGTATAAATAAAATATAGCTCATATAATTAATACATTTTCTCTGTTAAAGCTTTGATCACCAGCTGCGGGTTTATTAGGCTGCTGTCCCTTTAAGATGAATGCACGGGCCTAATATAAATGACACGCATCCGTTTCCTTTCTCAATTGTTTACAACATAACCGACTGTTTTTGAGGATACCTGTCGATATGGGCATTTTGACTTCATTTTGCGTGCACTTGTCCGATTAAGCTCAAAAGAAGAAAAGAGAAAAGAGGCGTTCATGTCCTGTGTGCGCACAGAAAACAGCACACGAGTTATAATCTTGCGCTTGATGCCTGACTTTATAAACTTTCACTCTATGATGGTTAAACTTTGCAATTAATCCGCGAATCACGTTCGTTCTGAACTGGGGAGCAGCGGGGATCGACTACGATCCCTATGCTTGACATCGCACATCCTGCCATGTGACTGTCGTGGATGTGCACATCACGATACCGATGCTGAAGCGATATATCGTGCAGCCCTAGAATAAAACAAAAATGAAAATTTGACATGCATATAGCAAATCCAGAGAAACAGGATAATTTTGCAGTTTTCTTTTTAATTTTTTCCATAGCTGTAGATACAAAATACAGAATGTTAAAGTACATATATACACAAATGCAGTTATATTTACACAATTGTATGTACAAGTTATTTACATGGATAAAATAGGACAGTTGTGCTGCTTGATATTTTTATAACCTGTGATATCTTTTTCAGGAGTCATTGATGAATAAAAAGTTAAAGAACAGCATTTATTCAAAATAGAAACCTTTTCTAACAATATAAGTCTTTGCTATCACTTTTTAACAATTTAACATACCCTTCCTAAGTGAAAAAGAAAGAAATGACTGACCCCAAACTTTTGAACGGTAGTCTATAATGTTACAAAAGATTTCTGTTTTATATAAATGCTGTTTTTATTTTTTTATTCATCAGTGAATCCTGAAGAAAGTTACCACAGGTTATAAAAAAATATTAAGCACCACAACATAAATCCTCATATGAGAATGATTTGTGAAGGATCATGTGACACTGAAGACTGGAGTAATGATGATAAATTCAGCTTTGATCACAGGAATACATTGTTTTAAAGTATATTAAAATAGAAAACTATTATTTTAGATTGTAATAATATTTAACAATATTACTTTTTTTTCTGTATTTTTGATCAAATAAACGCAGGCTTGATTGAGCAGAAGAGACTTTCAGAAACATTAACTTATATTAATAAAAAACAATTTTTCTATTTTTATTTATTTTTTGTTTTAATTTTTTTTATTTATATATTTATGTATGTTTATTTATTTTTTAAATGTTTTTATATTTTTTATTTATAATTATTTTTATTTTATTTGTATTTAATGTTTTTATTTTTTTTTATTTGTATATTTTATTTGATTTATTATTAAATTGTAGTTTAATTATATTACTTGGCAAACATTAACAGTCAACCCTGAATCTTATTTTACAGTTTTTATCTAAAGCTAATTTTCCAAACCTTATGAGTTTTTAAGCTGCTCTTTTATAGTTTTAACTCATAGTCCGAGTACGCCACGTTTGCCCTCGGGTGGAGGAATGTCTCGTTTCTCCAGTGAGTCGGATGGAGTCGTGAACCCGGCGGTCGTGAGGAAAAGCTCTCGGTAATCGCCTTCTGCCCAGACTGCTTCCCGTGACCGTAATTGGACTAATTGCTGCATGTTTTAGCTGAGAATGAAAGATTGCACTCTGGGAAGGAAGTGAAGATTTCCCCCCTCGCTCACTTCTGCTTCCTTTAATCTCTGAGGTTCACAGGTTACCGTGTTTGATTCCTCTAATCCGGAGTTTATCCACACATTCTGCTCATTCTGTCTTTGAACAACTTGATACTTTGACACTTCTGTTTTTCTTTTCTGGCGAGGTTTGAGAGGCGGCAGGTTCATACGCGACGCTGCATGGCGGAACATCCCTTTCAAACAGAGTTTACACGCTTTAAAGTTTGTCTGAGGATCTTTGTGTTTCGTTTGCATGGAGAGGCGTAGCAGGATGGATGGTGTGTTTCGCTTGTGTCGGGTTAATCTCAGGACCGTCCTGATGATGTTTGCAGATGCATTGAGATCGGTCACTAGAATCACAAGCTGCTCTCTGACCCTACTGGAGGTCAAAGGTCAGGGGAATCATTCCATGTGCTTTAGAGATGTGGAAACTGCATTAGTAGTGTGTGTGTGTGTGTGTGGGCCTTAAAATAATTAGATATTAATGATCTTTTCAATTCTGCTGCTTGATTCAAGGGTTTGGGTTAGTATTAAAGGGATAGTTCACCCAAAAATGAAAATTATCCCATGATTTAGTCATCTTTCAGACGAACACAGAGTTATATTAATAAATGTCCTGGCTCTTCCAAGCTTTATAATGGCAGTGAATGGATGTTTCTGTTTTGAAGTCCATAAAAGTGCATCCATCACGGTAGATGCACTTTTATGATGGATAGATGCACTTATGATGGGTAGATGCACTTTTATGATGGGTAGATGCACTTATGATGGGTGGATGCACTTTTATGATGGTAGATGCACTTTTATGATGGGTAGATGCACTTTTATGATGGGTAGATGCACTTTTATGATGGATGGATGGATGCACTTTTATGATGGATGGATGGATGCACTTTTATGATGGATAGATGGATGCACTTTTATGATGGGTAGATGCACTTTTATGATGGGTGGATGCACTTTTATGATGGGTGGATGCACTTTTATGATGGGTGGATGCACTTTTATGATGTATAGATGCACTTTTATGATGGATGGATAGATGCACTTTTATGATGTATAGATGCACTTTTATGATGGATGCACTTTTATGATGGATGGATGGATGGATGGGTGCACTTATGATGGATAGATGCACTTTTATGATGGATAGATGCACTTATGATGGATAGATGCACTTTTATGGACTTCAAAACAGAAACATCCATTCACTGCCATTATAAAGCTTGGAAGAGCCAGGACATTTATTAATATAACTCTGATTGTGTTCGTCTGAAAGAAGAATTGAGGGAGAGTAAATCATGGGATAATTTTTTTATTTTTGGGTGAACTATCCCTTTAAGAATCTGTTAATGTTAGTTTAAAATAAACTGTTCATTGTTAATGTCAGCTCATTAAATATTAACAGAATCAACTTTTGATTTTAATAATGCATTGGTGACATTAACTAAATGAGATTAATAAATGCTTTAGTTCTTTCATTGTTAGTTCATAATGTAGATAAACTAAACCTCATTGTTTTGGTTTCAGTGTGTAATTTCCATATGATCATAATGACTCTTCATAACTGTAAATTGTCCTGTGTCCCAGCATGCACTGCACAGGTGGAGAAGGTGTGCTCGGTCACGACGGAGGAGCATCTGCAGCCCTTTAAAGACAAGATGGAGACGTTCGTCAGTGAAGGTGAGCGTGGGAATCTTCAGGCACGACTCGATGCGTCTGTCCTGTGACTGGTGTCAATTAAACTGGGGAATTCCTGAGATGCTTCCCGTCAGCGGTGGAACAGAATTCCTCCGTCTCTCCTGAGAATCCACTTAATTCAGCGTTTCTTCTGCCGTGGGTGAAAATTAGAGGCTCTGTTTGCTAATGCGTCGTGACCTCCAGAGCGCCGAGCATGAGATTCGACTGACCCGGAGTCACATTAATCTACGTCTCTGACCCACCAGGACTAGACGTCTACACACACACACACACACACACACACACACACACACTCGCGCACACACACACTCGCACACGCACACACTCTCATATATTTACTCTCTCTCTCTCACACACACACACACACACACACACACACACACACTCTCTCTCTCACACACGCACACACACTCTCTCTCACACACGCACACACACATTCACACGCGCGCACACTCATTCTCACACTCACACTTACTCACACACACTCTCACACTCACACACACTCACACAACACACTCATTCTCACACTCACACACTCACACTTACACACACGCTCTCACACACTCACACTTACACACACGCTCTCACACACTCACTCACGCGCACACACACACACAAACACACACAAACACAGTTCTCTTGACAGACAGACGGGTGATTCAGTCATTCATGGCATTGAACCCTTAACTACTACCGGCCTCAATTTGTCAGAGCACCTTGAGCGGTGACCTCTGCACCTCTGAGGAAGCCTCTCTCTCTCTCTCTCTCTCTCATCTGAAAGAAGCCAACCCTGCGTCCCAATGTGCATACTATCCTATACTATCTGCCCTAAATAGTATTAATGTCACATACTATTTAGAATGGATAGTATGCACATTTGGACGGAGGCCAAGAGACCAAAATTCATACATATACAAATTTATACATTTTATATTTAAAGTCCCTCTGCAGTCAACAATTTTATCCCTTAAAACGCATCTTTGATCACCAAAATGACATATTTAAAACTAATTTTTTCCTGTGAAAATTTTATTCATGCCTTGAAATAGCTTGAATGTAACTCGACACCCGTGCTTCATTTAGTATATGTGGAACCATGGATATGCAAATGAGCCCCGCCTCCACTCACTCGTCTACAAGTTGATGTATCAGAATGGAAAGTGTTTTACGTATCGATCTCTACAGCGTTGGACACATAACGGTGTTGCTAATGTTACACAAACCATGTTCCCGTTCACCATCTCAGTCTTTTTAAGGAGAAAATACTCAGCAATGGTGTTGACTTATGAATTTGCACATGGTTTGTCTTAAAGCATATTAAAAACACCACATAGACATATAAACATTAAAAATTGACTTTAAAAGTTTGTGTGTGTGTATATATAAACACTGATCAGGCATAACATTGACCACCTTCCTAATATTGTGTTGGTCCCCCTTTTGCTGACCCGTCGAGGCATGGACTCCACTAGACCCCTGAAGGTGTGCTGTGGTATCTGACACCAAGATGTTAGCAGCAGATCCTTTAAGTCCTGTAAGTTGCGAGGTGGGGCCTCCATGGATTGGACTTGTTTGTTCAGCACATCCCACAGATGCTCGATTGGATTGAGATCAACCTCGTTGTTGTGCTCCTCAAACCATTCCTGAACCATTTGTGCTTTGTGGCAGGGCGCATTATCCTGCTGAAAGAGCCACAGCACCCAGGGAATACCGTTTCCATGAAAGGGTGTACATGCTCTGCAACAATGCTTAAGTAGGTGGTACGTGTCAAAGTAACATCCACATGGACGGCAGGACCCAAGGTTTCCCAGCAGAACATTGCCCAAAGCATCACACTGCTACGCCGGCTTGCCTTCTTCCCATAGTGCATCCTGGTGCCATGTGTTCCCTGAGTAAGCCACGCACACACACCCGGCCATCCACGTGATGTAAAAGAAAACGTGATTCCTCAGACCAGGCCACCTTCTTCCATTGCTCCGTGGTCCAGTTCTGATGCTCACGTGCCACTGTTGGTGCTTTCGGCGGTGGACAGGGGTCAGCATGGGCACCCTGACTGGTCTGCAGCTATGCCGCCCCATACGCAACAAACTGATGCACTGTGTATTCTGACACCTTTCTATCAGAACCAGCATTAACTTCTTGAGCAATTTGAGCTCCAGTAGCTCGTCTGTTTGATCGGACCACACGGGCCAGCCTTCGCTTCCCACGTGCATCAATGAGCCTTGGCCGCCCATGACCCTGTCGCCGGTTCACCACTGTTCCTTCCTTGGAGCACTTTTGATAGATACTGACCACTGCAGACCGGGAACACCCCACAAGAGCTGCAGTTTTGGAGATGCTCTGACTCAGTCGTCTAGCCATCACAATTTGGCCCTTGTCAAACTCGCTCAAATCCTTACGCTTGCCCATTTTTCCTGTTTCTAGCACATCAACTTTGAGGACAAAATGTTCACTTGCTGCCTAATATATCCCACCCACTAACAGGTGCCGTGATGAAGAGATAATCTCATATACACTCACCTAAAGGATTATTAGGAACACCTGTTCAATTTCTCATTAATGCAATTATCTAATCAACCAATCACTTGGCAGTTGCTTCAGTGCATTTAGGGGTGTGGTCCTGGTCAAGACAATCTCCTGAACTCCAAACTGAATGTCAGAATGGGAAAGAAAGGTGATTTAAGCAATTTTGAGCGTGGCATGGTTGTTGGTGCCAGACGGGCCGGTCTGAGTATTTCACAATCTGCTCAGTTACTGGGATTTTCACGCACAACCGTTTCTAGAGTTTACAAAGAATGGTGTGAAAAGGGAAAAACATCCAGTATGCGGCAGTCCTGTGGGCGAAAATGCCTTGTTGATGCTAGAGGTCAGAGGAGAATGGGCCGACTGATTCAAGCTGATAGAAGAGCAACTTTGACTGAAATAACCACTCGTTACAACCGAGGTATGCAGCAAAGCATTTGTGAAGCCACAACACGCACAACCTTGAGGTGGATGGGCTACAAGAGCAGAAGACCCCACCGGGTACCACTCATCTCCACTACAAATAGGAAAAAGAGGCTACAATTTGCACGAGCTCACCAAAATTGGACAGTTGAAGACTGGAAAAATGTTGCCTGGTCTGATGAGTCTCGATTTCTGTTGAGACATTCAGATGGTAGAGTCAGAATTTGGCGTAAACAGAATGAGAACATGGATCTATCATGCCTTGCTACCACTGTGCAGGCTGGTGGTGGTGGTGTAATGGTGTGGGGGATGTTTTCTTGGCACACTTTAGGCCCCTTAGTGCCAATTGGGCATCGTTTAAATGCCACGGCCTACCTGAGCATTGTTTCTGACCATGTCCATCCCTTTATGACCACCATGTACCCATCCTCTGATGGCTACTTCCAGCAGGATAATGCACCATGTCACAAAGCTCGAATCATTTCAAATTGGTTTCTTGAACATGACAATGAGTTCACTGTACTAAAATGGCCCCCACAGTCACCAGATCTCAACCCAATAGAGCATCTTTGGGATGTGGTGGAACGGGAGCTTCGTGCCCTGGATGTGCATCCCACAAATCTCCATCAACTGCAAGATGCTATCCTATCAATATGGGCCAACATTTCTAAAGAATGCTTTCAGCACCTTGTTGAATCAATGCCACGTAGAATTAAGGCAGTTCTGAAGGCGAAAGGGGGTCAAACACAGTATTAGTATGGTGTTCCTAATAATCCTTTAGGTGAGTGTGTATATATATATATATATATGGCGTGGCATTGATTCAACAAGGTGCTGAAAGCATTCTTTAGAAATGTTGGCCCATATTGATAGGATAGCATCTTGCAGTTGATGGAGATTTGTGGGATGCACATCCAGGGCACGAAGCTCCCGTTCCACCACATCCCAAAGATGCTCTATTGGGTTGAGATCTGGTGACTGTGGGGCCATTTTAGTACAGTGAACTCATTGTCATGTTCAAGAAACCAATTTGAAATGATTCGAGCTTTGTGACATGGTGCATTATCCTGCTGGAAGTAGCCATCAGAGGATGGGTACATGGTGGTCATAAAGGGATGGACATGGTCAGAAACAATGCTCAGGTAGGCCGTGGCATTTAAACGATGCCCAATTGGCACTAAGGGGCCTAAAGTGTGCCAAGAAAACATCCCCCACACCATTACACCACCACCACCAGCCTGCACAGTGGTAGCAAGGCATGATAGATCCATGTTCTCATTCTGTTTACGCCAAATTCTGACTCTACCATCTGAATGTCTCAACAGAAATCGAGACTCATCAGACCAGGCAACATTTTTCCAGTCTTCAACTGTCCAATTTTGGTGAGCTCGTGCAAATTGTAGCCTCTTTTTCCTATTTGTAGTGGAGATGAGTGGTACCCGGTGGGGTCTTCTGCTGTTGTAGCCCATCCGCCTCAAGGTTGTGCGTGTTGTGGCTTCACAAATGCTTTGCTGCATACCTCGGTTGTAACGAGTGGTTATTTCAGTCAAAGTTGCTCTTCTATCAGCTTGAATCAGTCGGCCCATTCTCCTCTGACCTCTAGCATCAACAAGGCATTTTCGCCCACAGGACTCAGACCGGCCCGTCTGGCACCAACAACCATGCCACGCTCAAAATTGCTTAAATCACCTTTCTTTCCCATTCTGACATTCAGTTTGGAGTTCAGGAGATTGTCTTGACCAGGACCACACCCCTAAATGCATTGAAGCAACTGCCATGTGATTGGTTGATTAGATATTTGCATTAATGAGAAATTGAACAGGTGTTCCTAATAATCCTTTAGGTGAGTGTGTGTGTATATATATATGTGTGTGTATATATATATATATGTATATGTGTATATATATATATATATATATATATATATATATATATATATATATATATATATATATATATATATATATATATATATATATATATATATATAATGAATGACTGCAGTGACTGTTTACAGGAATAGTTGAGCTGAACACACACTGATTATCTCGTCCTCCTGAGCAGCAGCGAGACGTCACTGACTTTCAGACGTTGTGCAACACACACTATTTGAAATCCATTCTGCTGAAGCTCTTTTGTGTTTCTCGTGTGTGTGTCAGTAAATGAGTTTGGTTTCGAGCTGAACTCGTCCGACCTGCAGCAGCTTTCTGTTTCCTGGTAAAGTGTCTGTTTTTCATACACTGCTGCTGGAGATCAGTGTTATACTTCTGCTCTGAGTTTTGCTGAAGGATTGGACATGATAATGGTGAGAGTTACCACAGCTTGAACATCACAGCAGAAGAGTGAAGGAGAAAACGAGTCTTCCATCTGTCATTAATAAGCAACGGACAGTAAACGTGCTCTGGTCTCATCAGGTCTGATCTCACCTTTACACACACACATACACGGTCTGATGTCAGATGTTTTAACGGCCACCGCTGCTTCTCTGGCTTCAATTACAACGTGATGTTCCTAGAAACCGTCCGTTCCTCGTCTGACTGTCTGTTTCTGTCTCTTCTGGAACAGAGACATCTGGGAAAACTGGGAGTGATGCAGCGATGCATCTGAACGATCCGTATTAACAATGTCTCACTATTGACTTCTCTAGACCTGCTTTACAGCTCAATGCAAAGTTTCATAATTTATCCATTTTTTGTAACATTAACTGTTATTTTCCTGTTTATTTCTGTGAAGCTGCTTTCAAACAGCCTGTACTATATAAAGCGCTGTAGAAATGTATTGTTTTATATCTGTAAACTCACATGGAGATGTTTTGAATCCTGATCAGATTCTTCATGTAATTTTAAAGATTCAAAACATGTCTTTTTTTCTTCTTTTTACAGCAAAAACTGAGCTGGAATGTCAAGAGAAGCAACTCGGTGAAACCCACAAAATGTAAGGAGTCTTTTTGTCATTAATTCTGTTTTTTGTTTTTTTTATAGAAACAATAGTTTAAAAAAAATTCAAGTGTAAAGAAGTTTGTTTTCTGTAAAGTAAATATAATATCACAAAAATGTAGACGCTGAAAGGGTTTAAAGTAGCGTTTCCATGGTAACGCAGTGTCCAATTTAAACAATTTCCGCAGGATAAATTTTGAATGTTTAAACTTTCAATTGATACTTAAATTATAGGGGTTTGACGAGATCTCGTGAGATTAAAATGTGACGATTTCTCGTCGAGTGAAAAGCTGTCTCGCGATATCGCCATGGCGGAGCGTGAGGGTGAAATTAGCATAGAATACGCCACCGCTACGTTTACATTACATCATCCACTGTCGTTTTGCTTTTTTTTAATAAAAAATAAAAACCATTTAATTCAGTTGGATAATGGTTGCTTCAACTGTAAACTATTGTAAACGTCTGCACTGTGTGCGACTGCGTCTGAGCTGCAGGAATCACAGTTCAGTGATCACGTGACGAGAGTAAGATGAGATGACTGACAGGACCATGGCGGAAGATTCGTGCCAAACACAGCCTGATAGAGTGTCTGATAAATGTCTTATCTAGAATGCACGCTCAGCACCGCCGCTCCCTTCACACAGAGTACATGCGATCGCAAAGCAAAAGTAAACGTAAGCTCCCTGATTTGCACAAATTAGGCGACATACAATAGCCTGTCTCCAAATATCAAAGCTATCTTAGGCTGGGCTGTGTAGTTGTAACCACCTCTTAGCTATTGAGAGAGTACTTTGATTATGGTTGCACCATTGTTGTTTATTTTTGTTATTTAAACGTTTTATTTCTATAGTCAATTTGTGTAAGGGAGTTGAATTAGGAGGTCACACAGCTTCAATCAGAAGTTCTGGAAGCTCATAATTCATGTAGAGTAAGGTCTGAAGTAGGGATGTGACGGTGAGGAAATTTTCCCACCGGTTAATCGATGTGTGACAGCACCGGTAATACCGGTATCACTTTTAAATTGCTAATTCTAAACCGAAAGTTAAATGCGCACGGCCGCTCAGACATTCATAACGGAGCTGAGGAAAGCGAGTGTTTTCAATGAATTCCTACGGAAGATGAGCTTCCATAGGAATGAACTGAAAAAGCGCCAGTGGACACGCACTGTGAATGACAGTGCGGCCGTGCGCATTTTACTTTCGGTTTAGAATTAGCGGCTGTTCGGGGGCAGGTTGCTTGAATGGTGGGTTCATTAACCTATTATTCTTAATGAAAAACACAACAACAAAACAGTACAATGACAAACTCACTTCAATAGACGCTTTTATATTTCGCTTTGAAACCAAATCTCCCGCGATCATCTTGTCTGTCAGCTCCTCACTCTCGTGATGAATGAGATCTGACTCCTGCTGCGTTTGTGCTGCGACTCTCGTTCGGCTCACTGTATTGAGCAGACACGTTCAGTTTTTGTTTGTAGTGTCTGTTCTCTAACTGAACTAAATGATTTTATTACTATAAAAAAAATCAAAACGACAGTGGGGGCGGTGCCACGGTGGGCAAGTGATGTAACCAGTGTTGCGCCTGAACACCGTCAACACCGACTATCGCAGCAAGCCTAGTCTGAAGAGACTCATACAGGAGAGAAGCCAGTCAGTTGAGTTTGTGCAAAACCTTTTACAGTGCTTTAGTATTGTTTTGTCTTTTCAATGCATTTGATTAATTCATACTCAGAAAGTAGAACTGAAATGACATTCATTAAGATGATTAGTTAAAACATTTCAAAATGCACTGCACTATTTTTCCAGTCACGAATTTTGTCATTGAGTATTTCTTAAAAATACTGTGCAAAAATCTCGTCTCGTGAGCTAAGTGTCTCGTCACACCCCTACTGATTTATGATGATTGTTAAAATGTTCTAAAATGTTTTTTGTCTTTTCTTCTTGAGGACAAAAAATGATGTTTCAGTAATTGCACTGGGTGATTGCGTTCTTAAGCCCTATTTGGACGGTAATTGTTTCTCATGTGGACGTCCGTAAAAATAAATGTGCATGCCACCTCAGTGATAAACTCGTGCATTCTGATGGCGATTTATTCACACGGTGGAGGAGCGAGTTTTGTGATACGCACCTGGGAACCTGCTCACGTGGTCAGTCACATGATTGCCTGCTGTAAATAAAATGTCAGCTTGGAATAATAAGAATAAATTCAGATTTAATTTAATAGGAAATTATTAATTTAATTATTTAAATCTCCTGTTTAAAAAAAATAGGAAGATAGGATGTCATTTTAAAAATATGGAAATGAGCGGAAATATGTAAATACAGCCTTTTATTTACATGAGGTAAACATAATGCTGCTAATTTAACGTGTATGACGTTAACTACTGCCGTAATGACGGCCCATTTCAAATGTTTGCGTGTTTTTCTTCTCTTTTGAGCGGTAATAAGATTATTTTTGTAAATACTTTCCAGCATTTCAGTAATAAGTATAGGCTAGATCTTTAAAATGCATCCAAATTACAGCGAAGCGCAACGATACGGTGCTCCGCAGGGGTCAAAAAGGATATGAACAGTGCATTTTGAAGCGATCTCTTTTGAAAACTCAGAGATGTGGATTCGGACGGCAGTTAAATCACCACACGACCTTTGGTGTTTGTCTAAAAACAGTAGGTCATTCAGCCGGGGATTTTTACGCGGGTGGTGGGAGAAAAACTCTGACATTCTGGATTTAGACGGCAATAAAATCACAGACTAGCTCGTCAATTATGACAATACCTTACGACCCCACGAGAAACAATTACCATCCGAATATATAGGGCTATACATTCTTTAAGATTTCTGTGAATGCAGGTTTTTCCTGATTTTTAGGGGGAAAACCCTGAACGAACCTAGAACACCCTAGCAACCAAGTTTTGCACAGGTTTTTATTTTCCCAAAGAAAACATGAACGGTTTGCCTTTATTTTGTTTTTGTTTTTTTGTTTGGTGTTTCCATTTGGATTTAGCGGGAGTGCTTCTGCGTTCTGTTCCATCCGTGAGGATTTCTTTTGCTCGCATCTCTCTGAAACCCCGTGCGTTTATGTCGCAGGTTCCTGGAGCTGTGCGTGTTCTTCTCGGTCAAGGCCAAGAGCGGAGAGAAAGAGGTTTCGCCCAACACCTTCTTCTCCGTCTGGCACGAGTTCTCCAGCGATTTCAAAGACACCTGGAAGAAGGAGAACAAGGTCATTCTGCAGGAGAGGTATGTGTGTCAACAAACACCGTTTCCTGCCATCGCGTCAGTGTTTAGTCCCAGCTCAGTGTGGCGTAAGCGCTCAGAAACGCTCAGGCTGATTTATGAAGCGCTGCTCTCTGTCCAGGAGTCACTCTTTAAGTGTTGTGACAACATCTGAGGGGAGAGGTGTGTTTTACAGGGTTTCCACGCGTCTTAAAGTCTTAATTTGACCTTCCACAATTTAACGCCTTAATGTCTTTAATTGGATCAGAAAGTGTTAAATTCAATATCATGGCATTAAATTAGGGCCCTATGATTTCTGTGATGCAGAAAATGTGGATGGAATTGCAGAATCCATTCATAAAAATGGACTTTACTGTATAATGCAGAATGTCATGGAATTTGTCAAATTTTGTATGAATAAATCAAAAGTAGGTCCGAACACTTAAAGGGCCAGTTCACCCATTAATGAGAATCCTGTGATCATTTCCTCGCCCTAATGTCGTTCAAACCCGTCAGACTTTCCTTCCTCATATAAAGCCATCGAGTCTCTTCAGAACATCTGGAATAATCCGCTCGATCCGTACGGATCAGTTTCACCATCTCTTTATGAACTTTCTGAAGCGTCAGTGGAAGTTGCTTAGCCTGTCAATGGAGGACAGAAATCTTTCCATTTCATTACAAATATCTTCATTTGTGTTCAGAAGATGAACGAGAGTCAGTCACATTTAATCTGACCATTAAAGCAGAGGCCAGAAAAATTAAAACAGAATAAACTATTAAAAAAACAAAAAAACAGATTTCATAGGACCCTAAATTTAATTTAAAAATGATGTTCTTCCTCAGGATTTTAGTTTTCCAGCACAAACTCAAAACATCCTTAAATCAAGACACATTTAATGACATGCAAAATGAAGAAATGAAGTCTTGTTTCCTGAGAAATATAACCAAATTAAGTGAGTTTATGATTAAAACAAGAACTAATATCTGTCATTGGGTATGAAAATTACTCAGATTTGAATTAAGTTGATGTTTATGAACACATTGGCAGATATTTGCTCTTGTTTTAATCATAAAATCACTTTCACAAGATTTCTTATCTCAAACTTTAAGCTATTTTGTTGTAAAAGTGATGGAGATCTGTTGGAAATTGTGTTCTCAAACTCTGAAGTGTCACTAATACTCATTTACATTTACAGAACATACTGACGTGTTGTTCCCTTCAATTTATTACTTACATTTTCTTAAAGCTCTTAAATTTACCTTCACAAAACCTTCATAAACCCTGTTTTAGGAACGCCTGCCGCCCATGTGAACTCAGTGATTTAATGTGGCATTACTGCAAATACCTGAGCCCGCCGTCCGCAGGTGCATCATGGGACGGTCTGAAATGTGCGTCCCGCCTGGCGAGCTCTGTCAGAGGGAATATACGGCGCTTCCGTTACACCTTGCGTCTGTGATGGAGGAAAGCTTTGTTCTGACACGGAGAAGTGTGCGGAGCAGCATTCCTGGGATTAGCCGCTCCTGCACGCGGATCAATCTTCCAGCGAGACGCATCCTGAGCGTTTGTTCTGCACTCGACACGTCTCTGTGTGAAGATCAAAGATGGCTCTGACGTTTTATGCTCTTCCTCAGTGTCTCTGTCTTGTTTTCCAGCACAAGTATCTAAACATTAAGTCAGAATGCGTTTACCTGAAGTGCAGTGACACGAGAAGCAGTTTTCTCGGAGAAATGCAGAGAATAAAGTGAGACTGAAGCGCTTTAACTCTCCCATAACCTGTGCCATGTGTTTAATATTAGATTATATCTGCCACATTACGATTCACTGTGAAAGCGAGAGCGCGTCAAATGAACCCTGCGTGTTTGTGTAACCCCGCTAATGAAAAGAGTACCGGCGCGGTGCCGTTAGCTTCCAGTGCTGCGATGGAGCGTCGCGATAGCGCCCAAAGTCAACAGATACAGACGAGCCCTTCAGCCGCGCTTTACATTATTCATGAGGCGGCGTATCTCTACATCTGTCCTGGAACGCAGATTACAGACCCCGCTTTCATTTGCTTTTGCTTTTTGGTTCATTTAATTTGCCTTAATTGTCATTCTCTTCATTTTTCTTTCTTTTATTTGTTTTTCTTTTTTTTGCCTTTTTTTTTTCATTTATTTTTTTTTTCTCTATTTTTGTTCATTTTTATTTTTTGCTTGCTTTGCTTTCACTTTTTCCTTTCTTTTTTCTTTGTTCTTTCTTTCATTTAATTTTGTTCATTTATTTTTTCTTTGTTCTTTTTGCTTTTTATTCGTCTGTTTCATTTCATTTTGTTGTTCATTGATTTATTTTTTTCTCTTTATTTTTTTCTATTTCATTTTTATTTTTTGCTTGCTTTGCTTTCACTTTTTCTTTCTTTCTTTATTTTGTGTCTTGTCATTCTCTTTATTTTTCATTATTTTTGTTTTTCTTTGTTCTTTTTTGTCTATTTAATTTTGTTCATTTATTTTTCATTATTTTTCTTTTTCTCTTTATTCATTCATTTTTATTTTTGCTTGCTTTGCTTTTTTCCTTTATTTCAATTTTATTTATTGTCGTTTTAATTGTCACTCTTTTTTCTTTCTTTTACTTGTATTTCCTTTTTTGTTCTTTTTACTTGTTTCTTTTTACTTGTCTTTATTTCACTTAATTTTGATTTTCATTTATTTTAACTTTTCCTTTTTTTTTTCTTTTGTCATTTCTTCATTTGATTTTTCTTGTTTTTTTTGCTTTTTGTTCTATTTATTCTGTTTATCTATTTCATTTTGTTTATTTTTTGCTTTGTTTTTCTTTCATTTTCTTTTTTCTTGATTTCTTGTTTTTCATTTAGTTTTATTCACACTCATTTTTCTCTTTAATTTCTTTATTTATTTTTGATTTATTTTTTCCTTTTAATTTGTTTATTTTTAATTTTCATTATCTTTATTTCTTTATTTATTTTTCTCTATTTTTTATTTTTCTATTTATTTAAATTTTTTGCTTTTCCGTTTTATCATTTAGTGCTTTGTTTTTCTTTTATTTCTTTTTCTTATTTGTTCTTTTATTTGTCTTAATAGTTTCATTTTTGTTCAGTTATTTTTCTATTTTTTTTTCTTCTATTTATTTTTGGTTTTTCTTTATTTTTCTTTTTATTTATTTATTTAATTTCATTATCTAATTGTTTTTATTTCTCTCATCGTTTCTTTCTATATGTTTACTTTATTCTGCTTTATTTGTTTTTCTTCCTTCCTTTAATATTAACATCGAAGCATTAATCGTGTTGCGTTACCGTGGTTCCCGCGTAATCTGAGTGTTGTCCCCCCTTAAAAATATAATTAAAAACCACATTGTGTATTGTAAATAATATATTGATATATACTTAAAATAACTGTGTAAGTAGTAAAACAATAAAAAGGCAAACAGGGCAAAAAATGCCCCGACGATGGTTTCTGCCGCTCTGACCCGTCGGTTTCCCGCTCCACATCGTGTCTCCGCGTCTCTCGGCGTGTGGGAACGGCGTACGGGTGACGATGGGTTCTGCCGCTCTGACCCGTCGGTTTCCGCCGCTCTGACCCGTCGGTTTCCCGCTCCACATCGTGTCTCCACGTCTCTCGGCTTGTGGGAACGGCGTACGGGTGACGATGGGTTCTGCCGCTCTGACCCGTCGGTTTCCCGCTCCACATCGTGTCTCCGCGTCTCTCGGCTTGTGGGAACGGCGTACGGGTGACGATGGGTTCTGCCGCTCTTATCCGTCGGTTTCCCGCTCCACATCGTGTCTCCGCGTCTCTCGGCGTGTGGGAACGGCGTACGGGTGACGATGGGTTCTGCCGCTCTTATCCGTCGGTTTCCCGCTCCACATCGTGTCTCCGCGTCTCTCGGCGTGTGGGAATGGCGTACGGGTTTCTTCCGCTCTGACCCGTCGGTTTCCCGCTCCACATCGTGTCTCCGCGTCTCTCGGCGTGTGGGAATGGCGTACGGGTTTCTTCCGCTCTGACCCGTCGGTTTCCCGCTCCACATCGTGTCTCCGCGTCTCTCGGCGTGTGGGAACGGCGTACGGGTGACGATGGTTTCTGCTGCTCTGACCCGTCGGTTTCCCGCTCCACATCGTGTCTCCGTGTCTCTCGCCGTGTGGGAACGGCGTACGGGTGACGATGGTTTCTGCCGCTCTGACCCGTCGGTTTCCTGCTCCACATCGTGTCTCCGCGTCTCTCGGCGTGTGGGAACGGCGTACGGGTGACGATGGTTTCTGCCGCTCTGACCCGTCGGTTTCCCGCTCCACATCGTGTCTCCGCGTCTCTCGGCTTGTGGGAACGGCGTACGGGTGACGATGGTTTCTGCCGCTCTGACCCGTCGGTTTCCCGCTCCACATCGTGTCTCCACGTCTCTCGGCGTGTGGGAACGGCGTACGGGTGACGATGGTTTCTGTCGCTCTGACCCGTCGGTTTCCCGCTCCACATCGTGTCTCCGCGTCTCTCGGCTTGTGGGAACGGCGTACGGGTGACGATGGTTTCTGCCGCTCTGACCCGTCGGTTTCCTGCTCCACATCGTGTCTCCGCGTCTCTTGGCGTGTGGGAACGGCGTACGGGTGACGATGGTTTCTGTCGCTCTGACCCGTCGGTTTCCTGCTCCACATCGTGTCTCCGCGTCTCTTGGCGTGTGGGAACGGCGTACGGGTGACGATGGTTTCTGCCGCTCTGACCCGTCGGTTTCCTGCTCCACATCGTGTCTCCGCG
>CM077187.1:38066393-38068893 GCA_039654105.1 Coreius guichenoti | reverse complement strand
TTGTGTAGTGTTTTTAGTGTAGTTTTTTTTTTTCCAGAGTAGTGGTTTTAGTGTAGTGTTTTTAGAGTAGTGGTTTTAGTGTAGTTTTTAGTGTGTTTTTAGTGTTGTTTTTTTTGTGTAGTTTTTTTAGTGTAGATTTTTAGAGTAGTGGTTTTAGTGTAGTTTTTAGTGTCCGTTTTTTAGTGTAGATTTTTGTGTAGTGTTTTTAGTGTAGATTTTTTTTTTAGAGTAGTGGTTTTAGTGTAGTTTTTTTAGGGTAGTTTTTAGTGTGTTTTTAGTGTTGTTTTTTGTGTAGTTTTTTTTAGTGTAGTTTTTTTTAGTGTAGTTTTTAGTGTCCTTTTTTAGTGTAGTTTTTTTAGAGTAGTAGTTTTTAGTGTAGATTTTTAGTGTAGATTTTTAGTGTAGGTTTTTAGTGTAGTTTTTAGTGTCCTTTTTTAGTGTAGTTTTTTTATAGTAGTTTTTAGTGTAGATTTTTAGTGTAGTTTTTAGTGTCGTTTTTTTTTTTATAGTAGTGGTTTTAGTGTAGTTTTTAGTGTCCTTTTTTAGTGTAGATTTTTGTGTAGTGTTTTTAGTGTAGTTTTTTTATAGTAGTTTTTAGTGTAGATTTTTAGTGTAGTTTTTAGTGTCGTTTTTTTTTTTATAGTAGTGGTTTTAGTGTAGTTTTTAGTGTCCTTTTTTAGTGTAGATTTTTGTGTAGTGTTTTTAGTGTAGTTTTTTTTTTTCAGAGTAGTGGTTTTAGTGTAGTGTTTTTAGAGTAGTGGTTTTAGTGTGTTTTTAGTGTTGTTTTTTTTGTGTAGTTTTTTTAGTGTAGATTTTTAGAGTAGTGGTTTTAGTGTAGTTTTTAGTGTCCGTTTTTTAGTGTAGATTTTTGTGTAGTGTTTTTAGTGTAGATTTTTTTTTTAGAGTAGTGGTTTTAGTGTAGTTTTTTTAGGGTCGTTTTTAGTGTGTTTTTAGTGTTGTTTTTTGTGTAGTTTTTTTTAGTGTAGTTTTTAGTGTCCTTTTTTAGTGTAGTTTTTTTAGAGTAGTAGTTTTTAGTGTAGATTTTTAGTGTAGATTTTTAGTGTAGTTTTTAGTGTCCTTTTTTAGTGTAGTTTTTTTATAGTAGTTTTTAGTGTAGATTTTTAGTGTAGTTTTTAGTGTCCTTTTTTAGTGTAGATTTTTGTGTAGTGTTTTTAGTGTAGTTTTTTTTTTTTTTTTTTTAGAGTAGTTTTTTTAGTGTAGTTTTTTTAGTGTAGTTTTTTTAGTGTAGTTTTTTTAGTGTAGTTTTTAGTGTCCTTTTTTTAGTGTAGATTTTTTGTGTAGTGTTTTTAGTGTAATTTTTTTTTTTTTTTTTTTTTTTTTTTTTTTTTTAATAAGAGTAGTGGTTTTAGTGTAGTTTTTTTTAGGGTAGTTTTTAGTGTTTTTAGTGTGTAGTGTTTAGTGTCCTTTTTTAGTGTAGATTTTTTGTGTAGTGGTTTTAGTGTGGTTTTTAGTGTTTTTAGTGTTGTTTTTTGTGTAGTGTTTTTAGTGTATTTTTTTTTTTTTAGAGTAGTGGTTTTAGTGTAGGTTTTAGTGTAGTTTTTAGTGTGTAGTGTTTATCTTTAAGAGTCTGGAGTCGGTCTCTGGCAGGTTGATTGGTGTGTTGAGCAGTTTCCCAGCACTGATGATGTGTGGTTTTATACGTTCCTCTGTTTGTCATATTAGATCATAAAGTCAGTCCGTGTGTCGCACACCTCCAACACTTTCACTCGTAAAACCCCGTAAAACATCAACAACGACTCAATACATGAGCAGCGCACACACATTACTCTTTCTGTCTTTCTCTTTCCATCCATCCATCCATCATAATTATAATTTTTCATTTATTTTAGTTTAGTTTTATCTTTTTAATTTTTTCTTTTTTTTTTTTTATCATTTTCTTATTTATTTTCTTATTTTAGATTGATATCTTTTATTTTTCTTTCTTTTATTTTT
This sequence comes from Coreius guichenoti, assembly GCA_039654105.1. NCBI lineage: Eukaryota > Metazoa > Chordata > Actinopteri > Cypriniformes > Gobionidae > Coreius > Coreius guichenoti. The sequence goes on along the minus strand of CM077187.1, from coordinate 38,066,940 downwards.
CTTTATTTCTTTTATTTATATATTTATTTTTTTCTTGTTGTTTTTTTTCATTTTTTCTTTATTTATAATTTTATAATTTTTCTTTTGTCTATCTTTTTGTCTTTTCTTTTATTTGTTGATAGTTTTATTTTTATTTTATTTTAATTTATCTTTATTTTTTGTTTAATTGTTTTTACTTTCTTTATATATTTGTTTTATTTGATTAGTTATCTTTATATATCATTAGTAATCTTTTTTTATTTTCTTTTATTTAATTGTTTTGATTTTATTTTTTTGTTTGTTTCTGATTTCATTTCATTTAATTTCTTTCTTTCTTTCATTCTTTCATATCAATATTTAGCCTGTGAATGTGTTGAGTTCCAGTCGTTTCTGCTGTTTGTCAGTTTGTCAGTGCTGTTTATTCATCTCAACTACTGAAGTTTCAGTTTTTCTGTGTGTGTGTGTGTGTGTGTGTGTGTGTGTGTGTGTGTGTGTGTGTCTCTCTCTCTCTCTGTCTCTCTGTCTCTCTCTCTCTCTCTCTGTCTCTCTCTCTCTGTCTCTCTCTCTC
>CM077187.1:38012964-38065893 GCA_039654105.1 Coreius guichenoti | reverse complement strand
GTTTGCTTTGCTCTTCTGTCCCAGCGGACGCGACGCCGCACTGACTCACGGCTCGGATCCGTCTTGTTTTATGAGCTTCAGCGCTTCTGCTTCTCGTGTGTCTCAACTGCAGAAACATCGAACTCAGGACGTCCAGTACTGATATAATGCTGGTTATCAGATTTAATAATGCAATAAATGATCATTCTCATTCGATTATGATTCCTTCTCGAACAACTCAAACTCATACTTGTTTTTAAATAATGTAATGTTGTTTGTTGATGAAAGAGCGTCAGAGATTCGTCTGTGACTCTAAACATGGCCAATTATGGAGCTCGGGCTTCATTCACGGGTGGAGGTCAGGAAACGCAGCGCCTGGCATCCGTCCGCTCACATGACCCGCAGAAGAAGAGCGAGACGCGTGTGTAAACGGATCCACTCCTGCGCTGCTTAATCATCTGCGGAGGAAGAGCGGGGCAGATTTTAATAACTTCCGAACACAGATCTGTCAAGAGTAGTTACAGTTAACAGGGACGAACCGTCTCCTGCCAGTGAAACTCATTTAGAGAGCACTTTTCACACACTCATCGTTTCACAGCAGCTTCACAGAAAGTCATGATGATGTTTATAATATCTTAATCTTCATGCTTAGTCGCATTAGAGCTGGATTTGATAGCGCATTTTTATATGTGTGAGTGTGTGAGTGTGCGAGCGTGTGCGAGAGTGTGTGTGAGCTTGAGCGAGAGCGAGAGTGTGTGCGAGCTTGAGCGAGTGCGAGAGTGTGTGCGAGCTTGAGCGAGTGCGAGAGTGTGTGTGTGTGTGTGAGGGATTGTGGGTAACTGGTACGGCTTGTGCCCATGAGGTTTAGAGCTGTTTCTGGAGTGTGTGTGTGTCAGATCTGCACTGAACCCTGAGAGTCGTCATGTTTTGTTGTTTAATTGTTAAAGCTGAACTTACTGTAGAGAAAGTGAAGAGAGTATCAGTCATCTCTCCATCACCTGTTAGTGGGTGGGATATATTAGGCAGCAAGTGAACATTTTGTCCTCAAAGTTGATGTGTTAGAAGCAGGGATGCACCGATACCATTTTTTTCAGAACCGATCCGATACCAAAAATTCTGAGTATCGGCCGATTCCGATACCAGTGCAGTTTTGTTTAAAAATTCAATGTAGAATTTCTATACCTCAGTGTGTTGAACTGATAATCACTCTTTTGTGTGTTAAACACAATCTACTAAATACAGACAACTTTATCATAAAGAAAAACAACAAATTAAAAAAATATATAATCATAATCTATAACAAAAATACTACTGTAAACATAGATTAGTGGATAATTCAGCAGCAAAAGTTACTCTAGAAAAATCACGAGTGCACAATAATTGTATAAAATCTAAACATTTAGAGGGGAACAAATAAAAGTGAATAAGTGTAGCACTAAATCACAGCACTGCGTGCGCATTGAGAAGATCAAAACACAAAGGGAAGAGATATCGATGCGTAGTGTATCTGTCTATGCAATATTTTATTGAGCCATTTCTTTTAACAGTTTAAAAATTCAGTTACCGTGCATGTGAAGAACAACACAATGATGCTTTATAATGTTTTTGTGCCTTTTGTGGGGCACTGGGTACGCACAGTATCCTGTCTGACCGATACCCGATCCGGCAAATAATGGTGGTATCGGAGCCAATACCGATCCTGAATATCGGATCATCGGCGCATCCCTAGTTAGAAGCAGGAAAAATGGGCAAACGTAAGGATTTGAGCGAGTTTGACAAGGGCCAAATGGTAATGGCTAGACGTCTGGGTCAGAGCATCTCCAAAACTGCAGCTCTTGTGGGGTGTTCCCGGTCTGCAGTGGTCAGTATCTATCAAAAGTGCTCCAAGGGAGGAACAGTGGTGAACCGGCGACAGGGTCATGGGCGGCCAAGGCTCATTGATGCACGTGGGGAGCGAAGGCTGGCCCGTGTGGTCCGATCAAACAGACGAGCTACTGGAGCTCAAATTGGTATTCCCTGGTGGCTGTGGCTCTTTCAAATCAAGTCACCTTTATTTATATAGCGCTTTTTACACTGCCGTATGTTTCAAAGCAGCTTCACAGTGGTAACAGGAAAATAATGCAACAGAATTTGATTCGGCTGTACAGCCGCTCTGGAGAAAACAGTGATGTCATCAGCTCATTTCAATTATCATATAGTGTCAATGCGGGCAGATCAGTAATATAGTTGAATATTTAGTGTCCCCAACTGAGCAAGCCAAAAGACAAAGGCGACGGTGGCAAGGAACCAAAACTCCTTCAGGGCCAGAATGGAGAAAAAAAACCTTGGGAGAAACCAGGCTCAGTCGGGGTGCCAGTTCTCCTCTGGCCGACGAACAAATAGTGTATGATTATGATTCTGGCAACATTACAGGTCAGAAGTCATATTAGATCGAAAGATACTCGTGGGATTATTCGAAAGATTGGAGTCGTCACGTCGGGGACGGGTTTAATGAGGATGTCGTGTCGATGCGGCATTTACAGGGGGGAGTTTAATTGACACGGTCTCTACAGACACTTCAGGGATATGGTCATCATGTCCAGGCTAAGGTCCACCATCTGGTCTGGATACGGCCCGGATCCGGCCGACTGCAGTAAACCTCGGGATAAACAGAGAGACTAACATTAGCGTAGATGCCATTCTTGTTATGATGAAACGAGTACATCAGGTGTTATGGGAAGTGTTCCCGGTTCCGGTTGACCTAGTTAATGCAGCCTAAAACAATCATTTAACTGATTTGAATAATAGAAATTGATAATGTTCTATGTGTATGCCATAGTAAAGAGATGTGTTTTTAGTCTAGATTTAAACTGACAGAGTGTGTCTGCTTCCCGAACAATGCTAGGAAGACTGTTCCAGAGTTTAGGTGCTAAATAGGAAAAGGATCGACCGCCTGCAGTTGATTTTGATATTCTAGGTATTATCAACTGGCCAGAGTTTTGAGACCGCAATAGACGTGATGGAGTATAATGCGTTAAGAGCTCGCTCAAGTACTGGGGAGCTAAACCATTTAGTGCTTTGTAAGTAATCAGCAAGATTTTAAAATGTATACGATGTTTAATAGGGAGCCAATGCAGTGTTGACAGAACCGGGCTAATATGGTCATACTTCCTGGTTCTAGTAAGAACTCGAGCTGCTGCGTTTTGGACAAGCTGCAGTTTGTTTATTAAGCGAGCAGGGCAGCCACCCAGTAGAGCATTACAATAATCTAGCCTTGAGGTCATGAACGCATGAACTAACTGTTCAGCATTTTGCATTAAAAGTATGTGCCGTAATTTAGATATATTTTTATCAGCAGGATAATACACCCTGCCACAAAGCACAAATGGTTCAGGAATGGTTTGAGGAGCACAACAACGAGTTTGAGGTGTTGACTTGGCCTCCAAATTCCCCAGATCTCAGTCGAATCGAGCATCTGTAGGATGTGCTGAACAAACAAGTCCAATAAAATGTCATTTTATTTCAAGTAATGATTTTTTTCTAATGGTTTAAGGATAACCCTGTCCCATACATTCATTTGTTATTCATTCATTCATAGTTGATTCATGTCATGATGACTGTAGAGTCGAGTGTTGTTTTCTCTCTGGTGTTTTCAGGCTGAAGGCGGCGGAGGAGTGTTTCCGACAGGTCAAAGAGAAGGCCACGTACAGCGTTAAACCCAAACATGCGTCTGGAATCGTAAGTCAGATTCGTTTATATCTCTCTTTTCACACACTCATGGTTTCAAAGCAGCTTTACAGAAAGTCATGATGTTAATGTTTATAATATCTTAATATTTTCATGCGTTATAATCGCAGTTGAGATTTGATATACACACTGAATCAAGAGCTGAGATTCAGATATGATAATGAGCGTTTAGTTTCTGACCAATCACAGCAGAGCAGCTCTCAGAGAGGCGGGGTTTAGAGAGACTGAATCCTTGATGGAAGCGTTTCAGACACTGAGAGAGAAGAGCTGATGCTGCAGTGGAGATTAGGAGAGAAGTAAAGTGTGTTTGACCTTGAATGCATGTGAACCTGCTGTAGGAGACGCCAAAACAACATTAGCAACCTTTAAAACGGCATAACGGGCGGTTTAATAATTAGATTGGTCTTTTTTTGTCTCCCTCAGAAAGCAAAGTTGGGTATGAAGATATGAGACGTCTAAAGGAACGGATCTGGACTGCAGGATTCACTGAGGGACGCTCTTGTTCGATCTTTAATTCGCTCTCACACACACAGCTTCAGTGTTACTTCTGCCGTATGGACACAGGAAGTGATCCGCCCTCAGAATGTGATGTCATATCCTGTGTGGCGATGAACATATCAGACGTTTGCCCCAGAATTCCCACAATCGCCCCGGAAGTTCTCTGCACACACCGGCGGACGGAAGCGACGTCGTCAAAGAAAAGTGTGGTTTTATTTTTAATAGATGCGACAAGAGAAATCTGTGTTTCTGCAGCCGACCCTCACGAGCTTTTAACATGTTCAAAGCACAGCAGAGCCTACAGGACCTGAAAGAGACACGTGTCATGATGGAGAACAGACCGCTTTCTCCCTCGAAACGGTGAACGTTCAGGAAACCAACTCAGTGTTTTTGTGAAATTATGCAAGATTGTTTCGCTGCATCCACACACACTCACTCAATGTATTTAAAGATGATGTTTTTTTAAATTAATGTAAATGTTATTAACATCTTCATGTCGCGTCCGGGTTTGTTTTTAGCATGTCCGTGTGGGAGGCGTGGATCCGTCTGCGCTCCATGTGCAATAACTGTTTGTATCCGAGCGTTTTGAGAAGACTGTAATTTATGTAAAATAAAGCGATTAATAAATTCAGACATTTTAATTTATTTCCCTTGATTTGAGATTTACTTGAAGCAGTGCTGTTTGTTTAATTTATATTAATTTCGTTATGTGCTTTTGTCTTTTTTTTAAATATTGATGTTTAGGTTTAATTTATTATTTAAGTTTAGATTTATTTCCAGTTAATAATTTTAGTGCTTCAACTTATTTCAGTTTATTTCCAATGAAAAAAATGTTCAACTAATATTTTATTTCAATAAACAGAGATGTTTTTCGTGAACGATATTAACCCTGACCGTGTCTTCAGCGCTGAACCGTGTTTCTCGTCTAATACTGTCCGCTCACTTTAACACATTTTACCATGGTAAAGGGCCGTTCACACCAAGAATGTTAATCCACCTTTTGTGTGTTAAGTTGTCACATCCGGTTTGATTGTAATTTTTTTGACAAGTTTGACTGAATGATTTGTACATTTTCCATCATGCTCTCATTTAATCCATCAGGAAAATAATGTAATTTATTGTAAATAAATATTATTGTAAATATTACATTATTAATGTAAATAATGTAATATTTAACTCTTTTACTGCCAGCATTTTTAACAATTTACACAAAACTTTCCCCAGAATATTTGTATCGATCTGAACATCGATATGCATGAAGCTGGATTTTTTTTTTTTTTTTTTTTTTTTTTTTTAAATAAAGAGGCTCTGTTCTCTATCAACACTTGAATATGGGTATGCTTCATTTTAAAAAAAAAAGCAAAATTTTGAACAAAAAGCTGAGAAAATCGCATTTTTAAGCAATGCTGTTATCGCTTGTTTCTGCCTTTTTTTGGCTTGTTTTTTTTAATCGCAATTCTGACTTTATTACTCGCCATTCCGACTTTATTTCTCGCAATTCTGACTTTATTTCTCGCAATTCTGACTTTATTTCTCGCAATTCCGACTTTACATCTTGCAATTCCGACTTTATATCTTGCAATTCAGACTTTACGACTCGCAATTCCGACTATATCTCGCCATTCCGACTTCACAACTTGCAGTTCTGACTTTATTTCTCGCAATTCCGACCTTACATTTCATAATTCCGACTTTATATCGCACCATTCCGACTTTATATCATGCAATTCCAACTTAACATCTCGCAAATCTGACTTTACGACTCGCAATTCCGACTCAACAACTCGCAATTCCGACTTTATATCTTGCAATTCAGACTTTATATCTTGCAATTCAGACATTACGACTCGCAATTCCGACTATATCTCGCCATTCCGACTTCACAACTTGCAATTCTGACTTTATTTCTTGCAATTCTGACATTACATCTCGCAATTCCAACTTAACATCTCGCAATTCTGACTTTACATCATGCAATTACGACCATACATTTCATAATTCCGACTTTTTATCGCGCCATTCCGACTTTACATCATGCAATTCCGACTTCACAACTTGAAATTCTGACTTTATTTCTCGCAATTCCGACTTTACGACTCACAATTCCGACTATATATCTCGCCATTTTGACTTCACAACTTGCAATTCCGACTTCACAACTTGCAATTCCGACTTTACGACTCGCAATTCCGACTATATATCTCGCCATTTTGACTTCACAACTTGCAATTCCGACTTTACATCATGCAATTCCGACCTTACATTTCATAATTCCGACTTTACAACTCGCCATTTCGACTTAACATCTCGCAAATCTGACTTTACGACTCGCCATTCTGACTTTACGACTCGCCATTCTGACTTTACGACTCGCCATTCCGACTTTACATCATGCAATTCCGACTTAACTTCTCGCAATTCCGATTTAACATCTCGCAAATCCGACTTTACGACTCGCAATTCCGACTTTATTACTCGCAATTCCGGTTTAACATCTCACAATTCCGATTTAACATCTCGCAATTCCGACTTTACATCATGCAATTCCGACTTTACATCATGCAATTCCAACCTTACATTTCATAATTCCGATTTATAACTCGGAATTCCGACTTCACAACTTGCAATTCTGACTTTATTTCTCGCAATTCCGACTTTACATTTTGCAATTCCTACTTTACGACTCGCAATTCCGACTATATATCTCGCCATTTTGACTTCACAACTTGCAATTCTGACTTTATTTCTCGCAATTCCGACTTTGCGACTCGCCATTCTGACTTTACGACTCGCCATTCCGACTTCTCGACTCACCATTCCGACTTCTCGCAATTCCGACTTCTCGCAATTCCGACTTAACATCTCGCAAATCTGACTTTACGACTCGCAATTCCGACTTTATTACTCGCAATTCAGATTTAACATCTCGCAATTCCGACTTTACAACTCACAATTCCGACTTTATATCTCGCAATTCCGACTTTACATCATGCAATTCCGACTTCACAACTTGCAATTCCGACTTTACATCTTGCAATTCCGACTATATATCTCGCCATTTTGACTTCACAACTTGCAATTCTGACTTTATTTCTCACAATTCTGACTTTACATCATGCAGTTCCAACCTTACATTTCATAATTCAGACTTTATATCGCGCCATTCCGACTTTACAACTTGCAATTCTGACTTTACAACTTGCAATTCTGACTTTACAACTTGCAATTCTGACTTAACATCTCGCAATTCCGACTTTACGACTCGCCATTCTGACTTAACTTCTCGCAGTTCCGATTTAACATCTCGCAAATCTGACTTTACGACTCGCAATTACGACTTTATTACTCGCAATTCCGATTTAACATCTCGCAATGCCGACTTAACATCTCGCAATTCCGACCTTACATTTCATAATTCCGACTTTATATCGCGCCATTCCGACTTCACAACTTGCAATTCTGACTTAACATCTCGCAATTCCGACTTTACGACTCGCAATTCCGACTTTACGACTCGCCATTCTGACTTTACGACTCGCCATTCTGACTTTACGACTCTCCATTCCGACTTAACTTCTCGCAATTCCGACTTAACTTCTCGCAATTCCGACTTTACGACTCGCCATTCTGACTTTACGACTCGCCATTCCGACTTAACTTCTCGCCATTCCGACTTAACTTCTCGCCATTCCGACTTTACAACTCGCAATTCCGACCTTACATTTCATAATTCCGACTTTATATCGCGCCATTCCGACTTTACATCATGCAATTCTGATTTAACATCTCGTAATTCCAATTTAACATCTCGCAAAACCCGACTTTATTACTCGCCATTCCGACTTTATTTCTTGCAGTTGCAAGATAAAAAGTCGCAATTATCTTTTTAAATGTAATAGCGCCCCCTACTGTATAACACAAAATCCCATCAATGTGACATTGGAAGAATATCTGTGAGTTTTTCAGTCCGCGGCGTGCTGTTATTTTCGTTCTCACTAATAATATAGAAAACACAGCGGATACGGCACTCATGATCCATTCTCCTGATTTAATGAACATGAATCGTTCGTTTTTCTCCACAAATCCTCCCTCAGGTCCCAGAATGCCGTTGCTGTGTAAATGAACGGCCAGAACACAAAATGTTTTTGGTGTAAACGGCGATTACTGTCGTTATCGCTCTCGTTCTTGGTGTGAACAGGCCTTTGAATCCATGAAACAGACTACCTCAATCAGCAAACATAAATCTGCAGATTCACACTGGATTTACACTGAAGAACATCTGGTGCAGGATTCACTTTCAAACTCCTTTCACTCAGAAACTAAATCTCACAAAGAAACGGCAACAATGAATTAAACAAGAAATTCTGAAGTAAAAAGACTGAAACTGTGTTTTCTTGTAAAACGTACTCCAATAATCTGTTTTATTTACAACGTTGACAAAAAAAAAATCATTTTGTGGTGTAAGTGACGGATCTGTTGAGGATCTTCTCAAACGTAAGGATTGTGTGCTAATGATCCTCAAACTCACAGACAGAACCGGATCAATGCTTTAGATCAACAAATCACAATAAACTCTATAGTTTTAATATAGACTTCAGTTGTTTCTCTACATTCATACATATATATATATATTCTTCTGCGGTACCATATTTCTATAGAATCTCTATAATCACTCTACACTCTTAGAAAAAAGGGTTGTGTATAGATCCATACAGGGTTCTATAGGGTCTTAAAGAAAACCCTGTATGCCAAAAATCAAGGAGAAATCTCTAAAATTGCATGTTTAACAGATTTCACGTTTGTTTGAGCTGTTTAATTAATTTAGGGAACTGAATCGCTACGGAAACCCCCTTTATTAGAGAGTGAAGGTTCTGTGCATGAAACGGCCGACGGACTCTGAGGTTCCATACAGAACCGTTTCGTCTCAGAGTGTGTCCTGCTGACCATCAGTGACCGTGAGTCGGTCAGTCTCTCAGCTCAGGTTAGCAGCAGTGTCCACAGTCAAGCCTCGTCCTCTCACTGTTTCCCGGACTCGGACACGCTGACCGACATGCAGCGGCACTGCTTGACGCGCTGGATCTTGCGGAAGCGGGCGGGCGGCTGCAGGTCGGGGCAGTCGAGCTCCACGGTCAGGCTGGTGAAGCGCTGCGGCCGGCAGAAGGCGCACGACTGGAACGACTCCTGCTCCTTCTTGACATGTCGCGGGATGTAGAAGGAGTTGCACTGGCCATAGCAGAAGCGGTTGATGACCGTCCGGCTCCGGCAGCCCTCCTGACTGACCGTCTGCCGCAGCGGCTGCGTCTTACACCAGTCGCTCTTCAGGTACTTCCGCTCCGTCACCACCAACGCTTCCTGGCTGGAGGCCAGCACTTCCTGTTTGCGAGCGCGGCGGTCCGAGGTGTTGGAGCCGGTTTTGTAGGGTGACGGGATGGAGCTTTGCGGTCGATTCTTGCGGCCGGCGGAGACGAGACACAGCGTGCCGGCGAGAAGCAGCCACAGCGCCACCTTACAGCTCATCCTGGAACACACGAGAGATTCTGTTACACTGGAGCCTATACGGTCAACAGCAGCTGACCCCTGACCCCAACACACACCTGTGAGTACATGATCTCACATACACACTCACTCACACGCACACTCACTCACACACACACACTCTCACGCACACACTCACTCATATACACACACACACACTCACTCTCTCACTCTCTCTCACACACTCACACTATCACACACACTCTTTCACTCACACACACACATTCACTCACACTATCACACACACACTCTCACACACACACTCTCTCACACACACTCACACTTGCTTCACAGAGTTAATCTGGCTTTTACTGTATCATTCCTGTCTGTAAAAACAACACATTCATTTATTAGAGGAAGTGTGTTTGCAGAGGAAGTTTTTCTGAATCTGCTGATGAAGAAATACACAGAGACTGTAGATATCGATCCAATCAAAAATTACATGAAAACAGCTCATCTAATAATGAACATTATGTGTATATGTAACGCAACTTCAGACTGTATAAGCTCCGCCCCTCGAGGCCGTATAAGCTCCGCCCCTCGAGAACACACTTTATGAAAGTGCAGATGTGAATGATCGGTCGAGGCGTTACAGGGAGACGGTAAGTCTTGTGTTGGTAACCAGCGTTACAAGTAACGCGTCACGTAATCAGATTACTTTTCTCAAGTAACTAGTAATGTAACGCATTACTTCACAACAAAATGTTACTTTTTCAAATAAGTTATTTTAAGTTACTTTGTTTTCCCATGTATCGTCTGAGCGTCTCCTGTCCTCATGATGAGTGTGTGTGTGTGAAGGCATGAAATGAATAAAAACAGTGAAATACAAACTCAGAATATTACGCAAACCTGCAATAATTAAATGTGAAAATACACAAATATACTTTATTAACCAATGCTGACCTTCGATGATCCAGTTCAACCATAACGATAAACATTAACTCTTTCCCCGCCAGCGTTTGTGATCATTTTCACAAAAATGTAATGGCCCATAGAATATTTTGTTGTATGAATATCTGAGCATGCCATATATCAAAAGAGCAGACCCTCTGCTTTTAAACAAAAAAAAGTTTTTATTCTAGCTTCATGCATTCCTTTTTTCTCAACACTTAAATATGGGTAAGTTTCATAAAAAAAGCAAAATTGAGCAAAAAGCTGAGAAAATCATGTTTTTGTCAAAGACTGCATCCAGATGTGATTCAGAGCGATGATCAAACACAGATGGAGTCCATCAACACCCCTAATGCTCGTCCTGGGGCGACATTTCATTCAGTAACATCGGAGAGTTTTGATTTATATGATGTTTAATGTTGATCACGTTATTTTACGTATGCATCTGCTTACATACGATCGCTTGTTTTATTGCGTCGTCTTCGCCTGTGTTTTGATCAGGAGATTCTGTACTCATTCAGAAGATGCGTCATAGCGCCCCCTAGCGTATAACAGTGAAAACACGGAAACCCGGAAAATTCTGTGTTTGGCGGGGAAAGAGTTAACATTTGCCAAAAATACAACTTTTTTTGTTATTAAAAACAAGCAATCCCAGCCCAGGTGAGAATAAGTAACACGAAAGTAACGTAACTCATTACTTTACATAAAAAGTAACTAACAAACACACGGGGATGGGGAGAAACGAAACACACGTGACTGAGTTACGCATTTAAAATACTAAATTTGAGTCACTGTATTTCATTACAGTTTCATTTTAAATGGGTGGTAATCAAATTACAGTTACATCTGAAGAGTATTTTAGATTACCAAAGAGATTACTTTGAATTTTAATGTCATTAATTTCATTTAAATATTAATGTGAACAGCGATTGGTGATTCTCAGACTCTCCTAAGATACAGTTCTGCTCATACGTTTCATAACCCTCGCAGAATATGCAACATTTTAATAATTTTAACATAATGAGAGGGATCTGGGATCATAAAAATCGCATGTTACTTTTATTTAGTGCTGTCCTGAATAAGATATTTCACATAACAGATGTTTACATATAATCCACAAGACAAAATGACTGAATTTATACAAATGTACAAACCCTTGAATCTGAACCGTCTGTCGTTCCCTGATGATCCACGACTCTGTGTGTGTGTGTGAGTGTGTGTCATTCCCTGATGATCCACGACTGTGTGTGTGTGTGAGAGTGTCATTCCCTGATGATCCACGACTGTGTGTGTGTGTGTGTGTGTCATTCCCTGATGATCCACGACTGTGTGAGAGTGTCATTCCCTGATGATCCACGACTGTGTGTGTGTGTGTGTGTGTGTGTGTGTCATTCCCTGATGATCCACGTGTGTGTGTGTGTGTGAGAGAGTGTGTGTGTGTCATTCCCTGATGATCCATGACTCTGTGTGTGTGTGTGTCGTTCCCTGATGTCTACGACTGTTTCATGTTTCATGTTCAGTCATTTGTTTAGGTCATTGAGACTTATCTCACAATTCAGATTTTTTTTTCTGAGAATTGAGATAAACTTATATATTTTATAATGTCCAATCACGAGGGGGCGAAAGACTGACGTTTTTTTTCTCAGAATTGCAACTGTAATAAAAAAAAATTAAAAAGGTAATTGAGTCTTTATCTCACAGTTCTCAGTTTATAACACACAATTGTGAGAAAAAAGTCAGAATTGTGAGATAAAAAGTCGCAATGACCTGTTTTATTTTTATATTTAGTGTAAACAAGCGTCCATGAAACTGCATTAAGAGCAGGGGGTGAACACTTTTGCACAGGATGATGTGCACATTGTTCTTATTTTGTTTAAAGATCATATTTGTTCATTTAGTTCTGCCCTTCAGAAGATAATAACTACATGTTTCCCAGAAGACAAAATGAGTACAATTGACCCTGTTCATCCGATTCATAAAGTTTACACACCCCAGATCTTAATGCATCGTGTTTCCTTCTTGAGCGTCAGTATTTGTAACGAAATACACTACAAATGACTTTTTAAAGCATGTATTTTGTAATCTGTAGTGAAATACATTTTAAGTCACCTTCCCAACCCTGGTAACACAATTAGTTACTTTTTAGGGAGTGACTCAATATTGTAACACATTATTTTTAAAAGTAACTTTCCCCAGCCCTGTTGGTAACACGTTGTTACTGTTGCATTATAAACTGCGTTCTGACACATTTTGGCGTGTGATGTCACAGAACTGAGCTCAGGCCTGATGTGTCGAGTCACATCTAATGATTCACATTCAAATATTGCACACATATATTGTGAATATTCACTGTATGAGTAGTTATGATGGGTCAGTGATGGAATCTCTCCTCGTGTTCTTCATCATCTCTAAAGTGAGTTCTGGGGTCGAAGCGTTTGACCCTGAGGTTTCCACTGTTTCCTGTGAAGACAGGAAGTCACAGATTAGCTTTAATTCATCACTTTGTCTGCAGTCGGGAGAGCGACGAGCCTCGGCGAGCGATTGGCACGAGAGAAAGCCATCCGTCAATCACGCCGGACATCTTTAGCACAGATGTGGCATCGCCGGAAGGAAAAACAAATGTGAGTGATTCATTCCCATAAATGAAATATTTACAAAGCGGCTCTTTTTCTTGAATCAAAGCTGGTTTGGTTCCAGAGAGCGTCAAGGTTGAGGCTTCCTCTTTAAGTTGTTCCTGCTCTTGATTAGAAATCTCCAGGAACGACAGGCTTTTGTTTTTCCTTCCTGAACCCTGACTCTTCCCTCTCGTCCACATCAGGGATCTGGGAGCTGTTGTTCTGCTCAGGGAAACTCGGCTGTTTGCTCACAGATGATGAATGAGAGCCGTTGCTTAAACGCTCGGGAGCCGCTGGCGTTCGGCGGAGACGCCTCGTAAATCTCACGACCTTAAACTCCTTCACGTCTCTGTGTTCGGTTGCACAAGACACGCAGCGTCACTGAAACTGTCCAGGAGTCAATGACTGGAAATGTGTCTCGAGTGTCCAGTGTTTAACAGCTGACGGTCATGGATCTTTTCTTTGATTTAGTCCTTCAGTCTTTAACTGGCCTGTCTAAAGTGTTTCTCTCTTATCTGATAAGATGAGACTATATATACATTACTATATTGCCAAAAGTATTGGGACGCCCCTCCAAATCACTGAGTTCAGGTGTTCAATCACTTCATGGCCACAGGTGTATAAATCAAGCACTAGGCATGCAGACGCTTCTACAAACATTTGTGAAAGAATGGGTCGCTCTCAGGAGCTCAGTGAACTCAAGCGTGGTACCGTGATAGGTTGCCACCTGTGCAATAAGTCCATTCCTGACATTTCCTCATTACTAAATATTCCACGCTCAACTGTTAGTGGGATTATAACAAAGAGGAAGCAATTGGGAACAACAGCAACTCAGCCACGAAGTGATAGGCCACGTAAAATCACAGAGCGGGGTCAGCGCATGCTGAGGGTCACAGTGCACAGAAGTCACCAACTTTCTGCAGAGTCAACAGCTACAGACCTCCAAACTTCTGTGGCCTTCAAATGAGCTCAAAAACAGTGTGTAGAGAGCTTCATGGAATGGGTTTCCATGGCCGAGCAGCTCATCCAAGCCTTACATCACCAAGAGCAATGCAAAGCGTGGGATGCAGTGGGGTAAAGCATGCCACCACTGGACTCTAGAGCAGTGAGACGTGTTCTCTGGAGTGACCAATCACGCTTCTCTGTCTGCCAATCCCATGGACGAGTCTGGGTTTGGCGGTTGCCAGGAGAACGGGACTTGCCTGACTGCATTGTGCCAAGTGTAAAGTTTGGTGGAGGGGGGATTATGGGGTGGGGTTGTTTTTCAGGGGTTGGGCTTGGCCCCTTAGTTCCAGTGAAAGGAACTCTTAATGCTTCAGCATACCAAGACATTTTGGACAATTTCATGCTCCCAACTTTGTGGGAACAGTTTGGGGACGGCCCCTTCCTGACCCCTTCCTGTCCTGACTGCGCACCAGTGCACAAAGCGTCGGTCCATAAAGACATGGATGAGCAAGTTTGGTGTGGAGGAACTTGACTGGCCTGCACAGAGTCCTGACCTCAACCCGATAGAACACCTTTGGGATGAATTAGAGCAGAGACTGCGAGCCAGGCCTTCTCGTCCAACATCAGTGCCTGACCTCACAAATGCGCTTCTAGAAGAATGGTCAAACATTCCCATAAACACACTCCTAAACCTTGTGGAAAGCCTTCCCAGAAGAGTTGAAGCTGTTATAGCTGCAAAGGGTGGGCCAACTCCATATTAAACCCTACGGATTAAGAATGGGATGTCATTAAAGTTCATGTGCGTGTAAAGGCAGGCGTCCCAAAACTTTTGGCAATATAGTGTATATAACACACGTTATTTCCCAAACTTAAGGTTCCCACAACAATCAACATGAGCCTGGGTAGAAATGAGTGAATGGTCTGGCTGAGGGAAGCAGACGTGTGTTTATCTGAGAGAGACGGCAGTGGAGATCTGGACGAGCGGGTTAGCCAGGGTCAGCAGCCATTTGAGGGAAACGGAAAGGGCGTGACCTTTGTTAAGGGTCGAGGAAGATGGGTGAGGTCACAGGAAGTGACACAAAAACCAGCCAATTAAACAGCTTGACATAATATACAAATATATATAAAATACATTCATAAAACTGAAATTGAAAATACTGAGAAACGCACATCCGTTCACTCTGAGCCTGTAGATAGACTGACTCATGACATGGCGGAATAATTCATTTTTCCAATTATTTTTCATACTGGCATTTTATAAAAGTCAAAATCTTCACCATTAGGTGTGTAATCTGTGGTGAGATTGAAAGAGGATAAATTCACTTCTAAAATTAATGTTTGTGAAAAAGGTTCTTCTGTGACACGTTTCTGTTCTTGTAATAACACTTTTAGTGTGTGTTCGTCTCTCAGTGTTTCGTCTGTGAAAATGATCAGTCGATCAGCCTCGTGAACGTGACGGCGCTTTCAAAACAGTTCATTAATGTACACTCCTGTCTCTCACACACACACACTCACATGCACACACACATGCACACACACACACACACACACTCACACACATTCTCACACACAAACTCACACTCTTTCTCTCTCACACACTCACACTCTCTCTCTCTCACACACACACTACACTCTTTCTCACATACATACACACACACCTACTCTCTCACACACACACACTCACTCACTCACACATGCACACATTCACTCACTCACTCACTCACTCACTCTCACACACACACACACACTCACACTCTTTCTCTCTCACACACACTACACTCTCTCTCACACACACACTACACTCTTTCTCACACACACGTAATTGCACCATCTGAAAAACTGTTTCTGCTAATGTAACAATCCAATGCATGTGCAAATGAGGGATATGACATTATATATATATATTCTAAGGTAAGGTAAAACTTTAATACTTAAAACTATATACAGCGCAGGTCCAGCAAAACCAAAGCCAGTTCCAGCAGGTGACGATCTAAAGGCGTGCGTGTGTGTGTGTGTGTGGCATCCATCAGACACCAGAACATCTCAAACCTCATGATCTGTGGATGATCTGCTCTCACACCGTCACTAGAGCTCAGTTCAGTGTGTGTGTCGTTTAGTTGTAATCGAAACAAGTATGGGTTTAATTTCAGAAATATGGGACATATCAGTTTGATTTTGAGTGGTTTCATCTCTATTAATTCCATTCTGATTCTGACACGCGTTTGATGTTCATGAGCTGCAGATCTTCATAACTCTTCAGAAGATCCTGATTTCATCTGCAGTGTTTACCACATTCATAAGATTATAGAAGAATTGCACATTCACTGAGACTGAATCTCTCTCTGTGATGATGATGATGAAGATCTGACAGTTCAATGACAGGAAATGAGATGCACTTAAATGTGGAAATTATGCTTATTAAAATAATTATTTTAAAGCACTAAAAAACTTTAGTTCACTAAAACACTCATATCTGCTGTGCATCATTGATTCTGTCACTGTGGAGCGATCTACTGTATAAAGCGCTGGAGAAATAAAGATGATTTGACTTTAAAATGTATCCCAGCAAACACAAATATGTTCTAAAAACGTTTTGCTTATGAAAACATTATATTTGAATGTTCAAAACGTCCAGTTTGGTCTTGGTTATAGAGCGTTAATGGAACGTTCCATTGTATCATTCTTCAGTCATTACTGGAATGTTACATTTGAATGTTCTCTGAACGTTCCATAAGAACTTGTAACATTTAAAAAGCGTCAGATGAGCGTCCGACTGAGAGTGTGTGTGGAAGCGGGTCTGAATCTGTCAATCCGATGATGCTATTAATCTCTAATTGATCAAATATCAGACGATTATAATGATTATGATTTATAAAAGTGTGTGTGGCTAAATGAATGAAGGTGTGTGAGTCAGTCTTGATGAAAACAGAATCAGAATCACAGGCTCCGCAAATCCTCTTTACCCGACAGTGCCTGTGCGCGCGCTCACCGCCCGCGGAACACCGTAATCGGATCACACACACACACACACGCACACGCGCGCGGTTCAGTCGGACTCACCTCGAGGCGTGCGCGGTCACAGACGCAGGGGGACGCGGATGATGAGGATGATGAAGCCCATGGAGATGAAGATGGAGGTTCCTCTGTGATTCCCGACGGATTCTCCGAGACTCTGATGCGGATTCCTCGAGGAGACTCTATAAATCTCTCTCTCTCTCTCTCTCTCTCTCTCTCTCTCTCTCTCTCTCTCTCTCTCTCTCTCTCTCTGTCTCTCTCTCTCTCATGTGGATCTGATCACCCTGCGCGCTTTCTATTGGCTCTGATCACCGAACTAATCATGCAACACACACACACACACTCTCTCTCTGTCTTCAGTCACTCCCCCTCTTTATACTTTCAGTTTTCAGCAGTTTTTACTTGTTCTGGCTTTTTTTTTTTGCGTGGTTCTGTATGTATGCATATATATATGAATCAAATAAATATAAAAAAAGTGAATAAAATCAAATGCAATGCATTAAACATGAGCAGCTGTGTCTGGACTCTTGACTGGTCATTCAAACACTAGAAAAAAATGCATTTTTGGGATTTTTATCAATTGCATTTCGTATTTTATATATATATAGCAGAGCATGCTGGGAAATCAAAGAACTTCCATGATTACGCAACACTTCAACTGATAGAGGACACACACTATATTAAGAATCAACAGTTTGTGTAAATACTGTAGTTATTGTCAAATATAGCTACTAAATAAAATATGCTATCCCAAAAATGCTAAACATTTGCAGTTTCTAGTGTTTGAATGACCAGTCGAGAGTCCAGACTTGATTTATTTTTGCTTTATGGCTTCTGTATGATTTGAAGATTGATTCATTTTTTCCAGGAGATTATGCATCCAAAATGGCCTTTGGAAAAGTTGTGTTTTGTTTCTCATGTTGTCTGTAAAAAGCCACACTTTGAATAGTTGGTAACACTTTATTTTACAGTCTCCTTGTTACATATGTTACATGTACTTACCATAGTAACAACAGTAAATTATGCATAATTACATGCGACTAACCCTCAACCAAACCCTAACCCTATAGTAAGTGCATATAGTTCATTAATATTACTCAGTACTTAAATATATAATTACACTGTAACAATGACACCGCAAAATAAAGTGTAACCCAAAGTTTCATGTTGTTTGTGTTTGTTGTAGTTTCTCCACATGATCAGTCAGTAATACACACATTCATCAGCATTATTAAAATATGCATTTATTAATCAGATCTGAGCCAAGTTAGAATCGGTTGTATTCTACCAATTCAATCGTTAAATGTGTTAATTGTAATTAAATGTTTATTGTTGAAACTACAACGAAAAGTTATTATACATAATATTTACAGCAATATGTGATTATATGGATTAATATAAACAAAAGTAAATCTAGTGAGTGATTTGACTAATTTCTTTCTGCTCGTGTTCGCTTGATTACAGCGACACCTGCTGGACACACACACACACACACTCATCTGAGCTCAAACAACTATTAATGTGAAGCATGTGTGTGTGTGTTTCATGTTTGTCAAAGTGTTTTATAACAATAATCTTTAAATATATATTTTTAATTAAATTAATTTTACTTAAAAAAAATTTATAACATTAATTAAAAAAAAAAAAAAATTAAATACAATAAAAATAAGACCAGCTTTTGATTGGACTGAGACACTGGAAACATCTGCGTTTCATCCCTCGAGTCCCTTTATTTACTGAATCGGGATTAGAGTCACAGAATCTCTCAGCCCGACCGGATGAGCTGGACAGTTCTTCCTTCTCTCCGCTGATGATCTTTGGATCTCATTTCCCTCAAAAGCCAAACAGAAGAAATCAAACTCAAATGATGAACTGTGACGCGAGTGCTTTCATACCCAAACCTTCATCACACATCATCATGTCATGCTATTCTGACCATAAATGACATTAAAGGGGCGATACGTAAGAATGTCAGGGTTTCTGCAGGTTTGTGAAGGTAAATTAAGACCAATTAAAATGTAAGGGAAAACACGTCAGTATGTTCTCTATGCGGATTATTCCAGATGTTCTGAAGAGACTCGATGGCTTTATATGAGGAAGGAAAGTCTGACGGGTCTGAACGACATTAGGGCCAGGAAATGATCACATGATTCTCATTAATGGGTGAACTGGCCCTTTAAGTGTTCGGACCTACTTTTGATTTATTCATACAAAATTTGACAATTTCCATGACATTCTGCATTATACAGTGAATTACATTTTTATGAATAGATTCTGCAATTCCATCCACATTTTCTGCATCCCAGAAATCATAGGGCCCTAATTTAATGCCATGATATTGAATTTAAGACTTTCTGATCCAATTGAAGACATTAAGGCGTTAAATTGTGGAAGGTCAAATTAAGACGCGTGGAAACCCTTGAATGTCCATGTATTAATCGCATGCAGTTCACGTAACGGCCACCGGTGTCGCTAATAACAGTTTCTGAATTCTACATACAGTCCCTTTAACATCCGGATGGTGTTAAAGCAGCCCAAACATTATCACCATCCACTCAGATCAACACCGTACGTCCATTATTTACAGAACACGTTAGCATCCAAACGTCATCATTCAACAAACGGCGGTGACTGTCTTTCACTCTTGCAGATTCGAATGTGTTTATCATCAGCTCCATCATAAAACATTCTCCAGGATCTGTACACACAAAACAAATGAACGTAGTATAAAAATAAATACAAGCGATCAGATGGCATGAAAGCGCTCGGAACGTAATAATGTGCTTTCATACGACGCAAGAATGTGAGTTTGGGTTCATGGATGGTTTTCTGAAAGGCTTTTGCAAACTGAAGTCCTTGAGAAAGTCTCAGATGATGGAGGGATGAAACGGAGCCGTGGTGAGCTGAAAGGAAAAGGGCCGGCGCTCCGTGTTTGTGATGATGAGCCGTAGATACAGTAATGTACAGATGAGCCGCTCCCATGATTCCGAGCAGAAGCGTGACGTCAGTGTGATTATACAAGCGCCTCGTTCGGTAAGAGCTGAGAGAAACACACACGAACACACGTCAAACACACGTTCTCCATACGGCCTTTACAAACACTTGAGCTTGAGCTCTGATCAACTATATTATCCTGCGATATATTAAAAGTTGCATATAGTATATCCAACTTTATCTGCATATAGAAATACATAGTGATGAAAGCCAGAATATTAAATGTCACAGATGTATATTGACTGAGTAATCACTGTTTTGTAGAGGAGGGTCAAAATGACAGTTTTCACCTGAGATCTGGAGCCAAATTACAGGGGTGTAAAAATGACTTTAGAAAGATGGCAGCATCATTATTTTATTTTTACACAGAGATTGGTATGTCTATTAGTAAAATCTGTTGACTTTAGCAATCTTTGTTGCATTATATGCCAACGGTGACCGTTCAAAAATGGGAAATAAGCACTTCTTGTGTTTTTTGCCCAATGTTTGCATGCCTGTAACTCAAGAAATATTAAAGATATATGAATATCCTTTTAGAT
This sequence comes from Coreius guichenoti, assembly GCA_039654105.1. Lineage (NCBI taxonomy): Eukaryota > Metazoa > Chordata > Actinopteri > Cypriniformes > Gobionidae > Coreius > Coreius guichenoti. Next base: position 38,045,156 of record CM077187.1, on the reverse strand, counting down.
TCTGGTTCTTAACAAACTTTTCTTTTGGTATCTTCATTTTTAATGCCCAACACGGATCATTTCCAGAGATATGGAGATCTTAATGCGGCTCCATGAGTAAATTGCTCACAGCTGACACTTTTTTTCTTTTAAAGAGGAATGTCTGAAGAACAAATAATGTTAAAACTAGAAATCTATCATGTTTCCCTCTGTCAAAACAATTGAATACAACACACCCTCTGAGTGCCAAAAAATATTTTTCTAAAGTTTACATGTCTTCAATCCAAGAAGTGTTAAAGATATCTTAATATCATTTTAGATGCTAGTTCTTATGAAACTTTTCTTTTGGAATCTTAACTTAAGGCTCTATATGGTTCAATCCCGGAGATATAGGGATGTCAATGTGTGTATTTGAACTCTTGCTAGCTTTAGAAGCTGTTAAAATGAACAAAATCCTTTCTTTCAAATATCCTTGAAACTGATTCAAATATAGATTCTTATAAATACACTTTTGAGAGCAAGTTAATGTGCCTCAACTTGACCATTTTCAGTGGATTTTTGGTACTCAGAGAGTTGTTTTATGCAATTTTTTTGATAGAGGGAAACAAGATACATTTCTAGTTTCAGTGTTATTTGTTCTTCAGACATTCTTCTTTAAACACAACAAGTATCAGCTGTTTGAAAAGTTAGCCACATTTGGTTTTCGACCACTGAAAATGGGTAAAATTCAACAATTTAAACATGGAGTCGCATTGAGATCTCCATATCTATGGGATTGAACCATATAGGGCCTTAAAAATAAAAATTACAAAAGAAAAGTTTATTAAGAATGAGAATCTAGAAGGATATTAAGATATCTCAAATACCTTTAGAGTTACAGGCATGCAAAATTTGGAAAAGGAACATTTATGGCACTCAGACAGGAATGTTCTACGCAATTGTGTTGATAAAAAAAACACGAGATACGTTTCTAATTTCAACATTATTTGTTCTTCAGATATTCCTCTTTAAAAGAAAAAAAGTATCAGGTGTATGCAAAGTTTTGGTTTTTGGCACATTTGGTTTTTGACCACTGAAAATGTGCGCGATTGACCAATTTACTCATGGAGCCACATTAAGATCTCCATATCTCTGGAAATGATCCGTGTTGGGCATTAAAAATGAGGATACCAAAAGAAAAGTTTGTTAAGAACTAGAATCTAAAAGGATGTTAAGATATCTTTAATACTTCTTGAGTTACAGGCATGCAAACATTGGGCAAAAAACACAAGAAGTGTTTTTTTCCCATTTTTGAACCGTCACCATTGGCATATAATGCAACAAAGATTGCTAAAGTCAACAGATTTCACTAATAGATTTACCAATCTCTGTGTGAAAATAAAATAATGATGCTGTCATCTTTCTAAAGTCATTTTTACACCCCTGTAATTTGGCTCCAGATCTCAGGTGAAAACTGTCATTTTGACCCTCCTCTACAAAACAGTGATTACTCAGTCAATATACATCTGTGACATTTAATATTCTGGCTTTCATCACTATTTATGTTTGTCTTTGTACAGAAAAAATATTAACAAAATCAAAAATTTGAGGCGGGGAAGTTTCTGAAATTTGTTTGATTTGACACGACCCAGCAGATATCATTATTTTATCACTATAAATGAGCTGAAAAGGGATTTTCACTTTCAGAACCGCTGATGCTCTATTCTCATAATTCAGTTCAATATCCACATAGTGATATTTCAAAGAATCCAAATTTAAAGTCTCACCTGAGATTCAGATCCTAGAAAAGATTCTTGCTTTTCTGTGAAGGAAAAGAGAAAGAGTTCATGAAACGATCAAACACACAGAAATGCATTGGGAAGCATCTGCTGGAACACACACGTGACGGACTAATGCTGATGCAATACCGTAATATTTGCAGGATTGATCTAAATGGGCTGGACACTGGTAGTAAAAAATGCACAAACATATTAGACAACAATTACTGTATATAATATAATATATAACTGTATATAACTGCATTTTTGTACATCTAACAAGACTGGAGAATTACATTTAAAAAAATTCTTGTGTTTGTACTTTACCAAAATGTTTGGATATTGAAGAAAGTTGCTCATTTTGTTCGGATTGTCAATCTCAAAAAATTGGATTCATCTATGCATGTTATGAAATATGTAAAAATATTATGGTGAAACTTATGATTTTATGTGGTAAATTCCACAAAAGCAAAATGAGTAACTCTAAACCGTCTTGAAAAGGTCTTGATTTTTTACATTAATTGACTCTTTTAAACATACTGATGATACAAAATCTATACTTAAAATTCTATTTAAATTAAAGCAAATTGAAAAGTAAATTTTTGAAACTGCTGTCATTCTTTATTGTATTTTTTATCTAATATATAATCTTTTACTTATTTCCATTAAATGTTTTTGTAAACCCCTTGTATTAGTGTTGTTGTCTTTTTGGATGTCTTGTATCTGTAAAGTCTTTATGTTGTGTTTCACTAACGCAAACACGCATGACGTCACGCTCACGTGTGCAGTGAGACTGACGGAGGATGAGGAAGATGATGATGATGATCACTCATATGGAGCATCAGTCAGTGTTGGACTGCAGTAAATCTGCCTGATTAATGTCATTTTACAGCTTCAGCATCTGTGAAACGCTGTCAATCATCACAACATCATCAGAGTGACGAGAATCAAACAAAGCGGATCTGTAACACAGCTTTGGGACGATGCATGTTGTGGAAAATGTGCTAAATAAATGGAAAAAATGTTGAATTCTAAATCACCCATTTATTGGTCAGACTACTAAAAATTCATAAAAATAAATACTGATTCGAAATATTAATACAAACTATAATAGTATCTCAGTGATACTAAAATACCAGTGGAACTAGTTAAAATATTTTCTGTGGTAATTTACAGCATTTCACAGATACTGTCCACACTACCGGTCAAAAGTGTGGAATAATTCAGATTTATTCATGTTTTTCTAAGAAAACTTTACTCAAAGCCTTTATGTATAATATATTATAAAAGTACATTTAATGCATCAATTATGCCTTGTAATGCACCTTATAATGCATTGTATGATCTCATGAAATTTTAATATACCTTTAGAAAAAAATAATGCATTAATACACAACAAACAACCAATTTCAGATGTTACAAGGAATCTGTGAATATTATAATGCATTTTAACTTTGGTTACAATTATTTATGAAAAGATATAATGCATATCATGTCTACTATATGCATATTATAATGTATATTATGAATACTTTTATAATGCAATATACATAAACGCTTTAAGTGAAGTGTTACCAAAGTCTCTTCTGCTCATTTATTTGATCATAAATACAGTAAAAACAGTGAAATATTATTCTAATGTAAATCAGCTGTTCTCTATGTGAATATATAGTAAAGTGTAATTTATTCCTGTGATCAAAGCTGAATTTATCATCATTACTCCAGTCTTCAGTGTCACATGATCCTTCAGACTTTCTTCAAATTCATAATTACTCCAAACCGGTAGTGTATAACTGTGCTAACACTGAAGATACTGATCCACATGAGCGTCTGCACAAAACTCACACTTACCACATGACAGACAGAAAACCAGCCTCAGCGCTTCTGCTTTCATCACTTCAAAACAAAACGGACAGGACAGAAAAGAAGAACACATGCAAGACAAACGACACACGCAAGAAAGAACAGCAGAACCGGAGATGTGACGGAAAACAAGGTGTTTTTAATAGAAATAACCCAAAGACATACAGAGAAAAAAACAAGAGAAACAAACGAGCAGCTTAAGCAGAATGATGACATGGCACTGAGAAACACGCGAGAAAATGAGATACATTTTTTGAGGTAAACACTTTACAATAAAGTCCCATTAGTTAGCGTTACTTACAGGATTAGTTACTTCAAAATGAAAATGTCCTGATAATTTCCTCACCCCCATCTCATCCAAGATGTTCATGTCTTTCTTTCTTCAGTCGAAAAGAAATGAAGTTTTTTGAGGAAAACATTCCAGGATTTTTCTCCACATAATGGACTTCAATGGGAACCAACGGTTGAAGGTCCAAATCAATGCAGTTTCAGAGGAAGGGCTTCAGAGGCTCTGCACGATCCCAGACGAGGAATAGGGTCTTATCTAGACAAACCATCGGACATTTTATAAAAAAATAAACATTTATATACTTTTTAACCTCAAATGCGCGACTTTGGTGTTGTTCTACTTCACGGCGTGTGACGTCATCACGTCGGAAAGGTCACGCGTGACGTAGGTGGAAGTACCGACCCAGTGTTAAAACGACTGTGCAAAGACTAAATCAAAAATAAAGGTAAAACAACGATGTCGGACGATTTTAAAGTTGGAGGAGAATATGAGAGTTTTTCGGCACAGGGTCGGTACTTCCACCTACGTCACGCGTGACCTTTCCGACGTGATGATGTCACACGCCGTGAAGAAGAACAACACCGAAGTCGAGCATTTGAGGTTAAAAAGTATATAAATGTTTATTTTTTAATAAAATGTCCGATGGTTTGTCTAGATAAGACCCTATTCCTCGTCTGGGATCGTGCAGAGCCTCTGAAGCCCTTCCTCTGAAACTGCATTGATTTGGACCTTCAGCCGTTGGTTGCCATTGAAGTCCATTATGTGGAGAAAAATCCTGGAATGTTTTCCTCAAAAAACATAATTTCTTTTCTACTGAAGAAAGAAAGACATGAACATCTTGGATGAGGTGGGGGTGAGGAAATGATCAGGACATTTTCATTTTGAAGTGAACTAATCCTTTAAAGGCACAATATGTAGTTTTCGCCACTAGAGGTCGCATATTCAAAACAAAGGCGTAGCTTGATGACACCGAGATTAAGCGCAGAATCTTGGGGGTTGTCGTCTTCACCTCTACAGCCGGTGGAAAAGAATCGGGACGCGGGCAGAAATCATGTTCATGGATGAGATTATTAACGTTACTGTAGTATGAAGCAGGGTGGGAGTGAAACGCATGAGCGGAAGAAGCGGAAGTGCTCGTCTGCGGCAGAATAAAAGCTGTCGAGCCGTGTGTCGCGCTCGTTTCTCATTAGCAATCGCTCCAGCAGACGACTTCCGTATGTGTGGTAACGCAGCGCTGTTTTATCATAGTACACACATTGAGTGTGTTAAAGTGATGTTATAATGCTACTCTGTGCGTTCGCTCGGCGCTACTATGACACACTTGTTCACACTGCAGTGAGCGAGATCATATTAGGCATGGTAAAACATGGTACTCGCGGTAAATCAAGAACACCAGATTTAAACAATAAGACTAACTGTGTTGAGCTGGAGAACAATGATTAGTTTCTGTCCATGAATGATCCAAACAGTTGCTCACCTGTCTAATAAAACAAATAAAACACATCATATATTAAAGCGTCTTTGGTGTTGCCATGGTTTCTACAAAATAAAACCGGAGGGTAACGCGGGTATGATGTCATTGATAGGCGACGCATGCACACGGGCCGTGTCCTGGTTAAAATTGATGATTTCTCTGGATTTAAACATTCTTGGAAACATTTGGGATAATGTACACAAGTCAACAAAATATATAACACTGTTCTAGTGGTTTTTGGATATTTTATATATTTTATTGCATGTCAATCAGACCAGAGCCAATTTCATGTTTTGTTCAAGTCCCACCGCTTGTCCTCAGAGTGCGCCCATACATAAGTGTGTCAAATTTGGTGAAAATATCTCATTTTGTTTAGGAGTTATAGATATTTATATTTATGAGCACATAAAAAATGACCCACACCCGACTTCGCATTTTTTTGTGACTTACAATCAAAATTTTGACATTTGGCCATTTTACGTTTAGTCAACCTGCATTTGGGATAATGTAAGTACAGTTAACAAAATATAGAACAGTGTTCTAGTGGATATTTTAATCCAAAAATCTTACATATTGTGCCTTTAATGAAACCTTATCACAAAGTGTTACCTTTGGAAATACTTTTACACAGTTTTTAAAGTCAAACTTTAGAGAAAGAAGAGGCTTTTCAAATGAAAAGTGATATATTACATATATATTATGTATATATTGTTAATAGTCCGTCAGTCTCTGAGAAGCAGAAAATGTTGTGGTAAGATTTCGTGTCTGTTCAAAAGTAAGACGGACAGAACTAGTTTGAATTATGCCTGACTTTAAGGAGCCTGTTCCAGCTCTGCATGCCGTGTGTTTCAGACGCGGTCAGATGGTCAGATGGCGGTTTCCAGTCGTTTCATTGGCTTTACCTTTTTCTTGGCCTGCAGCATCTCCTGGTAGGCACTAGATCTGATGAACCGGCTGTAGGAGTCGCTCTTCATCAGCTTATAAATGTGCTCCTGATGGAAGAAACACAAGCCGTTTCAGTCATTCAGATGATGGAATAACGATGAATTAATGTTCTGGTCATTTGAAAAAAGCTAGTTAATGTTATCACGTTGGACTAAAACTTGCTGACTTTGCTCATTAAGGGCATAACAACTTCCCAAAAAAAAGTGATAATTTTTGTGCTTTTTCCCACTGATCTTGTTACTCTTGTGGCTTTCCGGGTCAAAAATGACCCGCCTACAAAAAAACTGCTTATAAATCTCTCTTTATGCTATGATATCAGCAAATACTGGATCTAATCTTTTTATCAACTTGTTTTCTTTCCGTCAGCACATGTATTGTACATGTGTTTCTTTTTGGATCAGATTGATCTGAGCTCCTCAGTTATTTGAGCTGAATTAGATTGAGTGAACTCAAAAACTGAAGTGCATCCGCTCACTTCAACGAGGCCTACGATCAATCAGATCCAAAAAGAAATATAGCAATTATCGGGCCAAGCACAGCAGGCAAAATCAGGAGCAAAACAAACATGGCATGGAGCATCAACACCAACTGTAAAATGATCAATTTTAGACATTTTTACATCATTTTAGGCAAAATGGTTGAAAAAAACATAAATACAATTATATGATTTAATTGCTCCAGAAGGTGGAGCTGTCACCAAACTGATGTGTTATTGTCAATGTGGCATAACAATATCACACAGAGAGTTTGGTGTCAATATTCAAAACCATTGCAGAGTTACAGTGTTTCGGATCTTTTTTGTCATTTTGCAATTAAAATGACGGCCATGTTTTTCAAGGTACACCAGTGTCATAATGGACTACAATAGAAACTGAAACAAAGACACTGCATGTCAATTTTGAAGTCAATCAGACCAACGGTACTGTAGTTAGTAGGGGTGTAACAATATATTGCAATACAAAATGTATGTGTGAGAAAAAATTCAAAAAAAAAAATTCAAAAAAGTTTACAGAGTTTTAGTGTCAGTACTACATTAAACTACTATATATAATGTTAAATATAATGAATAATAATGCAATATTTGTTGGTCCTGATAATGTCTTATGTTATTAGTAAAAAGTGGCCTACATTATTTTACATACACTATACTGCCAAAAGTATTGGGACGCCCCTCCAAATCACTGAGTTCAGGTGTTCAATCACTTCATGGCCACAGGTGTATAAATCAAGCACTAGGCATGCAGACGCTTCTACAAACATTTGTGAAAGAATGGGTCGCTCTCAGGAGCTCAGTGAACTCAAGCGTGGTACCGTGATAGGTTGCCACCTGTGCAATAAGTCCATTCCTGACATTTCCTCACTACTAAATATTCCACGCTCAACTGTTAGTGGCATTATAACAAAGTGGAAGCAATTGGGAACAACAGCAACTCAGCCACGAAGTGATAGGCCACGTAAAATCACAGAGCGGGGTCAGCGCATGCTGAGGGTCACAGTGAGCAGAAGTCGCCAACTTTCTGCAGAGTCAACAGCTACAGACCTCCAAACTTCTGTGGCCTTCAGATGAGCTCAAGAACAGTGTGTAGAGAGCTTCATGGAATGGGTTTCCATGGCCGAGCAGCTCATCCAAGCCTTACATCACCAAGTGCAATGCAAAGCGTGGGATGCAGTGGGGTAAAGCACGCCGCCACTGGACTCTAGAGCAGTGAGACGTGTTCTCTGGAGTGACCAATCACGCTTCTCTGTCTGCCAATCTCATGGACGAGTCTGGAGACTGCGAGCCAGGCCTTCTCGTCCAACATCAGTGCCTGACCTCACAAATGCGCTTCTAGAAGAATGGTCAAACATTTCCATAAACACACTCCTAAACCTTGTGGAAAGCCTTCCCAGAAGAGCTGAAGCTGTTATAGCTGCAAAGGGTGGGCCAACTCCATATTAAACCCTACGGATTAAGAATGGGATGGCATTAAAGTTCATGTGCATGTAAAGGCAGGCGTCCCAAAACTTTTGGCAATATAGTGTATGTCTATTCAGTGACAGTGCAAGCATATTCATCTAAGATAATTCTGTATTTTCAGCTTCAGAATCATGAATATTTTTATTCTGGTGTCACTATTGTCTTGTGCATTGGGTTACCAACATTTATTTCCACCCCCAATGTAATACCACATTTAGCATTAGCAACAGTACATTTTTTGTTAATTTCTTACCATATGTCTTGAAGTATCGCAATAATATCGTATCATGAGTTCAGTATCGTGATATGTACTGAATCATGACAAGAGGGTATCATTACACCCCAAGTAGTTAGAGCCAATTTCCTGTTTTGTCCCACCTCTTTTTTTGTGTGTGTCCTCAGAGTGGCCTCAAGCGTGTCAAATTTGGTGAAAATATCCCATAATAGCACATAAAATATAACCCACAACCGACTTTGACTGTATTTTTTTGCGACTTACAATCAAAATGTTGACATTTGGCCTTTAACGTTTAGTCAGCCTGCTATGATTCTGATTTTCCTATGGTAGTTTCGTCTCGATCAGACTAACGGTTTCAAAGATAGTCAGGAAAGTTTGTTTAACGCTAAACCACAACGTTGAACAAACCATAGGACGAAAAGTAGCATGTTTCAAATCGGCAAGGAATCAGGAATATAAGGAGATGATTTCCGTGAAAATAAGTCAACCACATCCAAATTTATATGCATGTAAATATTTAAAACTGTGGCTCAAAACTTTTCAGGGTCCTTCTGGGCATGGTGGCGATGACCCATACCATGTTTCATAATAATACACTAATGTGGTCATAAATTACAGCATTTTACTAAAAATTTAAAATTCATTTTTCATATCTTCTGACCAGTAGGTGGCGCTGTGCCAAAGCACTGCATGTAGTCTCAGGTCATCTCAATAAGCTCAAGCGATATTGCCTCGCATCCAATTTAACGCGCTCTTTATCAAATTAATTTGCACATTTTTCGAGAGCGGTTGGGTTTATCAAAAAGCTTTCTGCCAGCATGGTCTGAAGATGATCTGAGCCAATTTTGGTGAAAATCGGACGAACCGTCTAGGACAAGTTCCAAAAAGTTTTTTGGAAAATTCAAAATGGCGGATGAATGTTCATGACGGACAATGATGCCATATGAATCAATTGAATCTACTTGAGCCAAGGAATCAGAGTGAAAAATAATTTTATTTCTAGCCCTTACGGTTTAAAAGTTATTAACATAAACGTAAGTGAAGATTTGGACAGTTGGTGGCGCTAGAGGGATTGAGTTAGAGACTCTGGTGAGAGTTCAGACTGTCCTCTATCAGTGGTAGGTTCCGGGTTAGTACCCAGTTATTGCAATTGCTATAATTAGTACATAGTATGTACAATGGGAACAGGACTGTAAAATAAAGAGCACAGCACAACAGACCTGAGCGTCTTCGAAAGCGTATCGGCCAGGATCTTTGACATTCTGCGTGGTTTTGTCGTAGCTCTTGGAGTCGACGTTGATGGCACTCGGAGCTCCAGGAGCGAGAAACTCCTCCCAGATCTCCTGCACCCTGCTGGGAACCTCACGGATGGGACGCTTCTTCAGCTCCTGGACCGCCAGCCAAAACCTGCGCAGAAGAGCGGCCCTTCAGAACCAGTGTACTCTACAGCAGTGGTTCCCAACCTGTGGGCGCGGTGATCCTCAGTGATCCTCCGGGGGGGCCGCGAGATAACTTAAAATTAATTTAAAGATATTAATATAATTCATTAATTGTATTATTAATACGTTAAATAATAAAAGAGAAATTATATCAATTAAAAAAATGTATTGAAACAAAGAACCACCTCTCTCGTACGTATTCTGTGATTGTTTTGGATTCGGAGCAGCCCAATGCGTTTCTAATCGCGCTGTGTGAAATACAGACGACGGCGGTCCTTCGGCATCTCCCTGTGGTCTTGTTTGGTATGGCAGGTTGACTTGTGCTTGTACTTATTGTACTGTATAACTGAGCAGAGTAAGTACTTCTAAGTTGTAAATTATGTCTGCAAAGTATGTTTGAAAAAAAGTACACTGAAGGTTTAAATCTATCTTGAATTTATTTTGTTTAAAAAATAATAACATGGAGTTGAAAAGTAATAACACTAGAATACATAAATGTTTTTGTGAATAAAAAAGGCAGGGGTTGGGGGGGTTGGGGTCCTTACAGTATTGATTTGGAGAGGAGGGGGGCCACTGCTCTACAGCAAAGCGCTGGAAGAACGTTTGTTCATAACGTTGAGAGAACGTTCCCTGTTATATGGTGTCATACCTCAGGTTCTCTGAGCTGAACTCGGACTCCAGGAACTTCAGGAATTGCTCTCTCCCGACTGGATCCTTCAGAACCTCGTTGAATCCGAATCCCCAGCGCTTCACTCGCTGCTGCCCGGGCTCTTTACTGAGAGACAGAGGACAGAGGTTATTCTTCTGTCAGACACTTCATGACAGAATCTGCATGTGGTGTAACACGTCCTGTCCACCCACGACTGCTGACAGACTCCGCCCTATTAGCATAGACCCGCCCACGACTGCTGATGAACTCCACCCTATTAGCATAGATCTGCCCATGACTGCTGAAGGACTCCGCCCTATTAGCATAGACCCGCCCACGGCTGCTGACAGACTCCGCCCTATTAGCATAGACCCGCCCACGACTGCTGACAGACTCCGCCCTATCAGCATAGACCCCACCCACGACTACTGACTGACTCTGCCCTATCAGCATAGACCCCACCCACGACTGCTGACGGACTCCGCCCTATCAGCATAGACCCCACCCACAACTGCTGACTGACTCCGCCCTATCAGCATAGACCCCACCCACGACTATTGACTGACTCCGCCCTATCAGCATAGACCCCACCCACAACTGCTGACTGACTCTGCCCTATCAGCATAGACCCCACCCACAACTGCTGACTGACTCCGCCCTATCAGCATAGACCCCACCCACGACTACTGACTGACTCCGCCCTATCAGCATAGACCCCACCCACAACTGCTGACTGACTCTGCCCTATCAGCATAGACCCCACCCACGACTGCTGACGGACTCCGCCCTATCAGCATAGACCCCACCCACGACTACTGACTGACTCCGCCCTATCAGCATAGACCCCACCCACGACTGCTGACTGACTCCGCTCTATCAGCATAGACCCCACCCACGACTGCTGACGGACTCCGCCCTATCAGCATAGACTCCACCCACGACTACTGACTGACTCCGCCCTATCAGCATAGACCCCACCCACGACTACTGACTGACTCCGCCCTATCAGCATAGACTCCACCCACGACTACTGACTGACTCCGCCCTATCAGCATAGACCCCACCCACGACTGCTGACGGACTCCGCCCTATCAGCATAGACCCCACCCACGACTGCTGACTGACTCCGCCCTGTCATCTTTAATGTTGTGTCAGACACAATACAGCTCATCCAAACCGTCAATGGTTGGTTTCATGGTTCATGACTTTGAGCATGTTTTCAAAGAATAAAAGAGTAATAATAATAATAATAATAATAATGTTTAATCACACCTGGCCTCCAGCTCCCAGGAAGTGATGTCATCAGAGATCCAGGGGTTCGAAGGATCTGGTGACGTGAAGAACGGATCGTACTCCATATACTGTTCTGAGTAACTCAGCAAACTACAGACACATATTAATGATCATTAATAATAATAATATTTTGCATTAAATTGATCAAAAGTGACAGTAAAGACTATAGTATAATGTTATAATGTTACAAAAGATTCTTTTTCAAATGAATGCTTTTCTTTTGAATTTTCTATTCATCAAAGAATCCAGAAAAATAAAATGTCACGGTTTACACTAAAATATTAAGCCATTTTTAACACTGATAATAATCATAAATGTTTCATATTATTATGATTTGTGAAGGATCATGTGACACTGAAGACTGGAGTATTGATGATAAATTCAGCTTTGATCACAGGAATAAACTACACTTTACTATATATTCACATAGAGAACAGCTGATTTACACTGGAGTAATATTTCACTGTTTTACTGTATTTATGATCAGATAACGCAGCCTTGGTGAGCAGGAGAGACTCTTCAGAAACATTAAAAATCGAACCGACCCCAAACCTTTGAACGGTAGTTTATAACGAGTAACTTTAACGAGTTTACTCACCTCTCTGCAACTTTGGACATTTTTAACCGATGTCTGTCCAGCTGCGTTTGCCAGTACTGTATCTGAAAGAGAACAAAGGACCGCAGATTACTTCTTGGTCAGATGATGTTTTTTTGTTTTTAATTACAGGCAGAGTTCTATAATCATAGATGTGTGTGTGTGTGTGTGTGTGTGTGTGTGAGTGTGTGTGAGAGAGTGTGTGTGTGAGTGTGTGTGAGTGCATGCGTGAGTGTGTGCCTGCGTGTGTGTGTATGTGTGTGTGTGTACGTGTGTATGAGTGTGTGTGTGTGTGAGTGTGTGTGTGTGTCTGAGTGAGTGAGTGTGTGTGAGTGTGTGTGAGTGCATGCGTGAGTGTGTGTGCGTGCGTATGTGTGTATGTGTGTGTGTGCGCGTGCGTGTGTGTATGAGTGTGTGTGAGAGTGAGTGAGTGAGTGAGTGTGTGTGTGACTGTTTGAGAGTGAGTGTGTGTGAATGCATGCGTGTATGCGTGAGTGTGTGTGTGCGTGTGTGTGTGTGTCACCTGGTTCCGCAGCTCGTCCTCTGTGGGCTCTCTGACCTCTGGTGTGGGTGTGTGTGTGGGACTGTGGCTGCGGATGTCGTTCTGTAAGCCGTACACTGACTGCCGAGACACAGAAGAGCACAGGCTCAACACACACTCTTAATGACTCAGGAAACACAGAGAGTCTCGTCTCACGTTCTACACACATGATTTCTTCTTTATTGTGAGTACAAGAGTTTATGCACCAATATTTGACTGAGACAGACTTTATTACTGAGGGACATTTACCTGCAACAAATCTGTGACTGGTTATGTTTTATATATGTCAGACGATCTCTTTCTGGCCAGAATAAAATGCTGAGTGGATGAGACTTATATGCCGTTAATGTGCGTGTGTGTTTGAGTGTGTGTGTTTACCTTCCGTGTTTTGTGCGGCTGCTTCATCCGGGAGGATTTCTTTATGTCGGCTTCAGTTGTGTTCACACAGCCAGGCTGCAGCACATGATTATTCATGAACATATTTAACGCTGACATCAACACTCTTAAATCATTAGGGTTCTGGGTTTGTCATCGTTGATACGGAGGTGTGTAACACAGCAATGAAGTTGTTTGAATATCAAAATAATGATATACGCTATATTGCCAAAAGTTTTGGGACGCCTGCCTTTACATGCACATGAACTTTAATGCCATCCCATTCTTAATCCGTAGGGTTTAATATGGAGTTGGCCCACCCTTTGCAGCTATAACAGCTTCAACTCTTCTGGGAAGGCTTTCCACAAGGTTTAGGAGTGTGTTTATGGGAATGTTTGACCATTCTTCTAGAAGCACATTTGTGAGGTCAGGCACTGATGTTGGACGAGAAGGCCTGGCTCGCAGTCTCCGCTCTAATTCATCCCAAAGGTGTTCTATCGGGTTGAGGTCAGGACTCTGTGCAGGCCAGTCAAGTTCCTCCACACCAAACTCGCTCATCCATGTCTTTATGGACCGACGCTTTGTGCACTGGTGCGCAGTCATGTTGGGACAGGAAGGGGCCATCCCCAAACTGTTCCCACAAAGTTGGGAGCATGAAATTGTCCAAAATGTCTTGGTATGCTGAAGCATTAAGAGTTCCTTTCACTGGAACTAAGGGGCCAAGCCCAACCCCTGAAAAACAACCCCACCCCATAATCCCCCCTCCACCAAACTTTACACTTGGCACAATGCAGTCAGGCAAGTCCCGTTCTCCTGGCAACCGCCAAACCCAGACTCGTCCATGGGATTGGCAGACAGAGAAGCGTGATTGGTCACTCCAGAGAACACGTCTCACTGCTCTAGAGTCCAGAGGCGGCGTGCTTTACCCCACTGCATCCCACGCTTTGCATTGCACTTGGTGATGTAAGGCTTGGATGAGCTGCTCGGCCATGGAAACCCATTCCATGAAGCTCTCTACACACTGTTCTTGAGCTCATCTGAAGGCCACAGAAGTTTGGAGGTCTGTAGCTGTTGACTCTGCAGAAAGTTGGCGACTTCTGCGCACTGTGACCCTCAGCATGCGCTGACCCCGCTCTGTGATTTTACGTGGCCTATCACTTCGTGGCTGAGTTGCTGTTGTTCCCAATTGCTTCCTCTTTGTTATAATCCCACTAACAGTTGAGCGTGGAATATTTAGTAGTGAGGAAATGTCAGGAATGGACTTATTGCACAGGTGGCAACCTATCACGGTACCACGCTTGAGTTCACTGAGCTCCTGAGAGCGACCCATTCTTTCACAAATGTTTGTAGAAGCGTCTGCATGCCTAGTGCTTGATTTATACACCTGTGGCCATGAAGTGATTGAACACCTGAACTCAGTGATTTGGAGGGGCGTCCCAATACTTTTGGCAATATAGTGTATCTTTTATTGTTTATTATGAGCTCACCACCGGCCTGTGAACGTCCCAGAACGCCCGCTCCTGACTGTCCAGGATCTTCCGCTCGATTTTGTCCCGTTTCTTGTCGACTCTGACAGGAGAGAGAAACCCAATCACACACACACACACTGATGCAGATTTGAGGTTAAAGACACTGGACGTCTTAATCATGACTGACCAGAGATCTGATCACTTACTTCGCTTGTGCTTCTGCTTGCATAAATATAAACTCCCATTTCCGTGCAAAAGCTCTCTGTAGTCTCGCCAAACTCTCCTGCGCAAACACACACACACACACACACACAGTCAGCATTTGATGCTTTATTCTATAAATCACAGAATGAGATGGGTGAGAACACTAACAATGTTAACTGGGATTTTCATTAATCCATATAAAACAGTTAAGAGAGACGCTTACAGCTTCATAATCGGCCAACTCCAGACGAGCTTTATTCTGCATGGTTCGTTTACAGAGGTAAACAGCTGCCGAGAGAGAGAGAGAGAGAGAGAGAGAGAGAGAGACAGAGAGAGAGAGAGAGAGAGAGAGAGAGAGAGAGAGAGAGAGAGAGAGACAGAGAGAGAGAGAGAGAGAGAGAGAGAGAGAGAGAGAGAGAGAGAGACAGAGAGAGAGAGAGAGAGAGAGAGAGAGACAGAGACAGAGAGAGACAGAGAGAGAGAGAGAGACAGAGAGAGAGAGAGAGAGAGAGAGAGAGAGACAGAGAGAGAGAGAGAGAGAGAGAGAGAGAGAGAGAGAGAGAGAGAGAGAGAGAGAGACAGAGAGAGAGAGAGAGAGAGAGAGAGAGAGACAGAGACAGAGAGAGACAGAGAGAGAGAGAGAGAGAGAGAGAGAGAGACAGAGAGAGAGAGAGAGAGAGACAGAGACAGAGAGAGACAGAGAGAGAGAGAGACAGAGAGAGACAGAGAGAGAGAGAGACAGAGAGAGACAGAGAGAGAGAGAGAGACAGAGAGAGAGAGAGACAGAGAGAGAGAGAGACAGAGAGAGACAGAGAGAGAGAGAGACAGAGAGAGACAGAGAGAGAGAGAGAGACAGAGAGAGAGAGAGAGAGAGACAGTATCACTGCACTGAAACACACTGTACAGACGCTTTATTTGCATTTGATTTGTTGCTCAGCTTCAAGGTTTTGATGATTCAGTAAATGAATACATTATATTAGTAATATTATATACTGTACATACATATTCAGATACATAAACATGCAATTTAGAGCAGTGGTTCTCATCCGGGCCACTAGGGGGCATTAGCACTCTTCCAAAGGGACTGCAAGAGGAATTAAATGAATAAAAATAAGACAAAAGAAGCATTTAAATAAGCAAAAACAACTGAAAATCAAGAACAACGTATTTCTTATTTTAATTAATTCCTGGAAGCAGGATTCTCACAGTCTTGGAAAACCTGGACATATGAGGAATTTTAAAAGTGTGATTTCTAGACCTGGAAAAGACATGGAAATTAATAAAATCGTAAAAAAGTTATGGAAATTAATAAAATATTAAAAAGTTATGGAAATTAATAAAATCTTTAAAAGACATTAAATTATTAAAATATTAAAAAGACAGAAATTAATAAAATATTAAAAAGATGTGGAAATTAATAAAATATTAAAAAGATGTGGAATTAATAAAATATTAAAAAGACATGGAAATTAATAAAATATTAAAAAGTTGTGAAATTAATACACTATTAAAAAGACGTTAAAATTAATAAAATATTAAAAAGACAATAAAAATAATAAAATATTAAAAAGTCATGGAAATTTATAAAATCTTAAAAAGATGTGGAAATTAATAAAATATTAAAAGACGTTAAAATTAATAAAATATTAAAAAGACATGGAAATTAATAAAATCTTAAAAAGATGTGGAAATTAATAAAATATTAAAAAGACATGGAAATTAATAAAATATTAAAATGTCATGGAATATTAATACATCTTAAAAAGACGTGGAAATTAATAAAGTCTTAATAAGACATGGAAATCTTAAAAATACGTGAAAATAAAGAAAATCTGAAATCTGAAAAAGATAAACTGCTATTTGTGAGTAAAAAATATTAGAAAAATAAACCAAAAAAACACCAGCCTGTGAACAACAACTTGAAGTCAGGTAAAATCATTGGTCAGAAAAAGTGTAAACGCTGATGAATATTCAGTTATTAAAACCTCTGGAGTGTGTGTGACGTCTCTTTGTCTTTGAGCTGAACATCATGTACAGTTTGTTGATCGATTGTTCTGATGTGGTCCGACACTTTCTCGTGTTTCAGGACACCAGCGCTCAAGAACATCAGCGGAGATCATGCAGCTCATCAGAGGATAAAAACAGCTGATCACATCCTAGTGTGTGTGTGTGTGTGAGAGAGAAAGAAAGTGTGTGTGTGTGTGTGTGAGTGTGTGTGAGAGTGTGTGAGAGTGTGTGTGTGCGCGTGTGTGTGTGTGTGCGTGTGTGTGTGAGTATGTGAGAGAGAGTGTGTGTGCGTGCGTGTGTGTGTGTGTGTGTGTGCATGTGAGAGAGTGTCTGTTCTTACCATAGTCAGTGTTTTCTGGCTCCCAGCAGTTTGATGGCCAGAAGTATGGAGTCTGTGATCAACAGAAAACACTCATCATTTCAGATCTCACACAGTGGAGAGAGACATATGATTGTCATGAATATGAATTACATACACCATATAGACTAATGATGTGGCCGGCTGAACATCTCAAGCACATCTAGATTTGACTCAGTGGATTCACTGCAATAACCAAACCTGCTCACTACCATTGACCATATAGTTAATGAAATCATTCATAGGAATATGTATCAGAAAAAAAATGACATCATGAATATGAATCAAAATATGAATATGTATCAGAATATGAATGACAATGAATATGAAAATATGAAAATGTATCAGAGTATGAATGACATCACGAACATGAATATGTGCCAGAAAATGAATGACATCATGTATATGAATTAGAATATGAATGACATGTATATGAATCAGAATATGAATGACATGTATAAGAATCAGAATATGAATGACATCACGTATATGAATCAGAATATGAATGACATGTATATGAATCAGAATATGAATGACATCATGTATATGAATCAGAATATGAATGACATGTATATGAATCAGAATATGAATGACATCACGAATATGAATCAGAATATGAATGACATCATGTATATGAATCAGAATATGAATGACATTATGTATATGAATCAGAATATGAATGACATTATGTATATGAATCAGAATATGAATGACATTATATATGAATCAGAATATGAATGACATGTATATGAATCAGAATATGAATGACATGTATAAGAATTATAATATGAATGACATTATGTATATGAATCAGAATATGAATGACATCACGAATAAGAATCAGAATATGAATGACATCACGTATATGAATCAGAATATGAATGACATCACGTATATGAATCAGAATATGAATGACATCATGTATATGAATCAGAATATGAATGACATCACGTATATGAATCAGAATATAAATTACATGTATAAGAATCAGAATATGAATGACGTTATGTATATGAATCAGAATATAAATGGCATCATGAATAAGAATCAGAATATGAATGACATGTATGAATCAGAATATGAATGACATGTATGAATCAGAATATGAATGACATTATGTATGAATCAGAATATGAGTGACATCATGTATATGAATCAGAATATGAATGACATCATGTATATGAATCAGAATATGAATGACATGTATATGAATCAGAATATGAATGACATCACGAATATGAATCAGAATATGAATGACATCACGAATATGAATCAGAATATGAATGACACGTATAAGAATCAGAATATGAATGACATTATGTATATGAATCAGAATATGAATGACATTATGTATATGAATCAGAATATGAATGACATTATATATGAATCAGAATATGAATGACATGTATAAGAATTATAATATGAATGACATTATGTATATGAATCAGAATATGAATGACATCACGAATAAGAATCAGAATATGAATGACATCACGTATATGAATCAGAATATGAATGAGATCATGTATATGACTCAGAATATGAATGACATCACGTATATGAATCAGAATATGAATGACATGTATAAGAATCAGAATATGAATGACATCACGAATAAGAATCAGAATATGAATGACATCACGTATATGAATCAGAATATGAATGAGATCATGTATATGACTCAGAATATGAATGACATCACGTATATGAATCAGAATATGAATGACATGTATAAGAATCAGAATATGAATGACATCACGTATATGAATCAGAATATGAATGACATGTATAAGAATCAGAATATGAATGACATCACATATATGAATCAGAATATGAATGACATCACGTATATGAATCAGAATATGAATGACATGTATAAGAATTAGAATACGAATGACATTATGAATATGAATCTCCATCAGAATATGAATGGCATCATGTATATGAATCAGAATATGAATGACATCATGTATATGAATCAAAATATGAATGACATCACGTATATGAATCAGAATATCATTGACATCATGAATATGAATCAGAATATGAATAACATCATGTATATGAATCAGAATATGAATGACATCATGTATATGAATCAAAATATGAATTACATGTATATGAATCAGAATATGAATGACATCATGAATATGAATCAGAATATGAATGACATCATGTATATGAATCAAAATATGAATTACATGTATATGAATCAGAATATGAATGACATCACGTATATGAATTAGAATATGAATGACATCACATATATGAATCAGAATATGAATGACATCACGTATATGAATCAGAATATGAATGACATGTATAAGAATCAGAATATGAATGACATTATGTATATGAATCTCCATCAGAATATGAATGGCATCATGTATATGAATCAGAATATGAATGACATCACGAATAAGAATCAGAATATGAATGACATCACGTATATGGATCAGAATATGAATGACATGTATAAGAATTAGAATACGAATGACATTATGAATATGAATCTCCATCAGAATATGAATGGCATCATGTATATGAATCAGAATATGAATGGCATCATGTATATGAATCAGAATATGAATGACATCATGAATATGAATCAGAATATGAATGGCATCAAGTGACATCAGCCAATCACGTGAGAGAATCTCTGAGTCTCACCTGAAAGCGGTAGAAGGTTCCGTCGTCCTTCAGCATGAGGACGTGATCTGATATGGGGAAGAAATAACCGTGAGCGGCCATCAGCGTCCCCAGATGAAGAGCCTCCACTGCAACACACACACACACACACACACACACCGTGTTTAACGAGCTGCTCTTTGATCAGTCTCTCTCAGAGATTAAAGGCCTGTTGGCTGTGTGGGAAGAAGAACGTCTCCATATGAACTGGAGCCACTCGAGATGTTTCCATGAAACGCCTGTTGTCCTTTGATTGCAGGAGTCTCAGGGATTCTTCCTTCTGGAGTCGTTACAGATTTCAGAGCAATAAATAATTCGTGTGCCACAGAAGAACGTCAGAAGAGTTTAAATCACAGGCTGTGTAAATTATGACAGAATATTAATTTCTGGATGAATTATTCCTTAACGTATCCCTACATTCCCCTTCTGTCGGCTCTAGATCAGCAGTTCTCATCCTTTTTGACTCCCGTTCTTCACAAAATAATCTTGTTTTGTTTTTTAAAAGGCAACTAAAATAATTACATTTCAGGATTGCAGAAGTTTAATGTTCTTTAGGGATCCTGCTCTTTTTAACCAGTGAATTTACAAGATATTTCCAGATTTTTGAAAATATTTTTACTCAGCGTTTCTACCAATACTGCTACTGATGTCTCTATGAAATTCTCAATTTTAGCCATTATAGGCCTTCAGCATTACAGTATAATTAAAAGCTATGAATTTTAACATTTATTAGGCTTTATAATAAATGTCACATTTACCTGCGCTTGAATATATCACGGCTGAATTTTTTCTATTGGGCCAGTCAGACCGGCAAAATGCAGAAAAAGTTATTGTTTTCGCTGTTTTTGAGACATGTAAACAGTGCTTTAAGATTGTCAGGTAGGATTCATTTTATAAGATTTCATAAATGTGCATGACTTTTCCAGGTCTAGAAATTACACTTTTAAAATCCAGGTTTTCCAAGACTATGAGAATCCTGCTTCTTCACAGACAAAAAAAACAGGGTGTTGAAAATATCTTGATAAAATATATAAAATAAATAGAGTGAAAAAAAAAAGTAATTTTTTTTTAAAATTTTTAAAATGTTTTTATACTCGTATAAAAATATTTCTGCTTGTTTTGTCTCATTTTAAATGGTTTAAGAGTGGTTGAGATCCACTGATCTAGTGTCTCGTATGATTTTATCTCTTGTGAAGAGTTGAGTGTATTTCCGCGCTCTCTTAAAGACGTGAAGAACCCTCAGGAGCGATGCAACCGTTCCCGTCGGATCACCACATCTGCTTTTCCACAGACACAGAAACACCTGCTGCCCGACGAAGACAGACGTGCGTCCTTTGGATGTAAAACAGTGGCTGATTTCATGAAGGTCACGTCAAATCAAGCTGAAATCAATGCAGATGTAAATGCCAGCGCTTGATTTCCTCCTCCAGCCGTTTATTTACTGCCGTCACCTTCGGCAACCCGCGGCCTAATTGAATAACGACAAACGGTCTGAACGATCTGCCAGCGCTCTCACGTGTAATGAGTTTAACACGCTAAACGGGTTTGAGGTGACACCAGCTGATCGGTGTGTGTTTTCCTGTCTGAGCTCGTACTGTACCTTGGTCTTCAATGTTCAGGTTCTTCTGCATCCACTGGACAATATCAGAGCCTGAAACACACACACAGAATGAGGCTCTTTAGTCCATCAAACAGACATTATTAACTTGTGCATTCGTTCATGCTCCTGGTGTTAAGCAGGTGTGAAGCAGCAGCTCTGACCTTCATGTTTGTTACAGTTCCGGTAATGATGCCGCGTTTCAACAGGCGCGGCCGTACGGGAGCCGCGACCCAGTGTTTGTGGAAGTAGGTTTCGGGGGCAGCCGGCGTGAGGGCTTGTTAAATCGAGAGATTGTGTGTCTTGCAGAGGCTTGTAGAAAGAAACCCGCGAGACGCACGTCTGAAAGAGCGTCTTCAGGGACAGCAGAAATAAGAGCATCCTGTGTTTAATTGAAAGTGATTCCGGACAGACAGCACGTCCTGATAACGAAGGACACACACTGCAAACATCAGCGGCGAGCACAGATCAAGATCACACCGACTCTGAGCGAGAAACTAGAACAAGATCTAAACGGGCTTGAGCTACTTTCACTCCTGCTCCTGATCTTACTGTCAGTGTGTGGAAGCGTGTTTCCGCCATGGCATGAATGGGATCGTTTTCATCTCACAATTCTGAGAAGAAAGAGTCAGGATTGAAGGATACTGCAAACTTTCTTTCCAGCAATTGTGAGATAGAAAGTTCTCACAGTTCAGAGTTTTTATCTATGGAAGGCCATTTCCAACACATCAGGAAAAAATCGTGCTTTGGTAAATCATAATTATTACGTCATAATTTCAATTTTATATCATAATTATGACTTGTCATAATTTAAGTTTTTGTCATAATTTGCGATTGTCATAGTTTCGATTTTTTATGTCATAATTTCGAATTTTTAATCTCATAATTATGACACCATAATTTCCCATTTTTTTGTCATATTTCAACAAATTTTCAGTTTTTACTTTTTATCATAATTATGGTCAATTTTGACTTTTTAATTTCATAATGACAATTTCAATTCAATTTTTTTATGTAATAATTTCGATTTTTTAAATCTCATAACTATAACTTTTTGAGTCAAAATTTTAATTGTCATAATTTCAGTTTATCTCATAATTATAGCTCAAGTCAGTTTCAATTTAGTATATCAATTTTTTATTCTTATTCTTAATTCTTTTTAATTATTTAGACTTTTTTATAAAGTCTTTTTTTGACATGATTTGAACATTGAACATTTCAAATATTCTCATAATTTTGACTTTTTCTTATAATTTCGACTTTTTGTCATAATTTCAACTTTTTATCTTAATTATGATTTTTTTTGTCATATTTCAAATATTGATGTCAGTTTTGACTTTTTTATCTCATAATTATAACTTTTTAAGTCAAAATTTAAACTAATTATGCCATAATTTAAATTTATCATAATTATAGCTTAAGTCAGTTTTGACTTACTAATATGTCATAATTGTCTTTTTTACATCATAATGACTTGTAAGTCATTCATTTAACTAATTGTCATAATTTTGACTTTTTATTCTCATAATTTTGACTAATTATGGTATAATTTCAAATTTTATTCACATAATTTTGACTTTTTCTCATAATTTCAGCATTTTGTCATTTTGAGTTGAAAACAGTTGTGCTGCTTCATATTTTTGTGGAAACTGTGACATTTTATTTATTCTTTGATGAACATAAAGTTCAAAAGAACAGCATTTATATGAAATAGAAATATTTTGTCACATTGTATCTTATGATCAATTTAATGCATGCTTGCAGAATAAAAGTATTAATTTCTTAAAAAAAAAAATTAGCAGAGCAGTGTATTTATATCACAATAAAACTGAAGTCATGCAAACGCATTGGTTAAAGAGAGCAGCTCTTAACTGAGAACACGTGTTGAGTGTGTGTGGTGCAACAGGACGACGCTCGTGATGAATGGAGCAAATATTCTGTGATTGTGTACTTGTGTTAGTGTCTGGCCTTAAAATCTGCAGTGTGTCTCTTTCCGTTTCTCACACACACACACACACACCAGCTGTTCCCAGCAGCTAAATTTATACTCTTTTAATTATCACTCTGTCAGTCTCCGAGCGGCGGGTCCATATGGATCTCGCTCACTCAAAACACTCGCCCTACTTCTCGCTTCTGCACCGATTCTCTCACACATCATCAGTTTCCATTTCTGCTAATTATTGTGTGTCTGTGTTGTTCTATTTGTGGATTAGCTGAGTCTGTGGAGGATTCAGTGTGTGTGTGTGTGTGTGTGTGAGTGTGTGTGTGAGTGAGTGAGTGAGTGAGTGAGTGAGTGTGTGAGTGAGAGTGAGTGTGTGTGAGTGTGAGTGAGTGTGAGTGAGTGTGTGTGTGTGTGTGTTAGTGAGTGAGTGAGTGAGTGTGTTTGTGTGGTTTTGTGTGTTTGTTGTCATCTGTAAGTATGTTTATTTCAGAAACACATCTGTTTACAAACAGAGAGCGAGCGAGCGAGCGAGAGAGTGAGTGTGTGTGAGAGCGAGTGAGTGCACTACACAGTGTTCTTCAAGTGTTTCTCTGTACTCAACATCCCAGCAGCTACCCAGAATGCCACACGTGTTTGAAGTGTTTCGGCTGCGGTTTCTACATCTCAAATATGGTTTATTGAAGATGCTTATGTAAGACACTTGATTGCATAACGGCAGAAACAGGCAGAGGAGGATCTGAGCTGCTCCTCCGTCTCGCACACAGGACTTTCTGGGGTTTTCATTTCCACCATCATCATCATCATCATCATCGATCATCATCTTCTCAGTGCTGTTCTCCCATGATGCATCAGATCTGTGGGTCCTAATTAATGCATTAATAAAATAAAAGCCTGTGGGCTGCTTAGACTCGCTGTGATTCCCAGAGAAAGCAAGAACTGATAAAATGATGTACCTCGAACGCAGTGTAAGTCGCTTTAGATAAAAGCATCTCAAACAAGTTTCGGAAAGTTTTTTTCGAGTATGGCCCTGTATGACATCATAAAGGGCGGAACTCCTTGTATGGGCACTTCTCCTGGATGAGCACACACACACACACACACACACATCCACCAGAGCGAGAGCAAGAGCGCGTCCATCATCGAGCTTCGTTCGGGTTACGGGAGCCGTCGGCGGCGCTGGCATTGTGTTTTTAATTATTAATTATTACGTCATAATTTTGACTTTTTGTCTCATAATTATAACTTTTTAAGTCATATTTTCAACTTTTCACGTCATAATTTCAATTTTATATCATAATTATGACGTCATAATTTACATTTTTTGTCATAATTTTCGACTGTCATAGTTTCGACTTTTTATGTCATAATTTCGATTTTTTAATCGCATAATTATGACATCATAATTTCCAATTTTTTGTCATATTTAAAAAAAATGTCAGTTTTGACTGTCAATTATGACGTCAATTTTGACTTTATCTCATAATTATGACGTCATAATTTCACATTTTTTATTAGATAATTTCGATTTTTTAATCTCATAATTATAACTTTTTGAGTAAAAATTTTAACTAATTGTCATAATTTAAATTTTTTCTCATAATTATAGCTTAAATCAGTTTCAATTTAGTATATCATCATTTTGTCTTTTTATGTCATAATTATGACTTGTAAGTCAATATTTTAACTAACTGTCATAATTTTGACTTTATTCTCATCATTTTGACGTTAGACAAAGAGTTGATTCTCATGATAAACATGGCCAAAATTTCAAAAAAGCGAGTTAGATGTATGACGGAGTATTTCTGTGCCAAATACACTCCTTCAGGATTCAAACAAGCTTCGGAACGTTTTTTTCGAGTATGGCCCTGTATGACATCATAAAGGGTGGAACTCCTTATATGGGCACTTCTCCCGGATGAGCACACACACACACACACCAGAGGTGGGAGACTCGAGTCACATGACTTTACTCGAGTCAGACTTAAGTCGCAAATTGTAGGACTTGAGTCTTAATAAAAGACTTGACTTGACTTTGACTTGATATTCATGACTTGAGACTTGACTCGGGCTTGAGTTAACTCGGAATAACTTGTCTTTTGTTTAATAAATATCTGTTTTTGAACGCACCGCAACCTAACCACGTGACGCAGCAGGCAAGCCGAGAGCTTACGTAAGAGCACTGACAGTCGTGACTGAACATGGAAGGCGCTACGCCAAGAATAATAAAGTTCGGGTATCAGGATTATGTGAATTTCAAGTTTCCATGGTAATCAGTCACTCACGGGTCACGGCACGCCCATGCTCGCACCCGCGCTGTATATCCATCATTTTCATACAAAGAGGTCGTGATGAGTTCAAAATGGCAAAAAACTCTTCACTACGAAAATGTGACGCACTGTAAGTTGACGTGTGGTATCCGAATTGTGATGCACAATGATGAATAACTGTCTATTTCTCTTGTTGAATAATTAGCCAGTTTTGCTGAAGACGCCTAGCTGTGAGCGTTTCGGCAGCGTAGAGTTGTGTGTGTGATTCTCACAAATATTGACTTGGACTTGCTTGAGACTTGCACATGTGTGACTTACTCCCACCTCTGACACACACACACACACACATCAACGAGCTTCGTTCGGGTTACGGGAGCCGTCGGCGGCGCTGGCGTTGTGTGTTTAGACATGAGATCAACAATGTCACTAAAGAAGTGTGTTTCTGGTGTGAGGGAAAGATCAGCTTGTTCAGCTTCCCAAATAACCCAGCGTTAAGGGAACAGTGGATGCAGTTTGTGTTTCCGGAGTTCTGCAAGTGTGTGTGTTTGTTCCCGGTCATGAGTGGAAAGTAAAACTGCAGCAAATGTGTGTGTGTTTTGATGGCAATTGGCGCGTAAGTGCATATAATGTGAACAAAAACATACTAAACAATGTTTTATTAAAAATGTAAAAATGCAGAATGTTTTCTGTGATGGGTAGGTTTAGGGGTAGTGTGTGTGTGTGTGTGTGTGTGTGTGTGTGTGTGTGTGTGTGAGTGAGTGAGTGAGTGAGTGTGTGTGTGTGTGTGTGTGTGTGTGTGTGTGTGTGTGTGTGATGGGTAGGTTTAGGGGTAGGGGTAGTGTGTGTGTGTGTGTGTGTGTGTGTGTGTGTGTGTGATGGGTAGGTTTAGGGGTAGGGCTAGTGTGTGTGTGTGTGTGTGTGTGTGTGATGGGTAGGTTTAGGGGTAGGGGTAGTGTGTGTGTGTGTGTGTGTGTGTGATGGGTAGGTTTAGGGGTAGGGCTAGTGTGTGTGTGTGTGTGTGTGTGTGTGTGTGTGTGTGATGGGTAGGTTTAGGGGTAGGGGTAGTGTTTGTGTGTGTGTGTGTGTGTGTGTGTGTGATGGGTAGGTTTAGGGGTAGGGGTAGTGTTTGTGTGTGTGTGTGTGTGTGTGTGTGATGGGTAGGTTTAGGGGTAGTGTAGGGGGATAGAATGTACAGTTTGTACAGTATAAAAACCATTACGCCTATGGAATGTCCTCATAATGTAGTTGCACCAAGATGTGTGAGTGTGTGTGTGTGTGTGTGTGTCTCTTTAGCTCCGCCCACTGCACGCCTCCACGGACTCGGCTGTTTTCAGAAAGAATCGGTACAGTGTATCTGTCTTTTATAAATCTGATAAAACTAAAGACTCTTGGGAGATATGAAGGATCAACACTACTCTATAGATACTCAACATTAACATGAGACTGGCAGAAACTGTGTGTGTTATGACCCCTTTAATGTAAATGCAAACACACCCTGAGCGCTGACTTTCTGCGGGATGAACGGATGAACTGTGCAAATTCCCAAAATGACTCGAGCACTTTAGTCTTTTTGCAGCTCTGGTCATGACATGAGAGTAAATAAAGACAGAATTCTGATGTTGGCGGGAACGATTCCTTTAAATATCTGCTCTGCGATCTCTCGCGGCTCAATGTAAATGCCAGCACATGTTCAGAGAAGCCGCGGGACGGGCGTGCTCTATAGAGCGAATCTCTTTCAAGCAGACGTCTGACAGATCGGCTCTCTTTGCCCGTCAGTGACCTCTCTTCAAAGCATTGTTTGATGGCTCTGCTCTCTGTTTGTCCTCATCTGAGCGGCTCCTGTCTGTCCTCGGGGTATTCTGGGATGGGTGTTTGGACTGTTGGACGTGTTCCTCATTAGCGCTCGCGTCCGTTCACGCGTCTCCTCGGGAATCTCTCAGCACGGCTCTGCAAACAGCAGCTTAGCGCGAGTCGTGAGGACTATAAAAAGGGTTCTGTCACCGTCAGGAGAGTCTCATTTATTCATGAGCCATCAAAGATTCAGAGCCCGAGGAGCTTCTCACGAGCCACAGACTTGTGTTTATATCACAGTATCAGTTCATATAACATCCGTCTTATGTTATTACATTAATGTCAGGTATGAGATTGTGTTCATCAAGCCACGAAATAATATAATGAGATGAAGTACACTTTCATTTGCAAAGAATTCACTGGATCATATTTACATATACACATATATTTACAAATAGACAAATATATATACATGGGGGAAATTATATTTATTATGTATTTATGTATGTGTGTATATGTAAATATAAATATGTTTGTGTTTATTTATACATTTATAAATAAATATTTATTTATTTATGTCTGTGTATATGTACGTATAAATACTGTATGTTTAATTAATTACTTACTGTATTTATTTATTTATTTATTTATTTATGTGTTTATATGTGAATATATATTTATTTATACATGAATACACACATAAATAAATAAATATTTATGTGTGTATATAAATATAAATATGTATATGTTTATTTATTTATATATGTATTTATGTGTGTATATGTGAATATTAATATGTCTGTCAATATATTTATTCATTTATACATTTATAAATAAATAAATAGTTATTTATTTACGTGTAAATGTAAAAAATAAACATGTATATACTGTATATATGGGGGAATATTTATTTTTGCATTTATTTATATTTACTATTAAATATAAATATGTTTGTGTATATTTATACATTTATAAATAAATAGTTATTTATTCATGTGTGTGTATATGTAAACCATACTGTATATATTTTTTATTATTTAGTTATGTGTTTATATGTGAATATAAATGTTTGTGTGTATATATTTATATTTATTTATACATGAATAAACACATAAATAAATGTGTGTATATAAATATATATGTGTAGATGTTAATTTATTTATACCTAAATAAATATTTGTTCATGTGTGTATATGTGAATATAAATATGTCTGTATATATTTATTTATTTAATTATGTGTGTAAATGTAAATATAAACGCGTATATACTGTATATTTATTTATGTAAATATAAATGTCTGTGTGTATAGATTCATTTATTATATATATATTTACAAATAAATAAAAAAATTGTATTTACGTGTGTATATGTAAACATAAATATGTGTACGTGTGTATTTATAAATAAATAAAAATAAATAAATAAAAATGTAAAAATTACATATATAATCGCGATTAATCGATTTGACAGCACTAATATATATATATATATATATATATATATATATAAAAACAAAATAAAAGCTGTTTTGTATAAGTAAGATGAATCTCTGGAGCTCATAAATGACTCATAAATGAAGGAATGATCATAAACGCACCTGAAAACACACTGGGGATCTTGGACAAAAAGCTCTTGACGGTGCGGATGGGGATCCCGTTCTTCTCGTCCTGCATGCGAGCGATGATGTCTTCCATCTGAGAGCGGGAAGAGAGCGAGAGAGAGATCAGCCTCACAGCCTGACGTCTGGAACAATCACAGTAATTACATGCTTCATAATGAGCCTCCTATTCTGTGTAATTATGCTTAATTTCTGTGTGATTAAACACACTGTTGTACTCGCATTTACTTTTCACTCTTGACAGCACACACTCCCTCTTAACCTGCAAAACAAATACATCTATGACAATCATATAAGAGCAAAGAGGGAGTTATTCTGATGTACAGATCCATTAATACTAGTAATAATAGTATTTAAAGCAATTTCTGCACAAAACAATTTAATGTAAATACATAAAAATGATATATTATTTAAACTGTAAAGTATTTATACTGTACTCCAATACAGACAAGATTTACTGCACAATCATCATTGAGAATAATGAGAATTACAAACAAATTCAAAATTAAAATGTCTCCAAAATCCTGATGCATAGGCTTTTTATGTAGATATACACTATATTGCCAAAAGTTTTGGGTCGCCTGCCTTTACATGCACATGAACTTTAATGCCATCCCATTCTTAATCCGTAGGGTTTAATATGGAGTTGGCCCACCCTTTGCAGCTATAACAGCTTCAACTCTTCTGGGAAGGCTTTCCACAAGGTTTAGGAGTGTGTTTATGGGAATGTTTGACCATTCTTCTAGAAGCGCATTTGTGAGGTCAGGCACTGATGTTGGACGAGAAGGCCTGGCTCGCAGTCTCCGCTCTAATTCATCCCAAAGGTGTTCTATCGGGTTGAGGTCAGGACTCTGTGCAGGCCAGTCAAGTTCCTCCACACCAAACTCGCTCATCCATGTCTTTATGGACCGACGCTTTGTGCACTGGTGCGCAGTCATGTTGGGACAGGAAGGGGCCGTCCCCAAACTGTTCCCACAAAGTTGGGAGCATGAAATTGTCCAAAATGTCTTGGTATGCTGAAGCATTAAGAGTTCCTTTCACTGGAACTAAGGGGCCAAGCCCAACCCCTGAAAAACAACCCCACCCCATAATCCCCCCTCCATCAAACTTTACACTTGGCACAATGCAGTCAGGCAAGTCCCGTTCTCCTGGCAACCGCCAAACCCAGACTCGTCCATGGGATTGGCAGACAGAGAAGCGTGATTGGTCACTCCAGCCCAACATGTGCACGTCTCACTGCTCATGAACTTTGCACAGTGCACACTTTGCACTCATGAACACGTCTCACTGCTCTAGAGTCCAGTGGCGGCATGCTTTACCCCACTGCATCGCACTTGGTGATGTAAGGCTTGGATGAGCTGCTCGGCCATGGAAACCCATTCCATGAAGCTCTCTACACACTGTTCTTGAGCTCATCTGAAGGCCACAGAAGTTTGGAGGTCTGTAGCTGTTGACTCTGCAGAAAGTTGGTGACTTCTGTGCACTGTGACCCTCAGCATGCGCTGACCCCGCTCTGTGATTTTACGTGGCCTATCACTTCGTGGCTGAGTTGCTGTTGTTCCCAATTGCTTCCTCTTTGTTATAATCCCACTAACAGTTGAGCGTGGAATATTTAGTAGTCAGGAATGGACTTATTGCACAGGTGGCAACCTATCACGGTACCACGCTTGAGTTCACTGAGCTCCTGAGAGCGACCCATTCTTTCACAAATGTTTGTAGAAGCGTCTGCATGCCTAGTGCTTGATTTATACACCTGTGGCCATGAAGTGATTGAACACCTGAACTCAGTGATTTGGAGGGGCGTCCCAATACTTTTGGCAATATAGTGTATATATATATAGTGAAAAATGACCCATATATGTTTCCACACGATTCACCAGTGCAGAATGAATGTCTGTATAAATCATGGCTGATCTATAAATGCACTCGTTTCATGAACACGGTCTAATGTGCGCCGTGATCCCGACCGAACGCTGATGTTCCTGCTCTCTGCTCATCGGGACCGTCTATTTTCAGAAGCTTTCAACTGTAGTTTCCTCAGCTCTCAGTGATGTGAGATGACGGGGCTTTCTAGGGATTTGTTTGGTTGTTTAAACTCTGACACCTCCCAGCCGCACACAGTGGCTGAAAATCCCTCTTAATCTTCCAAAGCAAAATGACATTTGGGATGTTGAGAGACTCCAGGGGGGGCGGAGTTAAGCCAGGAGCAGGTGTGACGCTCTGATTGGCTGGCACGCTGCCGGATGGAGCCGTTTGATTGGTTTGGCTCACACAAACTCACACTCAAGCCAAGAAGTGACTAAAGACACAAATTTAACATTTTCTCTTCTGAGAAAAGGGAGAAGAAAACCAGTTTACTGGTTTATTCTCATCTCCATTAGCACTTCAGTCAAACCTACAGTGTGTCTTTTGATGCTCAAGCACAAACACACAGATCCAACTTTAGACAGATTTCACTGTCCTGGTTAGCCGAGATACTCGCGTCCAGCTGATCTACTCTAGAAACTGAGACAGAACTCACACTTAATAATAACGAGGCATGGACTCCTCTAGACCCCTGAAGGTGTGCTGTGGTCTCTGGCACCAAGATGTTAGCAGCAGATCCTTTAAGTCCTGTAAGTTGTGAGGCGGGGCCTCCATGGATTGGACTTGTTTGTTCAGCACATCCCACAGATGCTCGATTGGATTGAGATCTGGGGAATCTGGAGGCCAAGTCAACACCTCAAACTCGTTGTTGTGCTCCTCAAACCATTCCTGAACCATTTGTGCTTTGTGGCAGGAGCATTATCCTGCTGAAAGAGCCACAGCCACCAGGGAATACCGTTTCCATGAAAGGGTGTACATGCTCTGCAACAA
>CM077187.1:37992964-38002964 GCA_039654105.1 Coreius guichenoti | reverse complement strand
CAACGTGTACCTGCTCCATCAAAGGATATTAGTCCTGTAACACAGCGTATAATTGGCCGCTTGTGCTCGTCTGATTGAATATGCATGGCTGTCTTTGTGCTGGAGTGGCAATAAAATCATCCCTTGTTTGATGTATTATCTCGCCAGCTGAGATATTGATTATGTGCTTTACAAAGCGATCGGGAGAAATGTTACCCGCACAAATCGATTCCGATTCCCGGGTTTCTCAGGCAAAACAGATGCAGACAAAATCCCAAAGCAAGCGGCCGCAGAAAACAGAAATAAAAACACTAAAGGACACAAATGATGTTTGAACGAAGACAAAGCAATACTTCATATAGAACTGTAATATACATCTAACTCTACTCTTGCACACTAAATATGGTATATGAATTATGATACATTCAATTTTAATACAGTCATTTAGAAACATTACGACTCAAATAAACCAAATGACTGAAAGTGCTTTAACAAAAATCTACACTACTGTTCAAAAGGTTTGAGATTTTTTATTATTTTGAAAGAAATTAATACTTTAAATTGATCAAAAGATACAATGTAACAAAAGATTCTATTTCAGATAAATGCTGTTCTTTTGAACTTTTTATTCATCAAAGAATCCTGAAAAATAAAATGTATCACGACTTACACAAAAATATGAACCGTTTTCAACACTGATAATAATCATAAATACTTTTGTTATAATCCCCATCAATCATTATCAATCTCTCATATTTCCCTCTACTCCTGCGTAAGAGTAGGGAAGCCCCGCCCATGACTGTTGATGATTGGCCCTTTTAGCATAGACACGCCCCTGAGTGAGAAGCACAGAGACGCCATTTCTGTTTACTCGCTGTATCAGCGCTCGAGTATCACAATGTGTGCGCCAAAAACATTACTAATGTTCTGTTGATGAACCAGCGAACACACGAGTCTCACAGACTCCAGCATCAGAGCCACTGAGGACACCGCGGGTGAAGTTCATTTATGAAGGAAATGTGCCGAAGAATGACGGTAAAATGTTTTATATTTCAGCAAATCATTTTACGCATGACTGCTTCACCAACGCTGGATTTGAGAAGTAGTTTCTGAAGGACGGGTCAATACCAACGCTTCGGCTCTAACTTCATATCAGAACAAGTAAAGATGGCACTTCATATTCTGTGAACGTTTGCACATGTCCTTTCTGAATGAGCTGAATGCTGTACGGCTAATATGGCTAAAGTTAGCATCGTCTCTGACTGTATTCACAGAGATTAGAGCTGTGCCGTTAGTTTTATCCTGAAAACACTCACCGTCTGCGTAATTCATAAACACACATTTATTATGCATTGTATAGTCGGTTGACGGACGTGTTGCGTTCCCACACGAGCACCGATACAACAATTTATAGATTAACATGACGGCACATGTTAGTCGATGAGTTGAATCAGCGTAACTCCACGACAACTAACGTTACATAAATGATCCACTAACCGTTCAGTCTAAAAGTGTTGAGCTCTTCCTGAGTCTCTCGTCTGTGTCGACTCCGGCTCAAACATGTACGGCTGCTCCACAACTGCTTATTTCTGACATTTTGTCTGCGTGAGATTCGCCTGTTTTGTTGTTGACTGAGGCAAATTTGACAAGCTATAATAAATGATCTGGGGGTATTTTGAGCTGAAACTTCACACACACATTCTGGGGATACCAGAGATTTATATTACATCTTGTGAAAAGGGCATAATATGTCCCCTTTAACCTGAAATAGTAATTATGACCTATGAAATACTAACTTCATACTTCTAAAGTCTGAATTAAATTGTATGGGGCAACAGTGTGGTTTCTCTTAGGAAATGTACAGTAATGAAGTGCACTTTACAGTGTGTGTTACAGTGCAGTTACAGCATGGGTTAACTAATGATACTAACACCATAACAGACAAAACTCCTTCAAACAGCCGTTTCCTGTCCATCAAAAAGATGCATCTTACAGTACCTATAATAATCAATTAGTTCACATACATAACTCAGACTATCTAGTTTACTACTTTAAGAGCATCAAATAAACTCTTTCTACGGTTTAATGCCACTAACCTGCAACCATTGGCAAACATCAAGCGACTAGTTCTGCAAATACAAAGCTGTTTGATAGTGCTTTTGTGTGTAACATGCATCAGGTGTACACCAGAAGATGCATTTAAACTCTTGCAGTCAGATTAGTGCTCTAAACTGATCTACAGGGCGTTTTTTCAATCCATTAACACCTGACATTAATCTAAGAAGAGCTCTGGGCTGAGCTGCTATCTATGTAATTATAATGAATGCAATCTCTGAAAATCAATCAGCATTTTCCAGCGCGCTGATGGAGGGTAAATCTGAGCTCAGCTGCTGAATGATGGGCTGAAACACACAGAGAGAAACGACAGCTTTAAAGATGCTTTCTGAAAGTTCAAACACTTAGTCATCGTGACTCTGAACATTAAACTAACTGATCTACGAACAGTTCTCAGTCATTATATGACCGGTCATTGTATGAAGGTCACAGTGATCTGAATCCCTGTGAGAGTCTCTCGCCTGAGACGCGGCTTCAAAGACACGATTAAGACGAGGACATCAGACCGTGAACAACAAACCGCAGGGAGATTTGACATAAACATGGACAGATCATTCATTTTACTCAAAAATTACCGAATTGCACAGCAAAAAAAATATTTCCTTGGTAGTTTTGTCTTGTTTTCTAATACAAATATTTAAACATTCTTAAAACAAAATTAAGCAAGTTTGTGATTAAAAAAAGAACAAATATCTGCCAATGGGGTCAGAAAAATAATCTAGTTTTCTTTTTGAATTCGGTTGATTTTTCTGAGCCCAATGGCAGATATTTGTTCTTGTTTTAAGCACAAACTTTCTTAATTTTGATCATTTTTTTTCAGAAAACAAGACTTAATATCTTAACCTATGGGTGGATGGATGGATGGATGGATGGATGGATGGATGGATGGTTGGTGTGTGGGTGGATGGATGGATGGATGGGTTGGTGTGTGGATGGATGGATGGATGGATGGATGGATGGATGG
The DNA here is from genome assembly GCA_039654105.1 of Coreius guichenoti. Lineage (NCBI taxonomy): Eukaryota > Metazoa > Chordata > Actinopteri > Cypriniformes > Gobionidae > Coreius > Coreius guichenoti. The sequence continues at coordinate 37,999,906 of CM077187.1, read as the reverse complement.
ATGGATGGTTGGTGTGTGGGTGGGTGGATGGATGGATGGGTGGGTTGGTGTGTGGATGGATGGATGGGTTGGTGTGTGGATGGATGGATGGATGGATGGATGATGGATGGAGGGATGGGTGGGTTGGTGTGTGGATGGATGGGTGGATGGATGGATGGAGGGATGGGTGGGTTGGTGTGTGGATGGATGGGTGGATGGATGGATGGAGGGATGGGTGGGTTGGTGTGTGGATGGATGGATGGATGATGGATGATGGATGGATGGATGGATGGATGGGTTGGTGTGTGGATGGATGGGTGGGTTGGTATGTGGATGGATGGATGGATGGATGGATGGATGGATGGATGGGTTGGTATGTGGATGGATGGATGGATGGATGGATGGGTGGATGGATGGATGGATGGATGGATGGATGGATGGGTGGGTGGATGGATGGATGGATGGATGGATGATGGATGGAGGGATGGGTGGGTTGGTGTGTGGATGGATGGGTGGATGGATGGATGGGTGGGTTGGTGTGTGGATGGATGGGTGGATGGATGGATGGAGGGATGGGTGGGTTGGTGTGTGGATGGATGGATGGATGATGGATGATGGATGGATGGATGGATGGATGGGTTGGTGTGTGGATGGATGGGTGGGTTGGTATGTGGATGGATGGATGGATGGATGGATGGATGGATGGATGGATGGGTTGGTGTGTGGATGGATGGATGGATGGATGGGTGGATGGATGGATGGATGGATGGATGGGTGGGTGGATGGATGGATGGATGGATGGGTGGATGGATGGATGGATGGATGGGTGGATGGATGGATGGATGGATGGATGGGTTGGTGTGTGGATGGATGGATGGATGGATGGGTGGATGGATATCTTAAATGTACAAGACAAAAATACTGAGGAAGAACATCATTTTTTGCAGTGTGCACATAAAAATCACTCATTAATGCAAAAAAACATGATTTATTTTATAAGCTATATTTTATTTTATCTGCCTGTAAATTATTCAGATTTTAAAATCATTCAAATCAAGGGTTAGAAAGAAGTCTCATTATGCTCATCAAGTCTATATTTATTTGTTCAAAATAATAATATTGTGAAATATTATTACAAATCCTCATATGAGAATGATTTGTGAAGGATCATGTGACACTGAAGACTGGAGTAATGATGATAAATTCAGCTTTGATCACAGGAATAAATTACACTTTACTATATATTCACATAGAGAACAGATGATTTACACTGGAGTAATATTTCACTGTTTTACTGTATTTATGATCAAGTAACACAGCCTTGGTGAGCAGAAGAGACCTCTAGTGTGGTGTATCTAAAGAGAATCATGTGAATTACAAACAGAAACAACATCTAGACACACTGTGATGATGAGAAGAGGCAAAAACTGAATGGCAAAATCATATTTCTTGTGAGACTCATTGAAATACATAGTCTTGTGGAAGTGCCGTGTGTCCTGATTCAACTAATCGGATGTAAATACTTTCATATTTGCCTCTTGGGACATTATGAATTTGAAAATGAAGCCGTGTCAGTAATCTCCCGTTCACTGAATAAATCATTAACCACAGTCACAATCCTCTCAGAAAACAAGACCTGTGCGATAACGACAAGAGGGTGAGTAAATGATGACAGATCTGTCATTTTTAACACATGAACATATATTGTGCTTCATATCAGAATGCAGAACTCGCCTCCTACAACTACTAAACAGTATTTAATGATGACAATAATAATTTTCCTGCTTGAATGTTGATTCCATATTCTCCATTGTTGCGGCTCCTCTCTCCCCAGTCTGTCAGTAACGCTCTGTTTAGTTCCTGTCTCTATGAAGCCCCTCCTTCTGAAAAGCACAATGTGCTCTGATTGGTCGGCTTGAGCAGTGTGTTGTGATTGGTGTTTGGGAAATGTCCCGCCCGCCCCCGCCCCTGCCCCCGCCCCCGCCCATAACCGCCAGTTTCAACACACGACTAACTAACTCAACCAGGCCCCGCCCCTTTATTTTTCATGCTCAAACAGCAACATTACACACTAAAGAAAGGTCCTCTTTAGCTCCTAACAAAAAAGTTACATGTTCAAGAACAACTAGAGGTCATGCAGAAATAATCCCACCGTATCGGCTCCGTTCCAGCATCCTGCAGCTACAAATAGCCGTAAGGCGCTCTGGGAAATGCGTTTATTAAATGGCAACTAAGTGAAATCCCAGAGGAAAGTTGTCACTCTCTCACGAACACCAGAATAGCTGATTGGCATTCGGTGAACACATTCGCTGACAGGCACGTCCAGTGGCAAAAACTCTCATTAACCACTTCAGCACATCATATTTAGCCGAGCGGTACAGGGATTTTAGCTTTGGTTCAAATCTAATAACATATAATTATTTTGTAATCAATGACCTCTCAACTGGACAGCCACTGCTCATTTAATGCATGGAAGAAAGCAGGTTTGACATTTTGTTTGACAGTAGAAAATAGTTTTAAGACGTGAGATTGGTAGATGATGCCAGAATTTATTTATTTATGCTATTATGGCATTAAATAAATAAATAAATAAAAAGTCTATTTTCATAAACTCAAAATAATCACGATAACAAAAAACTTGTAATCAATAATTTAACATTATTTTTCTTACCAGAATATCAAAAATATAGAACTTATAAAAGCTCTTTTAGTTTATTATCTGATAAAATATCTAACATTTTCAGGAGTTTTTTTAAAAAAATGTCCATTAATGAAATTTCTAAGTGAAATAGATCATTTGAAGGTTTAGTTCAGAACAAATTATCTAAAAGACGTTGCTACAATGACTTTAAATGCAAAAACTCGTTAAAATCTCTATTGAAAGACAGATTCAGAGCACAAACACTGAGATCTGTGAATATAGAGCAGAGACGGACTACATATAAAGAAACAACAACTGCACACGAAAAGAGGTCAGACGAGATTCTTTAGCCTCAAACGGTTTGGGAGAAAAGTGCAGAAGACAGAGCGATCTTTCTCTAATGGATCTGTTAGGAAATGAATCACAGAGTGTCCTGATGATGTCATCACTGCTGAGGAAGCCCTATATATACAGTGGGGAGAACAAGTATCTTGATACACTGCCGATTTTGCAGGTTGCCCACTTACAAAGCATGTAGAAGTCTGTAATTTTTATCATAGATACTCTTCAACTGTGAGTGACGGAATCTAAAACAAAAATCCAGAAAAATCACATTGTATGATTTTTAAGTAATTAATTTGCATTTTATTGCATGACATAAGTATTTGATACATCAGAAAAGCATAACTTAATATTTGGTACAGAAACCTTTGTTTGCAATTACAGAGATCATACGTTTCCTGTTGTTCTTGACCAGGTTTGCACACACTGCAGTAGGATTTTGGCCCACTCCTCCATACAGACCTTCTCCAGATCATTCAGGTTTCGGGGCTGTCGCTGGGCAATACGGACTTTCAGCTCGCTCCAAAGATTTTCTATTGGGTTCAGGTCTGGAGACTCGGCTAGGCCACTCCAGGACCTTGAGATGCTTCTTATGGAGCCACTCCTTAGTTGCCCTGGCTGGTGTGTTCGGGTCATTGTCATGCTGGAAGACCCAGCCACGACCCATCTTCAATGCTCTTACTGAGGGAAGGAGGTTGTGGCCAAGATCTCGCGATACATGGCCCCATCCATCCTCCCCTCAATACGGTGCAGTCGTCCTGTCCCCTTTGCAGAAAAGCATCCCAAGAATGATGTTTCCAACCTCCATGCTTCACGGTTGGATGGTGTTCTTGTGGTTGTACTCATCTTCTTCTTTCCTCCAAACACGGCGAGTGGAGTTTAGACCAAAAAGCTCGATTTTTGTCACATCAGACCACATGACCTTCTCCCATTCCTCCTCTGGATCATCCAGATGGTCATTGGCAAACTTCAGACGGGTCCTGGACATGCGCTGGCTTGAGCAGGGGGACCTTGCGTGCGCTGCAGGATTTTAATCCATGACAGCGTAGTGTGTTACTAATGGTTTTATTTGAGACTGTGGTCCAGCTCTCTTCAGGTCATTGACCAGGTCCTGCCGTGTAGTTTCTGGGCTGATCCCTCACCTTCCTCATGATCATTGATGCCCCACGAGGTGAGATCTTGCATGGTGCCCCAGACCGAGGGAGATTGACCGTCATCTTGAACTTCTTCCATTTTCTAATAATTGCGCCAACAGTTGTTGCCTTTTCACCAAGCTGCTTGCCTATTGTCCTGTAGCCCATCCCAGCCTTGTGCAGGTCTACAATTTTTTCCCTGATGTCCTTACACAGCTCTCTGGTCTTGGCCATTGTGGAGAGGTTGGAGTCTGTTTGATTGAGTGTGTGGACAGGTGTCCTTTTATACAGGTAACGAGTTCAAACAGGTGCCGTTAATACAGGTAATGAGTGGAGAACAGGAGGGCTTCTTAAAGAAAAACTAACAGGTCTGTGAGAGCCGGAATTCTTACTGGTTGGTAGGTGATCAAATACTTATGTCATGCAATAAAATGCAAATTAATATTTAAAAATCATACAATGTGATTTTCTGGATTTTTGTTTTAGATTCCGTCTCTCACAGTTGAAGGTGTACCTATGATAAAAATTACAGACTTCTACATGCTTTGTAAGTGGGCAAACCTGCAAAATCGGCAGTGTATCAAATACTTGTTCTCCCCACTGTATATACACACTGATCAGGCGTAACATTATGACCACTGACAGGTGAAGTGAATAACACAGCAACATTTTGTCCTCAAAGTTGATGTGTTAGAAGCAGGAAAAATGGGCAAGCGTAAGGATTTGAGCGAGTTTGACAAGGGCAAAAGGAACAAGGGTGAACCGGCGGTGTCAGAATACACAGTGCATCGCAGTTTTTGTTGCGTATGGGGCGGCATAGCCGCAGACCAGTCAGGGTGCCCATGCTGACCCCTGTCCACCGCCGAAAGCACCACAGTGGCACGTGAGCATCAGAACTGGACCACGGAGCAATGGAAGAAGGTGGCCTGGTCTGATGGAATCACGTTTTCTTTACATCACGTGGATGGCCGGGTGCGTGTGTGTGGCTTACCTGGGGAACACATGGCACCAGGATGCACTATGGGAAGAAGGCAGCCGGCGGAGGCAGTGTGATGCTTTGGGCAATGTTCTGCTGGGAAACCTTGGGTCCTGCCATCCATGTGGATGTTACTTTGACACGTACCACCTACCTAAGCATTGTTGCAGACCATGTACACCCTTTCATGGAAACGGTATTCCCCTGGGTGCTGTGGCTCTTTCAGCAGGATAATGCGCCCTGCCACAAAGCAAAAATGGTTCAGGAATGGTTTGAGGAGCACAACAACGAGTTTGAGGTGTTGACTTGGCCTCCAAATTCCCCAGATCTCAAATCCAATCGAGCATCTGCTGGGATGTGCCGAACAAACAAGTCCAATCCATGGAGGCCCCACCTCGCAACTTACAGGACTTAAAGGATCTGCTGCTAACATCTTGGTGCCAGATACCACAACACACCTTTAGGGGTCTAGTGGAGTCCATGCCTCGACGGTGTCAGGCAAAAGGGGGACCAACACAATATCACTAATCACAACACTATAACAATATGTCATAATGTTTTACCTGATCGGTGTATATAATTAGAGCAATTTAGGGTCATGAACACCAGACACTTAGATCACTGTACTTTAAAACTCTTTCCCAAACCAGTCATCAGTGGGTCGTGACCCAAAACAGTATTGACATTGCTGTGGACGGCGGGGAAACACAATGATGAATGTAAATATTAAATGCAACTACAACATAATCAGAAATTCAAATGTTCAACTTTTAAAAATCATCATCCTTAAACATCATCATCCTCAAAAACATTTTTGTTCACTTTTGTATGTACAGTTGGGCCAGTTCATATAGGTAAATAAGTAATTTAGGAATACCTGATTTACTCAACTGCAGACAAGCTGATGGAGTTAAGTAAGTACTTTTAGTTAGTTAGTTCCCAACACCGACTGACAGAAACTCACACAAACAGGCTGAATATCTATAAACAAGTGTAGGTATAAACCACAGTCAGACGGGGTTCAGATGTGTTGTCTCTAGACTCTAGAGACAATCGGTTGGTGTGTGGATGGATGGATGGGTTGGTGTGTGGATGGATGGGTTGGTGTGTGGATGGATGGATGGATGGATGGGTTGGTGTGTGGGTGGGTGGGTGGATGGATGGACATGGATGGATGGATGGGTGGGTTGGTGTGTAGATGGATGGATGGATGAATGGATGGGTGGATGGATGGCTGGATGGGTGGATAAATGGATGGATGGATGGATGGATGGATGAATGGATGATGGGTGGGTTGGTGTGTGGGTGGGTGGGTGGGTGGGTGGGTGGATGGATGGATGGACATGGATGGATGGATGGGTGGGTTGGTGTGTAGATGGATGGATGGATGAATGGATGGGTGGATGGATGGCTGGATGGGTGGATAAATGGATGGATGGATGGATGGATGAATGGATGATGGGTGGGTTGGTGTGTGGATGGATGAATGGATGATGGATGGATGGATGGATGAATGGATGGATGGATGAATGGATGATGGATGGATGGATGAATGGATGGATGGATGGATGGGTGTGTGGGTGGATGGATGGATGGATGGATGGATGGGTGTGTGGGTGGATGGATGGATGGATGGATAGATAACATAATTACCTTTTTTAATTTTTTTATTCAGTGTCAGAATCAAGCTTCCATACCATTCCATAACGCAATGACAATCAGACATTTTTAAGTGTGCAAGCACACGAGGCCTCTGTTTGTGTTATGAGTAAAGACAGATCTAGCCTGACGCTCTGAAAGTTTCACAATTTACTTACAAAACCACCTACAAACACGGCAGCAGACGAGGCCTCGGCTCACCCACACACAGC
>CM077187.1:37963989-37992464 GCA_039654105.1 Coreius guichenoti | reverse complement strand
GAGAATCCGCGTCACGCGTCGAATAAACGCTCATTTACCTCACAGAATCGCGCGCGTCGCTCCTCGGGCAGTCCGTCAGCTGGCGCTCGAGCAGAAGGGGCAGTTATTCATGGGAAACGATGAGTTATTTGCCCCTCGGTATGACAACTATCGCTTTCCTCTCCTCCAGTCCAGCGAGAGCGGCGGCGCGCAAATCTCACAACTGAAGCGTGAACGCGCAGGGATCAGCGGCCAATCACATGCGCGCTCATGCACGCGAGAGAAAAAGCTGCCGCTGCGTCCATGACGTCACACATTTCATTACACTAGTTATTATTCCGCGCTAGACTGTACGTGCCATTTATTATTGTTTACATCATAGGCCTATGTGTTTGTAAGTATATTGCACTGCGTTATAAGCCAGCATTTTATTTTTATGTTATTTTCCTTTCTTATTCATTTTTATCTCATTTTACAGTTGACTTGTATATAATAAATTATCATTATAATATTATCAGTTTAAACACATGATCTGACATTTACAGTATGTCATTACATGCAGGAAAAACACGTGATTACACTGATGTTTCCTGTTTTCATCAAATGACTGAAATGTTAAAAGATCCATCAATGTTTGCAGGTTTTACCTTTAGTGGAAAATTTTGAGATTTAAAAGATATAATAATCCACATAACTTCAGAAATCCGGTCTGGTTCTCAGTTTAATTCATCATAGCCTCCTCAGGAACATGGAAATATGGAAACCCATTTCTGCCACATACGAGAAAAAAATCATGCTTTGGTAAATCACAGTTATGACTCTTTATGTCATAATTATAACATAAAGAGTCACAATTATGACACACAAAGCCATAATTATGAAATACAAAGTAAAACATTTACATAAAAAGACAAAATTATTATATAAAATGTATGATGTAAATGTAAAATGTCAGAATTATGACATACTAAGTCATTTTGACTCATGTCATAATTATTACATAAAAAGTAGGAATTATGACAAGTAAAAATTAGTCAAAATGGTCACATAAAAAGTCAAATGATGACATAAAAAGTTGAATTTACGACGTCAAAATTGACAAAAATTCAAATTTAAGACAAAAAGTCAAGATTTTGACAGTCATGAATTTTGACTTTTTGTCATTACGACATACTAGGTCATAATTAAGAATAAAAAGTCAAAATGATGACATAAAAAGTCATAATTATGAGATATTTAAATTATTAAAATGATTAATTATTAAGATTATTAAAATGTCAGAACTATGACATACTAAGTTATAACTGATGTACGAAGTCATGATTTTGACTATGATTTTAACTTTTGATTTTAATTATGACATAAAAGTCAAAATTATGACAAACAGTTGGAATTATGACAAGTAAAAATTTGTCAAAATGGTGACTTAAAAAATTATGACATAAAAAGTCCAAATGATGGCATAAAGTTGTATTTATTAAGTCATATGCCTAATTATGCATATGTATGACAAGAAAATTATGACATAAAATGTGAAAATACTAGTCATAACTATGATGTACTAAGTCATAATTTAGCTTTTTTGTCTCATAAATATGAATTAGTATATCATAATTTTTACTTTTTTATGTCATATTTATGAGACTGTCAAAATTATGACATAAAAAGTCAAAACTGTGACATGGAATTCTAAATGATCATATGTTAAGTCATAATTTTGAGATAAAAAGTTGAAAATATGACGTCAAAATTATGATAAAAGTCAAAATGATGAATTAAAAATCATAATTACTCATATACTGAGTCAAAATTTTGACTTTTTATCTCAACTATGACTTAGTATGTCATAATTGTGACTTTTTATGTTATAATTATGATTTACCGAAGCATGATGGTTATTATTATGTGGTGTAAAAGTTAACCTTTCAGACACACTTAACTCGCTCTAACCGACGCGAACACTAAAAGCGCTCAGATGACGTTCTGGAAATAATATGAATGTATTTCTCTGGAGCTCGAGCGTTTCTCCTGCCTCTCATCAGTGTGATGTGAGATGATTGATTCTCATTGGCAGAAGTCAGTCGATATCTGCGGATCCTTCTGTTAGTGACAGGCACAGCGCAATCAATGCACATGATTTATGAGTTATCCTTACATATATGAACGGGAGGAGTGCTCATTCTTTCAGTCAATCTTCCTCAGGCTGCATGGGTTGATTATTAAGTCAAATTTCGTGTAAAGTCCAGACTACAACAAAATATATTTTTATGGTAAATTGGTAAAAAAAAATGTTTACCTATAGTGGTTACCTATAGTTTTTTTCTTGGTTATTCAGACGTTAAGGGAACATTCCACTGTCATTCTTCAAACATTATGAGAACGTTACTTTTGAGTGCTCTCTGAAACAATTTGTAATATTTAAAAAATGTTGGTGAAACATTCCATGAATGATGTATATATAGTTTTTGTGCTAACGTTATTAAAGAACGAACGAACATTCTATTAACGTTACTGGAAGAACGTTTGTTCAGAACCTTGAGAGAACGTTCCCTGTGTATAAACCAGGGGGTCACATGATCATAACACACTGATATAAAGCCAAACTGAGCCTGCAGAGACGCCACATGTCACACCTCGCCTGTACTGCACAAACACCTGCGTCTCCAGGTAACCACACACAAACACACACACACGCGTCTCCTCCTGTCGTGCCCATATGCCGCTCTCTCTGACCCCCGCCGCTCTCCTCCTTCCTCTGCTCCGTATGAGCCGATGTGACCCGAGGCTCATGGGAATGAGCTCACGCAGGCTCTGGATATGAACATGCCGTCAGGTGAAATGCCAGAGCTCGAGCTGAGGAGATCCGCTGGCGTCCTTCCCTCGCGGCGGATCATCTTCATTTTGCATTGTGACATGAACAGGGTTATTATAGATAAATAAACGCTTAAGACATGTTAGTGACTTGAAATTGAGAGTGAGCTGGTTTTGCTTTTTACACAGTCAGTGGTATCTGTTAACATTATTTAATGCACTGTGAACTGATATAAACAATGAAGAATCAGAGAATATTAATTAATAAATGCTGTAAAACACATATAGCTGATCAATTAACGAATGGCACGTTATTGTACAGTGTTTACCCAATCACTTTATTCTGTTGATTTTGAGGTGAAATACGACCCAAACACATTTTTGAGAGATGGTTTACCCAGAGAACACACACAATGATCAAATATAACACCTTGAATATATTCTGTGCATCACGTCACATTCAGACGATCTCGTGTTACACATTTAACGTCCATCACACTCGTGTTCAGGCTCAGATCATTTGGCAAAGACGCACAGGATCGATTTTAACAAAACGAGTGTTTTATTGTGTGACGCCAGTATCCCCGTGACCTTCATCCCGGCGGTTCCGCTCTATTTGGGTCCCAGCATGTCCTGCGGACGCACCCACTGATCGAACTGCTCCTCCGTCAGGAAGCCCAGCTTCACGGCCGTGGCTTTCAGAGTCGAGCCTTCTTTGTGCGCCGTCTTCGCTATAGTGGCGGCTTTATCATAACCTGAGAAGAGAAGAGACGTTCAGCGCAGGAACGACAGAAACAGGGCGCTGCTTTTATACTTTTATATTTCACTAGTTTTTATGGAAGCTTGTTTCCGTCACAAAATAAAACATTTTAAATGATAATTCCGACTTTGTATCTCGCTCTCGCAATTCCCACTTTGTATCTCGCTCTCGCAATTCCGACTTTGTATCTCTCTTATATCTCGCAATTCCGACTTTATATCTCTCTTATATCTCGCAATTCTGACTTTGTATCTCGCGCTCGCAATTCCGACTTTGTATCTCTCGCTCGCTATTCCGACTTTGTATCTCTCACTCGCAATTCCGACTTTGTATCTCTCTTATATCTCGCAATTCCTACTTTGTATCTCTCTTATATCTCGCAATTCCGACTTTGTATCTCGCTCTCTCGCAATTTCGACTTTGTATCTCGCTCTCTCGCAATTTCGACTTTGTATCTCTCTTATATCTCGCAATTCCGACTTTAAATCTCCCGCTCCCAATTCCGACTTTGTATCTCTCTTGTATCTCGCAATTCCGACTTTATATCTCTCTTGTATCTCGCAATTCCGACTTTGTATCTCTTGCTCGCAATTCCGACTTTGTATCTCTTATATCTCGCAATTCCGACTTTGTATCTCTCTTATATCTCGCAATTCCGACTTTGTATCTCTCTTATATCTCGCAATTCCAACTTTGTATCTCTCTTATATCTCGCAATTCCAACTTTGTATCTCGCAATTCCGACTTTATATCTCTCGCTCCCAATTCCGACTTTGTATCTCTCTTGTATCTCGCAATTCCGACTTTATATCTCTCTTGTATCTCGCAATTCCGACTTTATATCTCTCGCTCCCAATTCCGACTTTGTATCTCTCTTATATCTCGCAATTCCGACTTTGTATCTCGCAATTCCAACTTTATATCTCTCGCTCCCAATTCCGACTTTGTATCTCTCTTGTATCTCGCAATTCCGACTTTATATCTCTCTTGTATCTCGCAATTCCGACTTTATATCTCTCGCTCCCAATTCCGACTTTGTATCTCTCTTATATCTCGCAATTCCGACTTTGTATCTCTCTTGTATCTCGCAATTCCGACTTTATATCTCTCGCTCGCAATTCCGACTTTGTATCTCTCTTACATCTCGCAATTCTGACTTTGTATCTCGCGCTCGCAATTCCGACTTTGTATCTCTCGCTCGCTATTCCGACTTTGTATCTCTCTTGTATCTCGCAATTCCGACTTTATATCTCTCTTATATCTCGCAATTCCGACTTTGTATCTCTCTTATATCTCGCAATTCCAACTTTATATCTCTCGCTCGCAATTCCGACTTTGTATCTCTCTTATATCTCGCAATTCCGACTTTGTATCTCGCTCTCTCGCAATTCCGACTTTGTATCTCTCTTATATCTCGCAATTCCGACTTTATATCTCTCGCTCCCAATTCCGACTTTGTATCTCTCTTGTATCTCGCAATTCCGACTTTATATCTCTCTTGTATCTCGCAATTCCGACTTTATATCTCTCGCTCGCAATTCCGACTTTGTATCTCTCTTACATCTCGCAATTCTGACTTTGTATCTCGCGCTCGCAATTCCGACTTTGTATCTCTCGCTCGCTATTCCGACTTTGTATCTCTCTTGTATCTCGCAATTCCGACTTTATATCTCTCTTATATCTCGCAATTCCGACTTTGTATCTCTCTTATATCTCGCAATTCCAACTTTATATCTCTCGCTCGCAATTCCGACTTTGTATCTCTCTTATATCTCGCAATTCCGACTTTGTATCTCGCTCTCTCGCAATTCCGACTTTGTATCTCTCTTATATCTCGCAATTCCGACTTTATATCTCTCGCTCCCAATTCCGACTTTGTATCTCTCTTGTATCTCGCAATTCCGACTTTATATCTCTCTTGTATCTCGCAATTCCGACTTTGTATCTCTTGCTCGCAATTCCGACTTTGTATCTCTTATATCTCTCTTATATCTCGCAATTCCGACTTTGTATCTCTCTTATATCTCCCAATTCCTACTTTGTATCTCTCTTGTATCTCGCAATTCCGACTTTATATCTCTCTTGTATCTCGCAATTCCGACTTTATATCTCTCTTGTATCTCGCAATTCCGACTTTATATCTCTCGCTCCCAATTCCGACTTTGTATCTCTCTTGTATCTCGCAATTCCGACTTTATATCTCTCTTGTATCTCGCAATTCCGACTTTGTATCTCTTGCTCGCAATTCCGACTTTGTATCTCTTGCTCGCAATTCCGACTTTGTATCTCGCTTATATCTCGCAATTCCGACTTTGTATCTCTTGCTCGCAATTCCGACTTTGTATCTCGCTTATATCTCGCAATTCCGACTTTATATCTCTCGCTCCCAATTCTGATTTTATATCTCTCTTGTATCTCGCAATTCCGATCTTTATATCTCTCGCTCGCAATTCCTACTTTGTATCTCTCTTATATCTCGCAATTCCGACTTTGTATCTCGCTCTCTCGCAATTTCGACTTTGTATCTCTCTTATATCTCGCAATTCCGACTTTATATCTCTCGCTCCCAATTCCGACTTTGTATCTCTCTTGTATCTCGCAATTCCGACTTTGTATCTCTTGCTCGCAATTCCGACTTTGTATCTCTTATATCTCGCAATTCCGACTTTGTATCTCTCTTATATCTCGCAATTCCGACTTTGTATCTCTCTTATATCTCGCAATTCCAACTTTGTATCTCTCTTATATCTCGCAATTCCGACTTTGTATCTCGCAATTCCGACTTTATATCTCTCGCTCCCAATATATAGTCAGAATTATCTTTTAAAATGTTTTATTCTGTGGCAGAAACAAACTTCCATAAGTTGAGTCATTGTAGAATGTCTAAAAGCAACTTCACATGCTAATTTTTCAGTTTAGACATGCATGTACATTGTGGCTTTGTTCAATAAATTTAATATATTTATAGTTTTGAAAAATTTATTTCTGAATGTTCTTTGTAAATTAAAAATGATTCTTAGGAAACATTCCATTCTTCAAACATTATGGGAATGTTACTTTTGAATGTTCTCTGAACGTTCTGAAACAAGTTGTTACATTTAAAAAAAAAACATTACATGAACGTCTAACTGAAACATTTCAGATAAAAACATTCCATGAATGATGTATAAATCATGTTTTTGCTCTAATGTTTTGAGAATGTTATTAAAGACCAGATAACGGAGTAAACATTAACGTTACTGGAAGAACGTTCATGACGTTGAGAGAATGCCATAATGTTCGCTTCACTGAATTGAACTGCACCAGGTCTGACGTCAGTGATGTCATTTGAGTGACAGATTCCAGGCCACACCCACTAAAACTACATTTTCTGAGATTTGAACAGAGGTATGCGTGTCATGACAATGTTAGCATCTCTTCACTTTAATTCTAGGAGAACATTTTTCATCTTCCGGGTTTAAAATCTTCGTGTCGACGTCACAGGATGTGATGTTTTCTTACACCTATAGTACAGTCCCAGCTCACAGGGAACGTTCTGTCCAGGTTCTCTCAATGTTATGATCAAACGTTCTTCCAGTAACTTTAATTACCAGTTATCTGGTCTTTAATAATGTTCTCAAAACGTTGGCACAAAAACATGATTTATACATCATTCATGGAGTGTTTTACTCTGAAATGATTCAGTTCATGTAACATTTTTAAATGTAACAACTTGTTTCAGAACGTTCAGAGAACATTCAAATGTAACGTTCCCATAATGTTTGAAGAATGATACAATGGAACGTTCCCTTAATGCACATAAACAAGAAAAACATTTTTAAAATATTTAAAAAAAAAACTCATTCAGAAATAATGTTTTCACAAATTAATGGGAACAACAGTAAAACGTTCAGAACATATTTCTTAGCTAGGTTGATGACTTATCAGTGTTTCATAATTATTCATAAGCCTGCATGTCATTATCCAATGAGAAGACGCTTCTCTTAATTATTCACGATGGCACGCGCTTCTTTCCTGCGACAGACGCTGAGATCCAGTGAGAGACACTTGCATTACAAAAACAAAGAGATTGTTAATGAAACCGACTGCTAAATAAATACAATAAACACCACAAAATAAGAGTCTCAGAAGTTATGCATCAGTGTGTTCATATATGCATATTTTCGATGCACAAATGCAAACAGCTTTGCAGTTATTGGTGCATTGAATTACAGCTGTCACAGGATATGCATGTGTTTGTGTAATTTAAGTGAGCTTTTAAAACTGTGTGTAACGGTGAACTGCAGCAAGCATTCATGGGCTTCTAACTCGATCAGAGTGAAATGAATCCGTCTGGATCAGAAGCTGCGCGTGTTGTCGGCCTCCCCTCCAGAACTGAGGTGAGCGCCCTCTGCTGTCTGTTACCTGCACTTACAGACACTCATTTATCCAAAACACGTACGAGTGAGGACGCATGTTTAAAGAGGCAGAAACATGAGCATCGATCTCACCTATGTGTGGATTCAGAGCCGTGACCAGCATCAGAGACTCGCTCATCAGTTTGTTGATTCTCTCCGTGTTTGCCTCGATTCCGAGCACACAGTTATTGGTGAAGGAAACCGAAGCGTCGCCCAGCAGTCTGGCCGAGTTCAGGACATTCTTAATCTGAAACAGAGAAATCTGGATTTAACCTGAGCATGATGGTCCTGCAACTTTAATCTAATGCATCCATCAGGGCTGGAGAATTGCAGTGATTTGACTGGTGATGTATGAATTAAGCAACACTGGGACACAGAAAATAGACTTTAGACAGCCGTACCAGGAAACGCATGAACTGTTTAATGTTGATCTTGAACGCAGTGGCGCTTTGGGCGAGATCAGAACATGAGAAGGTTTAACATCCACTCACGATCATTGGCTTGAAGACGTTGAGCTCGAAGTGTCCGTTGCTTCCTCCTACAGTGACGGCCACATTGTTTCCGATCACCTGAGCCGCTACCATAGTCATCGCCTCACACTGCGTGGGGTTCACCTTACCTGAGACACACACACACACACACACACACACACACACCAATGTCAACAATGTAGTGTGCGATTCATTTCAGCTGAGGAGAATAAAGTGGCACGGTCAACAAACACAAAAAGACACTGCTGTGATTCTAATGTGAATGTGGGGTGTGTGTGTGTGTGTGTGTCAGTGTGTGAGAGAGAGTGAATGCGTGTGTGAGTGAGTGTGTGTGTGTGTGTGTCAGTGTGTGAGAGAGTGAATGCGTGCGTGTGAGTGAGTGTGTGTGTGTCAGTGTGTGAGAGAGTGAATGTGTGTAAATGTGTGTGTGTGTGTAAGAGAGAATGAGTGAGTGTGTGCGTGCGTGCGCGTGAGTGCGTGAGTGTGCGTGTAAGAGAGAATGAGTGTGTGCGTGCGTGAGTGTGTGTGTCAGTGTGTGTGTGAGAGTGTGTCAGTGTGTGTGTGTGCGTGAGTGTGAATGTGTGTGAGTGAGCGTGAGTGTGTGAGTGAGCGTGAGTGTGAGAGAGAGTGCATGCGTGAGTGTGTGTGTGTGAGAGAGTGCGTGCGCGTGTCAGCGTGTGTGTGTGAGAGTGTGTCAGTGTGTGTTGCATTTTTCAAAGGTCACAGACATCAGAGCATCCTAAAAATAGACCAGAAACACAAGGCCAGAGCTAAAGGTCAGAGGTGAAGTGAAGCTCACAGCGTGTCTACGTGTGTGTGTGTGTGTGTGTGTGTGTGTGTGTATTATATGTGCTTCACATATTCTTTTATGTAAAAATAAATCATAGTTTGTATTATCATCGCACCGCTCCAGGCGTCGTTAAAATCCAGCATCAGGTATTTCAAACTGGGACACAAGGGAGTGACACGCTAAAAAAAATGTTTTTATTAAAATAAATAACTGAATAAAATATGATAAAATATTAGTTAATTACCAGTCTATTATATAGATTAAATTATATTAAAATTTAACAGTGCACAACTATAGTGAGTAGAAAAAAATATTTAATAAAGTAACTTAATAGAAACTAATTTGAGATTTATAATATTAATTTTCAGTGTATAAATTTGGTGTTTATAAAACTCACACGAGGATGATCAGATTTGGGGCGTGGCCCTGCTGTAAATCTCAGGCTCTGATTGGCTGAGAGGCCCGTCACTCACCTGGCATGATACTGGAGCCGGGCTCATTCTCCGGCAGGACGAGCTCCCCGAGACCCGAGCGAGGGCCAGATCCCAGGAAGCGGATGTCGTTGGCGATCTTCATCATGCTCACGGCCACAGTGTTCAGAGCGCCGCTCAACTCCACCAGTGCATCATGGGCCGCCAGAGCCTCGAACTTATTGGGCGCCGTCACGAACGGCAGACCTACAAATGAGCACAGGAGGAACCAGAGCGAATCACTGCAGGAGAAAAACTCTTTAGAGCTGAACTTCCTGCTGGAGATGAAAGACAACGACAAGAACTCAGAAGTGTGTGAAGAACGGAAGTGTGTTACAGTCGTGTTCTCGTGCACAGAAGTTTGTGTGATAGTGTGCGTGAGAGAGAGTGAGTGTCTGTGTGTGTGATACCTATGAGTGTGTGTGAGTGTGGGGGTGTGTGTGATACCTATGAGTGTGTCTTACATGTGTGTATGAGTGTGAGTGTGTGTGTGAGTGAGTGTGTGTTACCTGTGAGTGCAGACACTTTATCTGCCACCTTCTCAGCGAAGCCGATGCGTGTGTTGAGTCCGGTTCCCACTGCAGTGCCGCCGGCCGCCAGCTCATACACTCGAGGCATGGCCGCCTTCACCCGCTCGATGCTGTACTTCACCTGCTGCACGTACCCGCCGAACTCCTGCACACACACAGCAGAGAGAGAGGAGTGACAGAAGGGCGAGTTTAATATATATGAATGGGGAGATTTCTATATGCGCGCATGTAATCATACATAAATAGTTTAAATATTTATATACATATCTGCAAGTATGTTGATAGCTATATTCATACATATATTTCTATTGTACTTGTTTTGTAATGTTATATATATTTTATCAGTTGTTAATGCACGGCTCTCTGAAGGGAACGCTCCAGGTGTTCAGTGTGTGTCTGACCTGTCCGAGCGAGAGCGGTACGGCGTCCTGTGTGTGTGTGCGGCCGATCTTTATGATGTCTTTGAACTGCAGGGCTTTGGCAGCGAGAGCGTCGTGCAGCGTCTGAAGGCCCGGCAGAAGCACCTCGTGCACCTCTTTAGCCGCGGAGATGTGCATGGCGGTGGGGAACGTGTCATTGGAGCTCTGCACACACACACACACACACACACACACACACACACACACACACATTTACTCTGATGAGCTCATGAGTTTTATGCTAATATTACCCTAGTACGTTTACATTTTCAACATTTATACTTCAATATTTGGGGGTTAGTGTGTGAGTGAGTATGTGAGAGAGTGTGTGTGAGAGAGTGAGTGAGTGTGTGTGTGTGTGTGTGTGTGTGTGTGAGTGAGAGAGTGAGTGAGAGAGTGTGTGTGTGTGAGTGTGTGAGAGAGTAAATGTGTGTGTGTGTGTGTGTGAGAGAGAGAGAGAGTGAGTGAGTGAGTGTGTGTGTGTGAGAGTGTGTGAAAGAGAGTGAGTGTGTTTTTGTGTGTGTGAGAGTGTGTGTGTGATGGGTAGGTTTAGGGGTAGGGGTAGTGTGTGTGTGTGTGTGTGTGTGATGGGTAGGTTTAGGGGTAAGTGTAGTGTGTGTGTGAGTGATGGGTAGGTTTAGGGGTAGGGGTAGTGTGTGTGTGTGTGTGATGGGTAGGTTTAGGGGTAGGGGTAGTGTGTGTGTGATGGGTAGGTTTAGGGGTGGGGTAGTGTGTGTGTGTGTGTGTGTGTGTGTGTGTGATGGGTAGGTTTAGGGGTAGGTGTAGTGTGTGTGTGAGTGATGGGTAGGTTTAGGGGTAGGGGTAGTGTGTGTGTGTGTGTGATGGGTAGGTTTAGGGGTAAGTGTAGTGTGTGTGTGTGATGGGTAGGTTTAGGGGTAGGGGTAGTGTGTGTGTGTGTGTGTGTGTGATGGGTAGGTTTAGGGGTAGGGGTAGTGTGTGTGTGTGTGTGTGATGGGTAGGTTTAGGGGTAGGGGTAGTGTGTGTGTGTGTGTGTGATGGGTAGGTTTAGGGGTAGGGGTAGTGTGTGTGTGTGTGTGTGTGTGTGATGGGTAGGTTTAGGGGTAGTGTGTGTGTGTGTGTTATGGGTAGGTTTAGGGGTAGGGGTAGTGTAGGGGGATAGAAAATACGGTTTGTACGGTATAAAAACCATTACGTCTATGGAATGTCCCCACAATTCACAAAACAAACATGTGGGAGTGTGTGTGTGTGTGTGTATGTATGTGTGAGTGTTTGTGAGGGTGTCAGAGTGTGTGTGTGTGAGACCTGGCTCTTGTTGACGTGGTCATTAGGGTGAACGGGGTCTTTGCTGCCCAGTTTTCCTCCCAGCATCTCTATGGCTCTGTTACTGATGACCTCATTGACGTTCATGTTCGTCTGAGTTCCGGATCCTGTTTGCCAAACCACCAGCGGGAAATGATCGTCCAGCTTCCCAGCAGCCACCTGGACACACACACACACACACACACACACACACACACACACACCAGAGACGGAGTGAAATCAACACACACTACCATGATACCACCTGGAATTATTTCACACTCACAATTAAATATGCATTAATACTTTACTAAATAAACACTACAGTGTTCATGATCAGAACTCCATCAATCAATCATCAGAGATCAATAAACCTCGTCAGAAGCTTTCATGATGGCGTCTGCAATCTTTGGGTCCAGACCGTAATCTTTATTGACTTCTGCGGCAGCTTTCTTCAGGATCCCGAAGGCTTTGATCACCTGGATCTGCAGAGAAAGGACAAACTCACACACAATCAATGACACACACCATAATTAATAATAATAATAATAATAATAATATGTTTCTCACAGGCATTCTCTCCGTGGCTCCTCCGATCTTGAAGTTCATGGTTGATCTGACAGTTTGAGCTCCATAATATTTATCAGAAGGAACTTTGAGTTCTCCAAACGTGTCCTTCTCAATCCTGAACGCCTCTGAGCTCGCCTGAACAACAACAACAGCATCTGTCAATCATATCTGTGAGAGTGTGTGTGTGTGTGTGTGAGTGAGAGAGAGTGTGTGAGAGTGTCTGTGTGTGTGAGAGTGTGTGTGAGAGTGTATGGGTGTGTAAGTGTATGTCTGAGTGTACGAGTGTATGTATGAGTGTGTGAGTGTACAAGTGTGTGTGTCCTGAAACTAATGCTGATGTTTCTCAGTCACTGTAAATCACACCTACGCGTTTATAAGGTTATGAAAACATGCATGAATTATAACACAGACACGTGACATGTGTGTGATTTCTGAGGGCTTTAGAAGAAATAAACATGAAGGTCATTCACCGGCCCCTCAGTCCAGCTCACATCTCAGTAAACACTGCAGAAACACGGCGAGCTTACCATTCTGAGCGGGTGGAGCGGGACTCCCGGCGCTGGGCGGATGTGGCGGGCGGTGACGGGTCTCTGCGCGGCACGGAGCTTCGACAGATCCGCGTTAAAGCGCTGCAGCCGAGCGGAGCGATACATGGCGACTGGGGGCGGAACCGATTCTCACCAACCAGAGTCGAGAGTCAGGGGGCGGACGCTTATCAGTGAAACACTACGCGTCTGCTGTTACGGGGACACAATTACCGGCGACACCCATTGAAATAGAATCAGCGGACAGGCCAACTAGCCTTTTGGCTTTCTTTTTCTTTTCTCTTCTTTCTTTTTTAATGCTTTATTTAGTAACATATCACACAACAATTAAATAAAAAATAACAATAATAAAAAATAACAATAATAATAACAGCAAGAAAATCAGTAAAATAATACAAATAATAACTGTTGGCTTTTTTTTAGAAGATAATAATTTGAATCCCCGGTTTTCTGACCTTGAGAACATATTCATTTTGGTGGGTTAATATCATATTCACACATGTATCAAAGTTTAAATATTCCAAATACAAAAACAAAGTATTTAATATTTACTATTTTAATGCTGTCCTGAATTGAAACTCGGTTAAAGCGAGTAATTTCCTATCTTTTTTAAGTAAATAATTGTATTACGAAGTTCCCTGTCTTGCTTTAAAATAAAACAAAATAAAATAAAATAATAAATAAATATATAATTTTTTTTTTTTTTAAATGGCAAACTAGAGTGGCCCAGATCTTGTTGCTTTGTCAGGATCTAAATCGATCTAAATAATGATTTATTATTTTTAGCTGGAGGACTTTTAATTGTGGAGTTCGGGAGCGGATGACGCACTGTTACTTTTCTCGGCGCTCTCCAGGATGGACCAATCACAGCCGTCTGTAATTATTCCGTTGGATACTGCGCTTTACATATGCTGCCTGCTACTTATACTACGACCTAAAAGTATGTACTCTTTTTGTGAAGAAAAAGCACATACTTTTGAGTGTGTAGCAGAAGAGTATGCTAGCTTTGGGACATACTACTTAGTCATCTTTAACGGACTCTGTTGCTTAGTTACGTGCATCCAGTCACCGTTTAAACTGCCCTGTCAATCATCATCACAGTTAAAATCCTCCACATTCAGTTCAATTCAATTTCCTACCGTATCGGAGAGAATTGTAGTAGCACGTTAATCTGCCACTTGTGGGTCTTTAACGCAGAGACCCCTCATGTGTTTGCAGTTTAAATATAATTATGCATTTAAAAGTTAATGGCCAAACGTATCATTACAAAAGTTCACAATGCTCCTGCAGGTGAAATATAATGTGGATAACATTGAATAAATATCTTTTCGTCAGGTTAAATACTGATAATTGTTCACTCAAACTCCTTTATCTAAACCTCTCTACTTAACCGTCGGACTCGCACATCCGTCATGTTTGTAGTTTTTTTTAACACTTTTTTATCCGCGTTTGTAGTTCTAATCGAATCCTCGTCCAACTCGCAATGGGTTGTGGGCAATATCAGCGTCGATCTGCAATTCGAATTCTGACCAGAAATTGTAAACCATCTGGGTATCTTTGGAATACTCTTTTCAACATACTACGATTTGGCAAATACTAATTCTATTTTCGAATACTATTTAGGACAGATAGTATGCGAATTGGGACGCAGCAATAATCATTTGACAATATACACTACTGTCCTAGACTTCTGCGCTGATCGCTGACATTAATATAGGTAAATTATTATATTTTATAGTCCACAACTGTATCCAGGACTGAGATAGAAAGCCGTCGACAGAAGATTGGCCTACAAGTTTACCTAGAATATTTAATAATGTAGTTCATCTAAAAGCACTTAAAATATATATACAAAAAAAAAAAAAAAAATATATATATATATATATATATACACTACACTTAACTGCCCCGTATTTTTATTATTATTATTATCGCCATCACCATGATTAAGTTGGCTTAAAGCAATACGTTAAAACATGCTAAATCATGCTAGCAAAATGCTAATTTGTGCTGAAACATGCTAGCAACACGTTAAAACATGCCAAATCATGCTAGCAATATGCTAATTCATGCTAAAACATGCTAGCAACTGCTTAATCATGCTATCAACATGATAATTCATCCTAGAAACATGCTAAATAATGCTAAATCATGCTAGCAACATGTTAAAACCTGTTAACAACACGTTAAATAATGCTAGCAACATGTTAAAATGTTAACAATACGTTAAATCATGCTAGTAACAAGCTAATTCATGCTAAAACATGCTAGCAAACACATTAAATCATGCTAACAACATGTAAATAATGCTAGCAACATGCTAATTCATGGTAAATCATGGTAGCAACATGTTAATTTGTGCTAACAACATGCTAATTTGTGCTAGCAAAATGCTAAAACCTGATAGCAACACATTAAATCATGCTAGCAAAATGCGAATTCACGCTAAAACATGCTAGCAACACGCTAAATAATGCTAACAACTCATGAAATCATGCTACCAACAAGCTAATTCATGCTAAAACATGCTAGCAAAAAACTCTAAATCATGCTAGCAGCATGTTAATTTGTGCTAGCAACATGCTAATTTGTGCAAGCAACATGCTAAAACCTGCTAGCAACACATTCAATCATGGTAGCAACATGCTAATTCATGTTAAAACATGCTAGCAGCATGTTAAATAATGCTAACAACATGCTAATTTATGCAACCACTCAGAGTACCCTAGCAACCGCATAGCAACAACTTAGCAACCACCCCAAGTTTTTAAAACTACTTAATTAAAACTTAAACTATCAAACTGAAAACCTTCAAACTTTAAGCTTTGGCTAGGCTTTTTCAAGCCAACTTAAAGTGTGTCTATGAACTTTACTCATCTAGTTATCATTATTGTTATTACTAAGATCATTTCTATCCTTTTCCCCCTACATATACACACATCATCCACCAGAGGGCGACAACACACAATCTAAAGTGTTGAGACCCACAGAAAGAACAAATGCAAAACTGATGTTCATTAAAAGTCTCTCTATCTGTTGTTTCCTATTCCTGTGACTGAAGCTCGTGTGTGTGTGTGTGTGTGTGTGTGTTTGCTGTAATCGCCTGCTAATTGAAACCAATCGTGATCAATCGCGCCGAACGACTCTGATACGAGCTGATCATCATGATTGGGCTTCTCTTATCAAGCGACTGTAAATGAGGAAACATCCCGAATGTGAAGTGATGCTGAGCTCCTCAACATGAGCGCTGAGTAATGAGGAAAAGATGAAAGTCCGTCATTATTGATGTGGTTTCGAGGTCGGTATATTTCCTGTACAGTGTGTGAATATGCGGCTTGTGTTCTGGCGCCGGGACTGACAGCAGATCAATTAACAGCAATGATTGTCAAAGCGCAAATATTAGCTGTTCCCAGATCAGTCTTTCATGCATGATAAGTGACATTAGTCCGGTTTATAAGAACTGTAACGAGCTTCAATCAGTCTGAGACTAGATCAATAATAACAGATGAGTGTGTGATTCATTCATATCCATAAACAGAGAACTATTGGCTGATTAATGACTTGAAATTAATTAGGACTAATGGACGATCTAATACAGAAGATTTTATTTATATTTGCTTTGATTAGACATAATTTATTTATTCAGTTGTGAATGTTTCTCATGGGTTTATTTTTAGCTATAAAAGCTATTGAACATTTATTATTGTAAAATATATAGGCTAAATATAAATATAAATGTATACATTTTTATATATAAAAATAAATAAATGTATAAATAAATCTGGAAATAAATACACATAGCCTATATATAAAAATAAATGAACGCATAAATACATAATTACATGAATAAATTAAAGTAAGCCTATAAATAAATAAAAATAAGAAAAATAAATGTAAAAATAAATAGCCTAGGCTACAGAAAATAATAAATGAAGGGGGGAAAGTACAAAAATAAAATCAGGATTAAATTGTATTATTTTTATTTTTTTTTTAAAAAAGTCATTTATTCCTTTATTTATTATATCTATCTATCCATCTATCTTCTATCTTTTTATCTATATTTATTTATTTATTTTTATTTTCTGTAGATTTGGTCCCCCATATATTAAACACACTTTGACAAATATAAGATTATATTCTGTTTTAATATTTATTAAGACATAATTTATCGTTAAAATTTTGTGATTATATTTCATTAATCCACAAATTTGCATGAAATCACGTAAAATTAAAATCACAAACACTTTACAACAAAAATAATGTCTTACATAGATGATACAATATTTTATAACATTTTGTATAAATAAATAATTATATAAATAAATTAAAGTAGGCCTCTAAATAGCCTAAATAAAAATAAGAAAAATAAATGTAAAAATAAAATAGGCTACAGAAAATAATAAATGAAGGGGGGAAAGTACAAAATGCATTCAATTTTATTCAAAGTAATTTATTCCTTTTTTTTTTTATTTTATTATATCTATCTATAAAGTTTTGTGATTATATTTCATTTATCCACTAATTTCATGAAAACTCTTTACAACAAAAACAATGTCTTATATAGATGATACAATCTTTTATAACATCTTTGTTTTTTGACAATTTATAAAAGAATTTCCACTGGACGTTATGAATTTTCAAAGTTTAAAATCGATTTTCTTCATCATCACTAATTAAATTTAAATAATATATGGAAAGCAACTAAACTTCCCTGTTTTGGAGGGGAAAGACTTTCTCTTTGTCATAATGAACCAATCCTTCATATTATGATCATATAATGCTATTAAATGATGAGGCTTTTGACTTTTTTGACGTTTATGTGAGTTTAATGAAAATGTTCAGAAAATGAATAATTCATGCAGATATTTAAAAGTAATCTGATTGCGTTACTCGCGTTACTTGTAATGCGTTACCGCGGTCTGTGCGGAAAACTAAATCCTTCATGTGGCCTAAGATGAAAGAGTATTCAATTATGAGGCTTTGTGTGACTTAAGAAAAATAAATGTAAAAAATAAATACAGAAAATATTAAATGAAGGGGGAAAAGTACAAAAATAAATGTAGGATTAAATGTTATTATTTGTTTTATAAATAATCTTTATTTTTTTTATTTTCTGCAGGTTTGGTCGGTCCTCCGTGTATTAAACACACTTTGATAAATATAAGATTATATTCTGTTTTATTATTTATTAAGACATGAGTTATTGTTAAAGTTTTAATCCACTGATTTGCATGAAATAGCGTAAAAATAAAATCACAAACACTTTACAACAAAAATAATGTCTTATAGATGATACAATCTTTTATAACATCTTTGTTTTTTTGACCATTTATAAGACTATAATTAAATGAATTTACACTGGACATTATGAATTTTAGAAAGTTCGATTTTCTTCATCATCACTAATTAAATTCAAATAATGTATGGAAATTTGGAAATTTAAGCAATTTTCCTTTTTTAACAGTATTTTAACAATTTGAGAAAAGACTTTCTCTTTGTCATAATGAACTAATTCTTCATATTATGATCATATAATGCTACTCAATTATGAGGCTTTTAGATTAGTTTATGTGACTTTAATGAAAATGTTCGGAGAGTGAATAATTCACGCAGATATTAAAAAGTAATCTGATTGCGTTACTTGTAATGCGTTACCCCAGTCAGAGTGAAAAAAATGTCTAATGACATTTTATTTAATTATGAGGCTTTTGGATTAGTTTATGTGACTTTAATGAAAATATGAATAATTCTTCACGCAGATACTTTACTCGTTACTTTAAAAAGTAATATGATTACGTTACTTGTAATGCATTAAAAACGAAAACCTTTAGTCCTCATGAAATGGTATTAAATTATGTGGTTTTGTGTGTCTTTATTGAAAATGATTCAAGGTTCATGTGTGTTAAATCCAGGTGCATCCTGACTTTCCCCATTCATCTCATTCTTCTCGGAGAGCCAATCAGAGCTCGTGTACCTGCAGGAAGTCTGACCCGTTATTCTCCTCCCTCGGCGGTGACCTCCTGCTTCGACAGACCACATGGACGCAGGAGCAGAAGTACAGTGACACCAGTCCACCGAGCAGACCGTCTCCAGACATGCAGTTCCAGCACCCGCACGCGCCTCTTTACGCGCCGACGCCCGCGCCGCCGGTTCACCCAACGCCCTTCTACATCGAGGATATTCTGGGCAGGAACGCGCCGCTCGCGCCGACGCCGACTCTCCCCTCTCCGAACTCGTCTTTCACCAGCCTGATCCCGTCTTACCGGACCCCGATCTACGAGCCCACGCCGATCCACCCGGTGCTGTCCCAGCACGCGCTCGCGGCCACCTACGCGTCCATCTACCCGTTCCAGCGCTCCGTGGGAGACTTTACGCACGCGCTGATCCGCCACGACCCGCTGGGTGAGACCTCACTCCTTTCTGTCATGAGCTGGAATGTTTTATTAATAAATATTGTAACATTGTAGCGCATGTAACAGTACAGGTTCTGTAGTGGCATCGATGAAGCATTAAAGGTCCTTACATGTTCTTTAAATGATCAGACAGCTCCTCACACTGAGAGCTGATCACTCAAAGGATCTTTGGGGAACCAAAAATGGCATTGACTGTGAAAACCTCCTTTATTTTAAGGGTGTTTTGACACAGTCGCGGCGCAAACACCCAAAGATCTTTGGTTAAAAAAGCGTTTTCTACATGGATGCCTAAAGTTGCATTGTGAGATGTGTCCCCTGGAGTCCGGCTCGGTGCATGAGGTGTGTTTACCAACAGCTCGTGTGGTTAATAATATCAACCAGACTGACCTGAAGAGGAAGCGCTTCTTGATTTCGAAACTGCAGTTCAAAGCGCATTACTGTGACCCTGATCCTGTGTGCGAGCAGGACACACTGATCACTTACGCGCATGTGTGTGTGTGTGTGTGTGTGTGTGTGTGTGTGAGTGAGGAAGACTCCTCTGATGATGATGCTCTCAAACCGCCTGTGCTCAGCAAACCCTGACCCTTTCCGCTCCCTCCGGAAACCTTGAGCTCTCGATAGGAGTGAACGCGCTTTCAGAAGCTGCGAGATGTTTTCCTGGAGCAGGACTCGTGCGCGCTGCTGATTATTTTATCCACATCCTCAATACACACATATTCAGGAAACACTCGACTTCTGATAGCCGGGATCCGTTTTTTACAGATTGTTCGTTTCCTTTCAATGGGCTGAACCTTTTAAACAGCTAAAACAACTAAAACACACACTGAACTGGATACACACACACTTCATACATGAGCGAAACACATGCATAAACAAATCAGATTACTGCAAATAGGATTTTATTAATATGCCTATATAAACATGTTTAACATACCCACACTGGGTTGGGTTTGGGTCAAATATGGACAAACCCAGCCGTTGGGTTACATTTTTAAATTTAAATTATTTTAATAATTTTTTAGAGTGCATCTGCAAAAATGTAGGCTATTTTAAATACAATGATTTATATATAGGCTAGAGCTATTTGTTAATTGTATCACTGATCAAGAAAATAGTTTTATGAATTTCGAGAAACTAATAATAAATAAAATCGAGCTTTTTCACACCAAAACAAACGCCTAAAAAAGTTAATTGATTTTTTATTATTGCAAATACGATTTTATTGATATATATACGTTTAACAAATACCCAATCGTCAAAATAGATTTTAAATGAAATTATTATACATGCCTATACTATATTATTGTTATATTATGTTATATATATTCATATATTTAATTGATGCGTAAAACTATTACACTCTTTTATCACTTCAAATTTAATCACTGATCAAAAAAATTATTTTATGAATTTCGAGAAACTCGAAATAAATAAAATCCACCACCAAAACAAATGCCTAAAAATCGAAGATCAGTTCATTTATTTTTTTTTTAAATTATTGCAAATATGATTTTATTAATACATAAACATGTTTAACATACCCATCTGTAAACTATATTTTAAATACAGTTATTTTATATTATATATACTGTATATGTATAGGCTATTGATACTTTGTATCAAGGCAAATGGTTTTATTACATTATTAAACGCATTATATTTACTATATCCGTATACAATAGCCTATTTCTAATAATTTATTATAATATATATATAATTTAATTGATGCCATAAGTAAGACCAAAGTAATCTGATCAACAAAATAGTTTTAAGAATTTAGAGAAACTTAAAAAATGAATCAGTTCGAGAATCCTAATGACAGAAGTGACTGTCACACGACAAATGAATGGAGAACAAAACAGAGGATGTTGCTACACTGAATCGTTTTAAAACTGAGGTGTTTTTGCGCGCGTTATTAACGGTGTGTTTTTAAAGACGGGATGAATCGCAGTTTCCTGTGTGTTTGTGAGGATTGGACGGATGTTCAGCCCATTCACCAGATTAACCAACAGGAAACACATTGACGGATATTTTGCCATAGTCCTTCTGCTCATAAACTCAACTTTCAACGGATGTTCAGGCTGACAGACAGAGATTCCGACCACGCTCGTGTTAATCTGGAGATATGCAGATGTTCTGCGCACATGATATGGTATGCATATTATGCACGTTATGTACATGTTATGTTCTGCGCACGTTATGCACATGATATGGTATGCATATTGTGCATGTTATGCACATGTTATGTTCTGCGCACATTATGCACGATATGTTATGCATATTATGCACATTTGACGAGTTTCCAAATTCGTACGAATTACCTACCTCAAACCCCGCCCCTAAACCTACCTCTCATGGGTGTACGAATTTGTACGAATTAGCCACCTCATAAAATTCGTAGGAATTGGTCATGAGATATAGCGTTGGTTATGCATATTATGCACATGTTATGCACGTGTTATGTTATGCACATGATATGCACATGTTATGCACACGTTATGCACGTTATGCACATGTTATGCACACCTTATGCACATGTTCTGCGCACATTATATAAATGTGTGTGTGTTTTCTGTAGGTAAGCCGCTGCTGTGGACGCCCTTCATCCAGCGGCCTCTGCACAAGAGGAAAGGCGGACAGGTTCGGTTCTCCAACGACCAGACCATCGAGCTGGAGAAGAAGTTCGAGACGCAGAAGTATCTGTCTCCTCCCGAGAGAAAGAGACTCGCCAAGATGCTCCAGCTCAGCGAGAGACAGGCGAGTTCAGCTCCAGCTCCTCTCTGATTTCTGCTTTCATAACTTCATCTTCATAACTTCATCTTCTACAGGTGAAAACCTGGTTCCAGAACCGCCGGGCCAAATGGAGGCGATTGAAACAGGTGAGAATCATTTCTGCTCTTAGAATACCTGTCAGCATTTTGTTTTGTTTTATTTTTATTAGGCTGTTTATTAGGCTATTGTAATAATAATAATAATAGTAATAATAATAAAAATGTCTTATTATTGCAGCAAGCCTTTTTTCTTTTTCTTTTATTAGTCATTTTTTTCCATTTATGTAGCCTAATTTATTTCTGCAGTTCATTACCCTAATACCATAATTCGTTTTAAAAGTTTTCATTGCTTGTATTGTTGTAATAATCTACTAAACCCATCTGTTCCAAATAATCATTTATTAATAGGATAACAGGATTTCTGACTGTTCGATTTGATAACAAAAAACAAGGAATAAAAATAAAACGAAACTTAAATATTTTAGACGGTAAAAAATTCTACCCGTCAAATACTTGAAGATATTATTTTATTGTTGTAATAGCCAACTAAATTTGTGTTATCTGTTCCTAAATAATCATTTATTAATAGGCTAATAGAATTTCTGACTGTTCGTTTAACAAGGAATAAAAATAAAACGAAAATCAAAAATATTTTACATGGTAAAAACAATTCTTCCCGTCAAATACTTAAAAGATATTGTTTTATTGTTGTAAGACTAAATCCTAAGTGTTATCTAATGTTCCTATATAATTATTTATTAGAATTTCTGCCGGTTCGTTTTAATAAAAAAACAACTGAAACAAAGAAATAAAAATAAAACGAAACGAAACTTTTAAACGATAAAATAATTCTAGGATAAAAATGTTTTCTTATTTCCGATTTATTTAGGCTATAATTATGTATCTTATTTCCTATATATTTACTAAAATATTTATAATTACTATTTAATTAATTAATATCTAAAATGTTTTCTTATTTCCTATTTATTTATAAATTATAATTATTTATCTTATTTCCTATAGGCCTACCTATATTTACTACAAATTAAATTAACAATTATCATCTAAAATGTTTTCTTTTTTCCTATTTATTTATATTTATCTGATTTCCTATATATTTACTAAAATATTTATAATTAAAATTTAATTAACAATGATCATCTAAAATGTTTTCTTATTTCCTATTTATTTATAATTATAATTATGTATCTTATTTCCTATATATTTACAAAAAATATGTATAACTAATTTTTAATTAACAATTAATCTCTAGAAAAAAGCAAGACGTGAATTAGAAAATAAATTAAATTGCCGTCGGTATAAGCCAACAAGCTCAACACTCTCTCTCTCTCTCTCTCTCTCTCTCTGTCTCTGTCTGTCTCTGTCTCTGTGTGTGTGTGTGTGTGTGTGTGTGTGTGTGTGTGTGTGTGTGTGTGTGTGTGTGTGTGTGTGTGTGTGTGTGTGTGTGTGTGTGTGTGTGTGTGTGTGTGTGAACAGGAGAACCCCGCGAGCGGCCGGAGAGACGCGGAGGACTCGGGCGAGCGCAGACACTCGGACAGGTCGAGTCCGGACGCGACGCGCGGGTCAGACGCGTCCGATGATTCGGAGCAGGAGCTGGACATCGAAGAGGACCCGATGACCCCGCAGTCATGAGCGCATGCGCGCGCGCACTGTAAATACTGTACATACTGTACATTTGTAGCGGCAGCATTAAGTTAATGGATGTGTAGATTCTGATCTCGGTGTATCTGGTGTCTGTGGTGTGGTGTAAATATTCTGTGTTATTCAATAAACAGTATTTTGGGGATACACACCTGTGTGTCAGTCATATTTCTCAAAGATGAAGAGTGCATCATTAATATGGCCATGACGTGGTTTCTTTATCTGATGCGAACACAATAGCCATGATAAATGATCGCTCGTGTTATTAGTGTTTTATCAATCCTCCTGATAGAGTCATCATAGCAGATTATCTGTTAGTCATTAAAATCAATTAAACTCGATCACTTCCTGAACGAAACAACAGCGCTGAGATCAGAACTGACCTGTGATCAGATTCTCTTATCGCCTCCAACAAGACAAACAGCCTCGAGCTTGTGCTAATCATGAGTTAATGATTGGAAAACTGAGAGGAATCAGTGTGTTCTGAGAGTTCAACAGCCTGTGTGTGTGTGTGTGTGTGAGAGAGTGATCCTGATCCTGATCCTGATCCAAAACCAACAGCGTGAGCATCGATTCGGCCTGAATTGAGAAATGCTTCACAAATCCTGCTCGTGAAAAACAGCTCGTGCTGCGAGAGCAAACAATCAGCCCTTCTCTCTTGTTCTGGTTCTGCACACTGAAAAAAGAAACGATTTTCACTCAGAAATTGTTAGAAAATCTTACAAACAATTACAAAGAAAAGGCAAGGAGCTGAATTAAATGTGACATTTTGAAGTAAAACAAATATATATATAAATACATATAATAAAATATTTTTATACAATATATATTTTTATATACAATATATTTTTATTCTATCTATCTATCTAACTTCGAATAAAAATACAATTATATATACACCGATCAGGCACAACATTATGACCACTGACAGGTGAAGTGAATAACACTGATTATCTCTTCATTACCTGTTAGTGGGTGGGATATATTAGGCAGCAAGTGAACATTTTGTCCTCAAAGTTGATGTGTTAGAAGCAGGAAAAATGGGCAAGCGTAAGGATTTGAGCGAGTTTGACAAGGGCCAAATTGTGATGGCTAGATGACTGGGTCAGAGCATCTCCAAAACTGCAGCTCTTGTGGGGTGTTCCCGGTCTGCAGTGGTCAGTATCTATCAAAAGTGCTCCAAGGAAGGAACAGTGGTGAACCGGCGACAGGGTCATGGGCGGCCAAGGCTCATTGATGCACGTGGGGAGCGAAGGCTGGCCCGTGTGGTCCGATCAAACAGACGAGCTACTGGAGCTCAAATTGCTCAAGAAGTTAATGCTGGTTCTGATAGAAAGGTGTCAGAATACACAGTGCATTGCAGTTTGTTGCGTATGGGGCTGCTTAGCTGCAGACCAGTCAGGGTGCCCATGCTGACCCCTGTCCACCGCCGAAAGCACCAACAGTGGCACGTGAGCATCAGAACTGGACCACGGAGCAATGGAAGAAGGTGGCCTGGTCTGAGAAATCACGTTTTCTTTTACATCACATGGATGGCCAGGTGTGTGTGCGTGGCTTACCTGGGGAACACATGGCACCAGGATGCACTATGGGAAGAAGGCAAGCCGGCGGACGCAGTGTGATGCTTTGGGCAATGTTCTGCTGGGAAACCTTGGGTCCTGCCATCCATGTGGATGTTACTTTGACACGTACCACCTACCTAAGCATTGTTGCAGACCATGTACACCCTTTCATGGAAACGGTATTCCCTGGTGGCTGTGTCTCTTTCAGCAGGATAATGCGCCCTGCCACAAAACACAAATGGTTCAGGAATGGTTTGAGGAGCACAACAACGAGGTTGATCTCAATCCAATCGAGCATCTGTGGGATGTGCTGAACAAACAAGTCCAATCCATGGAGGCCCCACCTCGCAACTTACAGGACTTAAAGGATCTGCTGCTAACATCTTGGTGCCAGATACCACAGCACACCTTCAGGGGTTTAGTGGAGTCCATGCCTCAATGGGTCAGGGCTGTTTTGGCAGCAAAAGGGGGACCAACACAATATTAGGAAGGTGGTCATAATGTTATGCCTGATCGGTGTATATATATGTATATATATAGTAGAATATACTGAAAGTGTTTTCTTGTAATATATGTATAATATATGTAATTATATATAATAATTTATTTGCATTTGTCTCCATTTACAAAAAATCAAATATATATCTATATTATATATACAATTTGAATAAAAAACAATATATACAGTGGGAAGAACAAGTATTTGATACACTGCCGATTTTGCAGGTTTGCCCACTTACAAAGCATGTAGAAGTCTGTAATTTTTATCATAGCTACTCTTCAACTGTGAGAGACGGAATCTAAAACAAAAATCCAGAAAATCACATTGTATGATTTTTAAATAATTAATTTGCATTTTATTGCATGACATAAGTATTTGATCACCTACCAACCAGTAAGAATTCCAGCTCTCACAGACCTGTTAGTTTTTCTTTAAGAAGCCCTCCTGTTCTCCACTCATTACCTGTATTAACTGCACCTGTTTGAACTCGTTACCTGTATAAAAGACACCTGTCCACACACTCAATCACACAGACTCCAACCTCTCCACAATGGCCAAGACCAGAGAGCTGTGTAAGGACATCAGGGATAAAATTGTAGACCTGCACAAGGCTGGGATGGGCTACAGGACAATAGGCAAGCAGCTTGGTGAGAAGGCAACAACTGTTGGCGCAATTATTAGAAAATGGAAGAAGTTCAAGATGACGGTCAGTCTCCCTCGGTCTGGGGCACCATGCAAGATCTCACCTCGTGGGGCATCAATGATCATGAGGAAGGTGAGGGATCAGCCCAGAACTACATGGCAGGACCTGGTCAATGACCTGAAGAGAGCTGGGACCACAGTCTCAAAGAAAACCATTAGTAACACACTACGCCGTCATGGATTAAAATCCTGCAGCGCACGCAAGGTCCCCCTGCTCAAGCCAGCGCATGTCCAGGCCCGTCTGAAGTTTGCCAATGACCATCTGGATGATCCAGAGGAGGAATGGGAGAAGGTCATGTGGTCTGATGAGACAAAAATAGAGCTTTTTGGTCTAAACTCCACTCGCCGTGTTTGGAGGAAGAAGAAAGATGAGTACAACCCCAAGAACACCATCCCAACCGTGAAGCATGGAGGTGGAAACATCATTCTTTGGGGATGCTTTTCTGCAAAGGGGACAGGACGACTGCACCGTATTGAGGGGAGGATGGATGGGGCCATGTATCACGAGATCTTGGCCAACAACCTCCTTCCCTCAGTAAGAGTCCGTATTGCCCAGCGACAGCCCCGAAACCTGAAGGATCTGGAGAAGGTCTGTATGGAGGAGTGGGCCAAAATCCCTGCTGCAGTGTGTGCAAACCTGGTCAAGAACTACAGGAAACGTATGATCTCTGTAATTGCAAACAAAGGTTTCTGTACCAAATATTAAGTTATGTTTTTCTGATTTATCAAATACTTATGTCATGCAATAAAATGCAAATTAATTACTTAAAAATCATACAATGTGATTTTCTGGATTTGTGTTTTAGATTCCGTCTCTCACAGTTGAAGAGTAGCTATGATAAAAATTACAGACTTCTACATGCTTTGTAAGTGGGCAAACCTGCAAAATCGGCAGTGTATCAAATACTTGTTCTCCCCACTGTATATATATAATAAAATAATTTTTATGTAATTGTATTTTTATTTGCATTTGTCTCCATATAAAAATAAAAAATACAATAAAAAATACAATTAAATAAAATTATTTTATAATAAATGTATATATATATATAGAGTGAGAGAGAGAGATGGAGAGAGAAATTAAATATATATAAAATTGAAAAACTAAAAAAAAAGTTTTATTTATTATTAATTAATTAATTTATTCATTTTATTTTATTTTAACTTATTAATATATTTTATTTTATTTTTTTCTGATTGGAACATATGGAGACTTTTGCTTGCAATGTTATAAACAAAAGCCACAAGATCTCATCAAGTCTCTTCAGATGTTCTTCAGGGTCAAAAACCAAACATATATCTCACTTCCACACGAGTTTCACTGCCTGTCCTCAAAGCCTCCTGTGACGTTTGGAGACGAGCTATTTACAATCTCTCCGTTTACACAAGTCATTATTTTACAGCCCAGACAGTGAAGCAGAAAACTCACTGCTCATGCAGACGAGCCGCTGACGGCGATATAAAAGCAGGAGAATTAGGCCTAATTGAAAAGCAAATAACACACTCGAAGTGAACAATAAGCCCTGAGTGATATTTTCCTGGGCCTGACCGGAGGGAATCCGCCCGCCTGACATGTCAGCAGACGCGACTCCAGGGCCAAAGGCCACAGCGCCGCTTCTTAGAGTCTCTGACAAACAACTGGTCAAATATTGACCCGCCAGCAGGACATCCAGTGGCTCTGATAGTTTAATGACAACATCAGATCAATTACTGAGGCTCTTTCAGGCCTGTTAGCCATCATTAAAGCTGCCGTGTGTGTGTGTTTAAACTCCAATCAGTCTTTTCCATGATGGCAGAGACTTCTGGGCTCTTAATGGCTT
>CM077187.1:37928989-37938989 GCA_039654105.1 Coreius guichenoti | reverse complement strand
ATGGGCCAACTCTGTGGAGGTCAAAGGTCAAGTGAGGTGGAAACTGAAGTGTGTCTGCGCTGCGTTTGCAACATCGTGTTACCGTTTTCAGCAAAACTCAGTGTTGAAGGAGAGACAAATTAATATCACACGACCATAAGCAGCTACTGATTATACGAGCGACTCGCTTACAGTACCAGAGAAGTACTTTATATGGCATTATGATTAAACAATGGTCAGTGTTGGGGAAACTACTAATAAAAACTACTACTAACATCATGAACAGATTATGCACTTTCACCGCAAAAAAGATTTTCTTACTTAGTATTTTTGTCGTTTTCCAGTACAAAAATCAAAAAATTCAGAAATCATGTCAGCATTATTTTAGTATCATTGAGATACTATTATACATTTATTTTATAATTTATTATTACTATTTTGAATTAGTTTTTATTTTTTTATAGTGTCTGCTTTAATTTTAATGTTTTAGTTATTTAAAACTCATATTTGATCACCAAAATGACATATTTCAAACGTTTTTTCCTTAAAATAGCTTGAATGTAACTCTACACCTGTTCTATGAATATGCAAATTAGCCCCGCCTCTACTCTACGCAGAGACCCGTTCGTTGACGTGATTGGTTACAAGGTAGATTATGACGTCAGAAACACCACAGGCTCTTAAGGAGAAAATACTCAGCAATGGTGTTGACTTATGAATTTGCACATTTTTTGTCTTAAAGCATCACATAGACATATAAACAACATTAAAAACTTGATTTTTTTACCACAGGGGGCTTTAAATATTATTTTTAAATATGAATTTTTATTTCAGTTTTAGTTTGAGTTATTTTAGTGTATAAAGTTAAACTAAATGAAAATAAGAAATGCTGCTGTGATAACTAGCTGAAATAAAATTAAACTTAAAAAACGAGACCTTCCCCGGCTCCCTAGGTTGTCTATGAAAGCCTGTAGAGTGATGTTTATGTGAAGGACTCGGGTCGTTTTCCCCGGGAAATTCAAAAGGATGCGACGGTCATCTATCCATGACATTGCGACATGCTACATGTCTGCAAGCCCAGCGTGTATCGCTAAGTCGCTGGAGCTCCCTTGTTACACCATCATACATGTTCCGCTGCACTTCAAGCCATCTCTGATGGATGTAAGATCCAGAGAAAAAGACAAAGTCTTTCCAACAAAGAAAAGAAATTGCCAGCATCGGGCACACTTTTGACGGCATCTACTATGAGCAGGTTGAGACAGTGTGCACTGCAGTGCACATAAAATGCATGCTTGGCCACTGCTCTTATTCTTGCTTGGACACCTGAGTGGTCCCCAGTCATTCCAGCTGCCCCATCATACCCCTGACCTACAAGATTTTTCTTGTACTCCAAACCATACTTCTCCAAACAGCCAATTATTTTCTCAGTTAACCCAGCAGCATCCAGCTTCTCTGCCTCTTGAAATTCTAGAAATCCCATTGTAATAGTATCTCAGGACAATTGACATTTGCTTTTTTTTCCTGAACATCTTTAGTTTCATCTACCATGACAGAAAATTGTACACTCTCTTTAACTTCCTGCATGATTTCCTCTTTTACCATTCCAGCCAAACAAGCCAGTATTTCATTCTGGATGGTTTTACTTGTATATTTAGCATTTTTGGGTTGCTGTTCAAGTCTTTTTTTAAACAATGGGATCATGGTTGCCCAACAAATCTAGCATGGCTAAAAAAAAGTCTGGAGTCTGGAGACTCCCGGTGACCCCGCTGGGCTAGATTTTCAGAAGCAGTTAGGACAAGAATTTCAGCTAGCGTTTTGATGTACAGTGGGGAGAACAAGTATTTGATACACTGCCGATTTTGCAGGTTTGCCCACTTACAAAGCATGTAGAAGTTTGTCATTTTTATCATAGGTACACTTTAACTGTGAGTGACGGAATCTAAAACAAAAATCCAGAAAATCACATTGTATGATTTTTAAATAATTAATTTGCATTTTATTGCATGACATAAGTATTTGATCGCCTACCAACCAGTAAGAATTCCAGCTCTCACAGACCTGTTAGTTTTTCTTTAAGAAGCCCTCCTGTTCTCCACTCATTACCTGTATTAACTGCACCTGTTTGAACTCGTTACCTGTATAAAAGACACCTGTCCACACACTCAATCAAACAGACTCCAACCTCTCCACAATGGCCAAGACCAGAGAGCTGTGTAAGGACATCAGGGATAAAATTGTAGACCTGCACAAGGCTGGGATGGGCTACAGGACAATAGGCAAGCAGCTTGGTGAGAAGGCAACAACTGTTGGCGCAATTATTAGAAAATGGAAGAAGTTCAAGATGACGGTCAATCTCCCTCGGTCTGGGGCACCATGCAAGATCTCACCTCGTGGGGCATCAATGATCATGAGGAAGGTGAGGGATCAGCCCAGAACTACACGGCAGGACCTGGTCAATGACCTGAAGAGAGCTGGGACCACAGTCTCAAAGAAAACCATTAGTAACACACTACGCCGTCATGGATTAAAATCCTGCAGCGCACGCAAGGTCCCCCTGCTCAAGCCAGCGCATGTCCAGGCCCGTCTGAAGTTTGCCAATGACCATCTGGATGATCCAGAGGAGGAATGGAAGAAGGACATGTGGTCTGATGAGACAAAAATAGAGCTTTTTGGTCTAAACTCCACTTGCCGTGTTTGGAGGAAGAAGAAGGATGAGTACAACCCCAAGAACACCATCCCAACCGTGAAGCATGGAGGTGGAAACATCATTCTTTGGGGATGCTTTTCTGCAAAGGGGACAGGACGACTGCACCGTATTGAGGGGAGGATGGATGGGGCCATGTATCGCGAGATCTTGGCCAACAACCTCCTTCCCTCAGTAAGAGCATTGAAGATGGGTCGTGGCTGGGTCTTCCAGCATGACAACGACCCGAAACACACAGCCAGGGCAACTAAGGAGTGGCTC
Organism: Coreius guichenoti; assembly: GCA_039654105.1. NCBI lineage: Eukaryota > Metazoa > Chordata > Actinopteri > Cypriniformes > Gobionidae > Coreius > Coreius guichenoti. The sequence continues at coordinate 37,936,045 of CM077187.1, read as the reverse complement.
CGTAAGAAGCATCTCAAGGTCCTGGAGTGGCCTAGCCAGTCTCCAGACCTGAACCCAATAGAAAATCTTTGGAGGGAGCTGAAAGTCCGTATTGCCCAGCGACAGCCCCGAAACCTGAAGGATCTGGAGAAGGTCTGTATGGAGGAGTGGGCCAAAATCCCTGCTCCAGTGTGTGCAAACCTGGTCAAGAACTACAGGAAACGTATGATCTCTGTAATTGCAAACAAAGGTTTCTGTACCAAATATTAAGTTCTGCTTTTCTGATGTATCAAATACTTATGTCATGCAATAAAATGCAAATTAATTACTTAAAAATCATACAATGTGATTTTCTGGATTTTTGTTTTAGATTCCGTCACTCACAGTTGAAGAGTAGCTATGATAAAAATTACAGACTTCTACATGCTTTGTAAGTGGGCAAACCTGCAAAATCAGCAGTGTATCAAATACTTGTTCTCCCCACTGTATTTTCGATTTTCTGTTACCTTTTTCTGGTAATGTTCATCCATGACACCCAACAGTGAGGTATTTTTGTCTTGCATCTTGTTCTCTGCCCATGCAACCATTGCGTTTACATGATTCTCAGATTTGGCATGAGAAGAAAACCCACTATCTTTAAATGTAGCCTTCTTGCAGTACCCCTCAAAGGAGGAAAAAACACTCTTTGGAGCATCAGGGAGAGAAAAATGTCTACAAGCAAAACAGTAGCAGGCATTTCTTGTCTGTGAATATTCAAGCCATGGATGTTTTTTGTACCAGTCAGCATGGAAGCTCCGCTGGACTTTGGGAACTGTAGTTTTGGCTGGGTCGGGCCATCAGACCTAAATTTTGATATATCTAGAAGACAAAATAAAAATGTCAGATAAAGTCAAATAAAAATCACTTATATTCAAATACTACAATATGCCAACATTTAACACCTAATCGTTTATTTATAGTTACCTGAAATCTCTACTTCTATCAAAGATATTTTTAACATAGGCCAAGTCTCACCAGTATCTAATAACAAAAGCACTGATTGTAACCATAATAAGCAAGGTAAACATATATTGACATATGGTCCTTTAAATCACAACTTATAGGTTATAAAAATAAATAGGTTTTTACTATTTTATGTTAATGTAAAAAATATTTGAAAAGGCACACTGAACACAACATACCATGGGCACCTGACACACAGGGTGCTGGTGTTTCAAGCTCTCTCTCTTCTCTTTCAGTGTCTGAGCTCTCTTCCTCCCTTAGCCCTCTCTCTTCCACCTCTTCACTCGCTTCATGCTGTATTTCTCATCACCTCTATCTAGCTCTTAGTCATCCATTTCTATATGTCTTTCTTCCACCACTCCATCTTCTCCTCTGCTGCCTTGCACAACTTCACTTGTACATATACCTTTTTCTGTCTTATCTGCATCTTCCACTCCCACATTATCTGACTCTGATTTTCCTTTTCTTTCAAATATCGATTTCGATCTTGATTCAGTATCAGTATCATATGTATATAGCCTGCTATACATATAAGGAAAAATAAGTTTGCCTTTTTAGCACTATTTTAAACTTTTCTTGAGTTAAATTATATTTGCCCGCATTCATTAATATTCACTTGTGTGTGCTTATATAAGAATCATTAAAAATATTAGGATGTAAGTTAAACGTTTTAAAATTTCACATTTAAAGAAATCTAGTGTCTGATCATGTATAAATATTTATTCAAATGCAAAACCTACAAATAAGTACGCAGTTATGACCTGCAATACTTTGAGCAACTACACTAGATAGGCCTACATGTATATTTATTAAAGAGCCATACAGGCACCCGGTGGGTAATGGCATTACAAATGAAAATTATTATTTTTCCAGCCACAAAATGACATAATTTGCCTCTTTGCATTGGAATTCTCTATTTTAACCTTAATTACTACATAAATTGTAATATAAATAATAAAAATATTAGAAGAAAAATGTTTTAAGTGGTTATTAATGGACCATAATTATTGCACAAATAGTATTTAGTACCAAAAGATCTCCTCAAAATATTCAATAAATATTATTGAACTAAAATATAGAACATTTAGGAGATTTAACTGAAAAATAATTAAGGTGTATGCTCACATTTGACCACCAATGAGTATGAGTGTGTGTGACCAATTAGTAAGGAATACCTGAGGGCTAAATACAAGAAAAATTTTAACATTAATGTTAACAATGTTGCATCTCCATCACTCTCCATAATAAAATGATACTGTAAATGTGGTTGACGTAATAATCAATGCACACTATGCTGTACTGTTTACCAATAAATGGCTGCAAATACCTGTACAGTGAAGCTGTTGTCTGTTCAGATGTATTGGCAGCGCTGGTTTGTTTAGAACTATTGAGCGCTCAATGAACCACGTGACCGCGCGCGCCGCCGCGAGACCAAAGCATGACGCATGTTTTTCAACGGCTCTGGCTTTAACTGTTATGCCACATTAAGTGCGCCAAAACGGTATTTATTGTTTGAATTTCGTAATAAAACTTTTTTTAAAAAATTAACGCTTAGACTTTGTTTCATATCAAAAGCAGGTTTGGCAATTTGGCGTGAGATTTACTTGAGACAGAGCCTGAAAGCGTGTCTCGCGCCAAATGCGTGAGAGTTGGCAACCCTGAACAAATGCTTCGATTCGTTAAAAGAACCGGATAGAGTCATCTATTCGTGATCACGCTGGTTGCGTTGCGGATCACTAAGCAGTTCATAAGAGTCATTTGTTTGGACTACTACACAATAATAGAAAGACGTGTTTTCTTGCTATTATCTCATCACATTGAATGTAAATCGGTAGAGGAAACCATTTATATTTTATACATTGGGAATTTGGGATACACTGCTGGGGTGGCAGACAGGGTGGCAATGGTCTTTCTTAGGGTGGCAGTGGCCACCCCATGCCATCCCTGAGTCAAGTACATTTACTGGAGAAGCAAAATGATTCAAGACTGCGAAAGTGAGTTTGTGCTTAAAACAAGAACAAATATCTGCCACGAGGTCCGAAAAATCTAATAATTCAAAGGGAAAACAAGAGTATTTTTTCTGATGCCACTGGCAGATATTTGTTCTTATTTTTATACATTTATCAGAAAACAAGATATAATATATTAAATCATGTTGCTTCCTCACACTCTAAAAAATGCTGGGTAGTTTTAACCCAATTTTGGGTCAAATATCGACAAACCCAACCGTTGGGTTAAAAATGTAATTTAAACTTTTTTAACTTTAATTTGTCCATATTTGTTTTTTAGTGGATAGAAATATGGACAAAACCCAGCCGTTGGGTTAAAATTTTAACTTTTAATTTTGGGTCCATATTTAACCCAAATTTGGGTTGAAACAACCCAGCATTTTTTAGAGTGCAGTTACTGTATCTTGTTTTAAGATTATGTTTCTGAACATGTACTGTACCGTGCAGTACCGTCGCAAGCGAGCGCACAGGGCCTCGCGCAAAGTGACAGCTGACTCGATGTAAAAGCCAATAAAGTTCATGTTTTTGTCCTTCGAAATAGGCTACTATAATAGTTAAAAGACATAGCTAAAAATGAGACTATGTATCGTGATGCTGTATTATTCTGCTTGTTAAAAATGTATTATGCAGTAACTCACAATATTTCTCTGTGCTTGAGACTGCAGCGCTGATGACGTCACACGCACATCGCACGTCAAGTTCGTAGAGAGAGCTTTATTCACAGTCAATTCAAATTCTGATTTTGGCTGCCTCTGAAATGGGTCAAACCATAGATATTACCTAGAAGTTCAAGTAAATACGCTAGAAAGCCGCGCTCATTAAGGATGAGCATTTATTGCATGGACGCATGCAGGATTTCGTCTGACGGTACACACAAATGTTTTTTTATTTAACACTATAAAGTTAAATAAGCATATAGCCTAACTATTACGCACCTTTCGGAGCGTCAGTGAGAGCAACGGCACCGCAGAACGAGTGTAGCTACTCTATCTCTAGACATTTTAAACGTTTTTAAATCTGAAAACTGCCAAAAAGCAACGAAATTGTCATACATCCAGCATGTTCACAGAGGAAAACAACTGAAAAACAGCGCTGGTTGTTCTCTCAATACTTGTCTGTTTACAAACCCGATTCCAAAAAAGTTGGGACACTGTACAAATTGTGAATAAAAACAGAATGCAATGATGTGGAAGTTTCAAATTTCAATATTTTATTCAGAATACAACATAGATGACATATCAAATGTTTAAACTGAGAAAATGTATCATTTTAAGGGAAAAATAAGTTGATTTTAAATTTCATGGCATCAACACATCTCAAAAAAGTTGGGACAAGGCCATGTTTCCCACTGTGTGGCATCCCCTCTTCTTTTTATAACAGTCTGCAAACGTCTGGGGACTGAGGAGACAAGTTGCTCAAGTTTAGGAATAGGAATGTTGTCCCATTCTTGTCTAATACAGGCTTCTAGTTGCTCAACTGTCTTAGGTCTTCTTTGTGGCATCTTCCTCTTTATGATGCGCCAAATGTTTTCTATGGGTGAAAGATCTGGACTGCAGGCTGGCCTTTTCAGTACCCGGATCCTTCTTCTACACAGCCATGATGTTGTAATTGATGCAGTATGTGGTCTGGCATTGTCATGTTGGAAAATGCAAGGTCTTCCCTGAAAGAGACGACGTCTGGATGGGAGCATATGTTGTTCTAGAACTTGGATATGCCTTTCAGCATTGATGGTGCCTTTCCAGATGTGTAAGCTGCCCATGCCACACACACTCATGCAACCCCATACCATCAGAGATGCAGGCTTCTGAACTGAGCGCTGATAACAACTTGGGTTGTCCTTGTCCTCTTTAGTCCGGATGACATGGCGTCCCAGTTTTCCAAAAAGAACTTCAGATTTTGATTCGTCTGACCACAGAACAGTTTTCCTCTTTGCCACAGTCCATTTTAAATGAGCCTTGGCCCAGAGAAAACGCCTGCGCTTCTGGATTATGTTTAGATATGGCTTCTTTTTTGACCTATAGAGTTTTAGCCGGCAACGGCGAATGGCACGGTGGATTGTGTTCACCGACAATGTTTTCTGGAAGTATTCCTGAGCCCATGTTGTGATTTCCATTACAGTAGCATTCCTGTATGTGATGCAGTGCCGTCTAAGGGCCCGAAGATCACGGGCATCCAGTATGGTTTTCCGGCCTTGACCCTTACGCACAGAGATTGTTCCAGATTCTCTGAATCTTTGGATGATATTATGCACTGTAGATGATGATAACTTCAAACTCTTTGCAATTTTTCTCTGAGAAACTCCTTTCTGATATTGCTCCACTATTTTTCGCCGCAGCATTGGGGGAATTGGTGATCCTCTGCCCATCTTGACTTCTGAGAGACACTGCCACTCTGAGAGGCTCTTTTTATACCCAATCATGTTGCCAATTGACCTAATAAGTTGCAAATTGGTCCTCCAGCTGTTCCTTATATGTACATTTAACTTTTCCGGCCTCTTATTGCTACCTATCCCAACTTTTTTGGAATGTGTAGCTCTCATGAAATCCAAAATGAGCCAATATTTGGCATGACATTTCAAAATGTCTCACTTTCAACATTTGATATGTTATCTATATTCTATTGTGAATAAAATATAAGTTTAGGAGATTTGTAAATTATAGCATTCCTTTTTTATTCACAATTTGTACAGTGTCCCAACTTTTTTGGAATCGGGTTTGTATTTTATTGACTGAGAAATCGCTTCAGATGATTCAGTGAGAGAGAGCAGTCCAAAATAATTCAAGTGGATTCATAATTTAAGCGTCAAAATGTGCGCACTGCGCAATTAAGTTACACAGTTTAACTTCTTGAACCTAATGCTGTTAAACTGAATATACATTCAGTATATACATTTTTTTTTTTCTTAAATATCCACATAAACAACAAATTGTTCGTCACTATAGCAACAGTAGACCCCGTTAATATACCCCCACCCCCGGGCCTTGCACCCCCCTTGCGAAAGCATGCTGTTAAGGGTTTCTGCAGCTCAGATGAGAATAAGTGTGTGTTTAACACACACCACAGATGTGTGAGGTGTGAACTTCAGGCCAAACACGTCCCGAGTGATGACCCCCGAGGGTTTTGGTGGTTTTTAGTGGACAGAATGAACGAGGTGTTTTGTATATTGCACTCTCATTTTGGTTTTCCCGCAGGAATGTTCCACGTCAGGAACGGCCAGTGTGTTTTTATTGTGTCCAGCGCGACCTCTGACCACAGCCGAGCGGCCCGACGGACGCTATTGTTGTGGCGAGGAAAAAAGCCTCTTTCATTTGAAGAACCTTGACTCACACTGCCGTCCATGAGACCTGTTATCATAGGCAGCGCTCTACAGGAAACGCTGTTTATCACTTCCTTTCAGTCATAGTTTGTTTAGGGCTTCGTTTTGTGTGATCAGATTGCAGAAGAGAGAGAGAGAGCGATGCATCGGAGGAGAACACCCACAGGAGCTGCTATCAGCCGCCGCATATGTCTGTCTGGGCGAAAACACGCTCTATCAGAAGACGACAGATTTGTCTGTTGGGCTTGTTCGAGTGCAGCTTTTTGTAGAGTGTGAGGGATTTGGAAAGAGGGGTGTGTTTCACTTCTGCTTTCTAAATGAGCCGTGAGCGCTCAGCCAAGACAGGGTCATTTCAAAACACCACACTCAAACTGAGAGCGTTCAGAGAAGTGATCTGTCTGTCTGTGTGTGTGTGTATGTGTGACTGCTTAAAGTGCACAGTCAGTGTGGATATGAGTGCTTAATGAGACAAGGAGGCCATACAGAAAAGCAGAACAGACAATCGGACATGTTTAAATCATCTGATCAAACACTGATGCAATAAAAGAAAAGAGTTGCCATTACATGAATGAGCCGCAGATCTATACAGGTGGAGCTGGGGAGGGAGGAGGGTTTCTGAAAGCACTGCAACTCCTGGAAATGCTTTTGGAACTTTTTGAGCCAATCACGTGAGGAGTAAATGTCATGTGACCTTTCACTCTACATTACACCAGCAGACGGGAAATATTCATCCGTTTTCATCATGTGACC
>CM077187.1:37863989-37926489 GCA_039654105.1 Coreius guichenoti | reverse complement strand
ATTTTATCAAACATTTAGTGTGTGTGCTTTGGCAATGTAAAGTTTTTTTTTTACCATACCAATAAAAAATGTAATCTATCATTACCAAATGAATATGAATGATGTGAAGTTGAGATTGGTCAGTTGTCAGGACAGAGACGGTGAGGGGGTTTGATGCTCAGACACAGGAAGCAGTAAAAGTCAGACAGGAAGTGGAGAGAATGACAGAGGAGCGACCGTGACGGTCAGAGAGCGGCCGAGTCACGACTCACTGTCACAGCAGACACACAACACATCATTATCATGGAATAACCACTCATTAAAATACTTTATATCTGTTTTTTCTGTGTGTGTGAGTGTGTGTGTGTGTGTATGAGTGAGTGTGTGAGAGAGTGTGTGTGTGTGAGAGTGTGTGTGTGAGAGTGTGTGTGTGTATGAGAGTGTGTGTGTGTGTGAGAGTGAGTGTGTGAGAGTATGAGTGTGTGTGTGTGTGAGTATGAGTGTGTGTGAGTATGAGTGTGTGTGATTATGAGTGTGTGTGAGAGAGTGTGTGTGTGAGAGAGTGTGTGTGTGTGTGTGTGTGTGTCTGTGAGTATGAGTGTGTGTGTGTGTCTGTGAGTATGTGTGAGAGTGTGTGTGAGTATAAGTGAGTGAGTGTGTGTGTGTGTGAGAGTGTGTATGAGTGAATGAGTGTGTATGGGGGTGTGTGTGTGTGTATGAGTGTGTATGTGAGATCATTGACCTCAGAGATGAGAGTCAGCAGAAACACACAATGCTCTTCTGCTGCTGCTGTTCCTGCTCTTCACACACATATCCGTTACAGATGTGAGACATTATGACCTGCGCCTTGAGGAAATACTATTGTTCACACACACACACACACACACACACACACAGTCTAAGGAATGGCTTTAGATGAGCAGAAGAGCGGGAAATCGCAGCACAAGAACAATGTCCCTGCAGTTATTAAGACATTCATGACTGACGCTCTATTGTTCTGTCAACTCAATTATCTCTGACGCATTCAAGAGGAATGAAAGAATACATAATCTAATAACCATCTAGAGAATTATTAATGCAATACAATGATGGTTTTTCCAGTTATTTATGAAAGATAACTCAACTGAGTTCTGAAGTGTGACTTTGGCGACACCACGTGGTGAAAACAAGCGTTGCACATCCAAAAGCATATTAAATTAATAACATTTCTTAAATTATTTATTTTCCCTTTCAAATGTATAGGTAGTGTTTTAGCCACTTTAAAAGGGAAAATATTAATCAATTTGTTTTGATAGAATTAGATCCAAAAAGGATTTACACACATAGATAACACACATCTCCAAAGATTAATATAGATCTATATAACCAGTCTTTTATTACCTTAAAAGTTTCTATTTGTTTGTTACTTGCATTTTGTTGCAATTTCAACAGGGGATTTTTAGTGTCACATGATGGTGTGAATGAAAGACAATCAAACTGAATTTATAAAACGTTCTTTTATAATAAAACACATCCGTGAGGAATAGATTTACACAAAGTCTCACAGAGTCGAAACACAGGGAAAGACCTGAGGACGTTTGACACGAAACTGTGCAAAGTGTTTTGATTTCAGGAAAACTGATGCAATACAAAATAGCGTTTCATAATAAACTCTGTTTCTGATATAAACACAGGCAGGGACACATCATCACAAACAGGCATAAATGCATAATCTCTTAAATATGTAGAACTTTGTAATTCATTAATAATATCAAGTCAATCATTGTACAGCAAAACAGGAAAATGCATATTTTCTTCATATTTGCAATATTTCATTGGTGCATAATATTTAGATCCTGATAATCAAACGCAGCATCAGAAACACCGGCTGTAAACAGGCACAGAGAAACACTCACACAAGATATGGATATTAATATGACATTGATCTATGACGTTTGTTTTGTAAGTTTGGCTGGTTAATTTCGTCGTTTAAAACATGTTATTTCCATCATGGATCTATGATGTTTTCCTGACACAGTGCCTCACCTCACCTGACCTCACACACACCACAGCGCCACCTGGTGGTTGAGATGAGAAGTGCACCTCTCTGCTCTGACCTCTGACCTCTAGTTGACCCCGCAGCAGCCTGACCTCTCCCGCTCCGGCTCCATCACGTCATGAAGCTGGAATCTGGGCTGGACGGGCAGCTGGACGGAGTGTCTCACCAGCGCCCTGCAGAGGACGGGCGGAGAATTACACACATCCTGATGCACTTTAATGGATGGAAGAAATTCGCTGGAAACTCACTTTGCCACAGTCATGAAGGCCTCGTCCACGTTGAGTCCGGTCTTGGCGCTGGTCTCCAGGAAAATCACCCCGTACTCCTGAGGAAACCACGATTAAAGGTTTAAAGGTGAATGAAGCGCTTCATGTTTGGGCTGAACAAACGGTTACTTGTGAACCAGAAAAGCTGTACTAGCTTTAGTCTATAAAAGAGCAACTCAACTGATTAATGTTTGCCAGTAGAGCATATAAAAAATATTTATAATATTTAAATATAATATTATACTTATTTATAATATGTATATATTATATATTTATTTAATTATACACATTTTTACACATTTACTTATATACATATTTATATATATATATATATAAATAAATGTGTAAAAATGTGTATAATTAAATTAATATAGTTAATTACTTATTTTATTAATGAATATAATTAATTAAATTAATTAATATTTACAAGTAGAGCATAATTAAGAAAAAAAAATACCTATACCTACCTTATACCTATATTTTTATTTATATTATACAATTATGCTCTACTGGTAAAATAAAAATATATGAATAAATAAATTATAAATATATATTTTTATAATTAAAAAAATAAATATATAATTAAAATAAAATAATAAAATACATAAATAAATAAATAATTATATATATATTGTGATTATTATTTAGCAGTAGAGCATAATTAAGAAAAAAAATATGGATGGAAAGTAATACAATAAAATTATTTTTTTTAGATTAAATGGATCAATAAGTACGTGCCAGTACAGCAGAATTAGAAAAAATATTATATTTTAATATAATGTAATATTATACCTTTTTATAATATTATATTTTTATTTATACTATATAATTATGCTCTACTGGTAAAATAAAAATATATAAATAACATAAAATATATAAATAATATAAAATAATACAATATATAAATAAAAACATATAAATAAATAATTATAAATAAATTATATATATTGTTTTGATTAAATTAATGAATATTTACCAGTAGAGCATAATTAGAATAAATATAATATTTAAATATAATGTAATATTATACCTATTTATAATACTTATATTGTTTTTTATACTATATAATTATGCTCTACTGGTCAAATAAAAATATATAAATATATAACTTATATATTTTTAATAGCTAAAATAAATATATTAATAATATAAAATAATAAAATATATAAATAAATAATTATGAATAGATTACATATATTGTTTTGATCAGATTAATGAATGTTTAGCAGTAGAGCATAATTAGAAAAAAAATATATAGATGGAAAGTAATACAATAAAAGTAATTTTTTAGATTAAATGGATCAATAAGTACATGCCAGTACAGCAGAATTAGAAAATATATAATATTTAAATATAATGTAATATTATACCAATTTATAATACTTATATTTTTATTTATACTATACAATTATGCTCTACTGGTAAAATAAAAATAAATAAATAAATTATAAATGTATATTTTTATAATTAAAATATATAAATAATATATATATATATATATATATATATATATATATATATATATATATATATATATATATATATATAAAATAATACAATATATAAATAATATTTAAATATAATGTAATACTATATCCATTTACAATACTTATATTTTTATTTATACTATATAATTATGCTCTACTGGTAAAATAAAAATCTATAAATAAATAAATAAATAAATAATAAACATATATTTTTATATTTAAAATAAATATATAAATAATATAATATATATAAATAATATAAAATATATAAATAATTATAATAAATTATATATATTGTTTTGATTAAATTAATGAATATTTAGCAGTACAGCATAACTAAGAGAAAAAAATATAGATGGAAAGTAATACAATAAAATATTTTTTTTTTAGATTAAATGGATCAATAAGTACTTGCCAGTACAGCATAATTAGAAAAAATATTATATTTTAATATAATGTAATATCATACCTATTTACAATATTTATATTTTTTATACAATTATGCTCTACTGGTAAAATAAAAATGTATAAATAAATAAATTATAAATATATATATATTTTATAATTAAAATAGATATATAAATAATATAAAATACATAAATAATACAAAATAATAAAATACATACATATTTAAATATACAAATAATATTTAAATATAATGTAATATCATACCTATTTATAATACTTATATTTTTATTTATACTATACAATTATGCTCTACTGGTAAAATAAAAAATATATAAAATAAAATTTAAATAAATAATATATATATATATATATATATATATACACTCACCTAAAGGATTATTAGGAACACCATACTAATACTGTGTTTGACCCCCTTTGGCCTTCAGAACTGCCTTAATTCTACGTGGCATTGATTCAACAAGGTGCTGAAAGCATTCTTTAGAAATGTTGGCCCATATTGATAGGATAGCATCTTGCAGTTGATGGAGATTTGTGGGATGCACATCCAGGGCACGAAGCTCCCGTTCCACCACATCCCAAAGATGCTCTATTGGGTTGAGATCTGGTGACTGTGGGGGCCATTTTAGTACAGTGAACTCATTGTCATGTTCAAGAAACCAATTTGAAATGATTCGAGCTTTGTGACATGGTGCATTATCCTGCTGGAAGTAGCCATCAGAGGATGGGTACATGGTGGTCATAAAGGGATGGACATGGTCAGAAACAATGCTCAGGTAGGCCGTGGCATTTAAACGATGCCCAATTGGCACTAAGGGGCCTAAAGTGTGCCAAGAAAACATCCCCCACACCATTACACCACCACCACCAGCCTGCACAGTGGTAACAAGGCATGATGGATCCATGTTCTCATTCTGTTTACGCCAAATTCTGACTCTACCATCTGAATGTCTCAACAGAAATCGAGACTCATCAGACCAGGCAACATTTTTCCAGTCTTCAACTGTCCAATTTTGGTGAGCTCGTGCAAATTGTAGCCTCTTTTTCCTATTTGTAGTGGAGATGAGTGGTACCCGGTGGGGTCTTCTGCTGTTGTAGCCCATCCGCCTCAAGGTTGTGCGTGTTGTGGCTTCACAAATGCTTTGCTGCATACCTCGGTTGTAACGAGTGGTTATTTCAGTCAAAGTTGCTCTTCTATCAGCTTGAATCAGTCGGCCCATTCTCCTCTGACCTCTAGCATCAACAAGGCATTTTCGCCCACAGGACTGCCGCATACTGGATGTTTTTCCCTTTTCACACCATTCTTTGTAAACTCTAGAAATGGTTGTGCGTGAAAATCCCAGTAACTGAGCAGATTGTGAAATACTCAGACCGGCCCGTCTGGCACCAACAACCATGCCACGCTCAAAATTGCTTAAATCACCTTTCTTTCCCATTCTGACATTCAGTTTGGAGTTCAGGAGATTGTCTTGACCAGGACCACACCCCTAAATGCATTGAAGCAACTGCCATGTGATTGGTTGATTAGATAATTGCATTAATGAGAAATTGAACAGGTGTTCCTAATAATCCTTTAGGTGAGTGTATATATATATATATATATATATATATATATATATATAAAAAAAATCATTAATTATAAATAAATTATAAATAAATATATATATATATTTTTGATTAAATTAATGAATATTTACCAGTAGAGCATAATTAAGGGGGAAAATGGCCTTTTCCATGACTTATATAACTTTCCACACATTCCCTGATGTTTTCCATGGGAAGTTGAGCTGAGATGAGTGTTGAATGATTGAGACTCACTCTGGCCAGCTTCTCTCCGTCCTCTCGTCGGATGACTCTGGCGCTGGACATGTCCGACTGAACACACACACACACACACACACACACACACACACACACACACACACACACACACACGTACAGTTAACAGTCACAGGTATGATCTATACAACATGAGTCCAAGCTCAAACTCATCTCACCTTGTTTCCAAGCAACATGATGACCACATCATCCTGAGCGTATTCATGGATCTCAGTAAGCCACGCCTACAACAAAACACCAACCAATCAGAAGCCTCTAACACATAATCTCAGGAGGTGAAACTCAATATTATTATTATTTATTTGTGCATGCTTGAGATGAAGTGTGTAGAGCTCGTACCCTTGTGTTATCAAAGGAGGATTTGCTGGTGATGTCATAGAGCAGGAGAAGCGCTACGAGAGAGAAACAATAAAATCATCATTACAGTATGAATACATATTCTACAGAACACACACAGAGAGAGAGAGAGATGATTCTCACCCTGAGCGTCTCTGTAATATGCGTGTGTAACGCTGCGAAATCTCTCCTGTCCCGCTGTGTCCCAGATCTGACACACACACACACACACACAGTCCGTTTAATGATCATGTGATTCATTAATGACTCTCAAACTCATGAACGAGAGTCAGCGTCTCTCACCTGTAACTTCACCTTCAGCTCGTCCACCGTAACGACTTTATTCTGATGAGAGAGAAGCAGAGCAACAACATCTACAGTCCGGTTTAATCTGAGTGTGTGTGTGTGTGTGTGTGAGTGAGAGAGAGAGTGTGTGTGTGTGTGTGAGTGAGAGAGAGAGAGAGTGTGAGTGAGTGTGAGAGAGAGTATGAGATAGAGTGTGTGTGTGTGTGTGAGAGAGAGTGTGTGAGTGACAGTGTGTGAGTATATGTGTGAGCGAGTGTGTGCGTGTGTGAGTGAGTGAGTGAGTGTGAGTGAGAGAGAGTGTGTGTTTGAGACAGAGTGTGAGCGTGTGTGTGTGAGAGAGAGTGCGTGTGTGTGTGTGAGGGTGTGTGTGAGTGTGTGTGTGTGAGTTAGTGTGTGTGTGTGAGATAGAGTGTGAGTGTGTGAGAGAGAGTGTGTGAATATGTGTGTGTGAGACTGTGTGTGAGAGACAGTGTGTGTGTGTGAGTGTGTGTGTGAGTGTGTGTGTGAGTGTGTGAGAGAGTGTGTGAGAGAGAGTGTGTGAGAGAGAGTGTGTGAGAGAGAGTGTGTGAGTGTGTGTGTGAGAGAGAGTATGTGAGAGAGTGTGTGTGTGTGAGTGTGAGAGAGAGTGTGTGTGTGAGTGAGTGTGTGTGTGTGAGAGAGAGTGTGTGTGTGAGTGTGTGTGTGTGAGTGAGTGAGTGAGTGTGTGTGTGTGTGTGAGTGAGTGAGTGAGAGAGAGAGAGTGTGAGAGAGACTGCATGTGTGTGTGTAAGAGAGTGTGTGTGTTTGTGTGTGAGAGAGTGAGTTAGTGTGTGTGTGAGAGAGAGTGTGAGTGTGTGTGTGTGTGTGAGAGAAAGTGTGTGTGAGAGAGAGTGTGAATGTGTGTGTGTGTGTGTGTGAGAGAGAGAGTGTGTGTGAGAGAGAGAGTGTGTGTGAGAGAGACTGCATGTGTGTGTGTAAGAGAGTGTGTGTTTGTGTGTGAGAGAGTGAGTTAGTGTGTGTGTGCGAGAGAGTGTGTGTGTGTGTGTGAGTGTGTGTGTGAGCGTGAGAGTGTGTGTGACAGAGTGTGTGTGTTTGTGTGTGAATGTGAGAGCGAGTGTGTGAGAGTCTGTATGTGTGAGTGAGTTTGACTGTGTGTGTTAGAGTCTGTGTGTGTGTGAGTGTGTGTGAGTGAGAGAGAGAGTGTGTGTGTGTGTGTGAGTGAGAGAGAGAGAGAGTGTGAGTGAGTGTGAGAGAGAGTATGAGATAGAGTGTGTGTGTGTGTGTGTGAGAGAGAGTGTGTGAGTGACAGTGTGTGAGTATATGTGTGAGCGAGTGTGTGCGTGTGTGAGTGAGTGAGTGAGTGTGAGTGAGAGAGAGTGTGTGTTTGAGACAGAGTGTGAGCGTGTGTGTGTTAGAGAGAGTGCGTGTGTGTGTGTCTATGCATCTGTTTATGATATGACTGATTACCGTAAATCCGATTCCCACTGTGGCAGAAAAAGATCCCGGGATGAATTTTCCCTGATCAAACTGAACCAGTAGAGAAGTCTTCCCCACTCCGCTGTCTCCCACCAGGATGGTCTGAGGAGAGAGACACACTCAGAGCGTTTGGGAACATGTGGAACGCTTTAATGACGGCTTCCTGTGTCCGTCCGTCGACACAGATCAGAGCTGGTGCTGATGGAGGTGTGCTGTTGCCATAACAACAGAGTCTGACACACCGCTCAACCCCGACAGGAAGTCATTAGGCAGAAGAAACACAGATGCTCTGGAACGCATCACACACTCATCAGAAACAAGGATGAATATGATTTTTATTCTGATGTTTTAGTTTTACTGCGAGTGTCAGTAAACGGTCTCTTATAGAAGAGGGATTGAAGAGGAAGGATGAATGAAACTCGTGAGTGTGTGAGTGTGTTTATTCAGATGTGTGTCAGTTTATTCAGTTATATAACAGAGAATAACAAACCCATCCAGAGACCCGAGGATAAAACACACACATTACACAGAAACAGCCTCGAGTCTACAGCTAGTGTGTGTGTGTGTGTGAGTGGGTGAGAGTGAGAGTGTGTGTGTGTGTGTGTGTGTGTGAGAGTGTGTGTGACAGTGTGTGTGTGAGAGAGAGAGATTGTATGTGAGTGTGTATGTGAGTCAGTGTGTTTTAGTATGTTTGTGCGTGTGTGTTAATGTGTAAGAGTGTGTCAGTCAGTGTGTGTGTGTGTGTGTGTGTGTATATGTGTGTGTGTGCGCGTGTATGTGTGTGAATGTGTATCAGTCAGTGTGTTCGAGTGTGTGTGTGTCAGTCTGTGTGTTTGAGTGAATGCGTGTGTGTATGTGTATCAGTCAGTGTGTTTGAGTGAGTGTGTGTGTGTGTTTGAGTGAGTGTGTGTGTGTGTGTGTGAGAGAGAGTGTGTGTGTATGTGTATCAGTCAGTGTGTTTGAGTGAGTGTGTGTGTGTCAGTCAGTGTGTTTGAGTGAGTGTGTCAGTCAGTGTGTTTGAGTGAGTGTGTGTGAGTGAGTGTCTGTCAGCCAGTGTGTTTGAGTGAGAGTGTGTGTATGTGTCAGTCAGTGTGTTTGAGTGAGTGTGTGTCAGTGTGTTTGAGTGTGTATGTGTGTGTCAGTCAGTGTTTGAGTGTGTGTGTGTGTGTCAGTCAGTGTGTTTGAGTGAGAGTGTGTGTCAGTCAGTGTGTTTGAGTGAGAGTGTGTGTCAGTCAGTGTGTTTGAGTGAGAGTGTGTGTCAGTCAGTGTGTTTGAGTGAGAGTGTGTGTCAGTCAGTGTGTTTGAGTGAGAGTGTGTGTCAGTCAGTGTGTTTGAGTGAGAGTGTGTGTCAGTCAGTGTGTTTGAGTGAGAGTGTGTGTCAGTCAGTGTGTTTGAGTGAGAGTGTGTGTCAGTCAGTGTGTTTGAGTGAGAGTGTGTGTGTGTGTGTGTGTCAGTGTGTTTGAGTGTGTATGTGTGTCAGTCAGTGTGTTTGAGTGAGTGTGTGTGTCAGTCAGTGTGTTTGAGTGTGTGTGATGTACATAAACCACTGCAGCACCAAATACACTAAATTCTATACACTATAATCATAACATAAGAATCTATAATCATCATCATCACCACCACCATCAGATATCATAACACACTATAATCATCATCGGATATAGACACTGTTATTACAGACATTATCAAATCTCTGCGGCTGACAGTGGGAGATAATATATCCATAATGTGTTGCGTTATGCCTGATTTGAAATTATTAATAAACAATTAATAATCAGACAGAAAAGTCTCAACATCATCACACACACGAAATTAATATCACAAAACAACGCACATTAATGAACGCCACATCAACACATATTCTCATGTTGTCAAACCGCTGGCAGAAATATCAATATCAAGAAACAAACATTCAGCGGCTGGTTTATTGATTGATCAATAATTATTACCTTGTGTGTGAAATCCTGATTATAAGCGACGCCCGCCGCGCTGATCTGATCCATCACTGAAGGAGCGCGCGCCCGATGCGCGCACACGCGTGACGCAACAACAGAAAACCGACGTCATTTGCAATAAACTCATAACACGCCTCTTTATAATAAACAAACAAACACTGAAAACATGCAATGATCTAAAAGCGCAGAAATTCATGTAACGAGTAATAACTGTGACACAAAACACACGGATTGGCCACACTAAATATTCACACATTAAAATAAATTAAATAATAATGATTAAAAACACTAATGCACAGATGAGTTTTAATGCTGAGCAGCAGATGGCAGTACAGACTAAAAATAATACAGTGCTACACATTAAAGCACTGCAGAAGATAATAAAGTGAAAGTTCATTATGGCAAGCCGTTTTAACGTTTATTCTTTCCCAGGATATTAATTCTTGATATCAACAATTCAGTTTTCACTAGTTAAAATGCTTAATTTTGATATCAAGAATTAAATTGATTAAATTTAATCAATAATTATAGATTAATTATAGTAATCCATAATTATTGATATCTGTAATTGTGTTTTCACTAGTTAATCATCACCATCGGCTGCCATTCAAACTCTATTGTTGATATGAAGAATTGATTTCTTACTAGTTGAAATTCCATTTTTAAAAATCATAATTTTTGATATCAATAGTTATGTGACTACTGGTAAAAATATGAATTCCTGATATCAAGAACTCAATTGTCACTAGTCGAAATGTTAATTCTTGATATCTGTAAATGTATTTCAACATGTTACATTTGATATTTCTGATATCAATAATTAGGAGAATAATTTCAGATTTCTAAAATGGCTTTATTACTAGTAAATATCACATTCATGATATCAGAAATTCGTCACTAGTGTCGAATTATTCATATCAAAAATGAACATTTTTACTAGTACACTTTAAAAAATGCTGGGTAGTTTTATTTAACTCAACTATTGTTTAAAAATTACTGTATTATAATTACTTAAAATGAACCCAAAGTATGTTGGAAATTAACATTTATTAATATGTTTAATAAATGAACATTATTAATATGTTTAATGTATAATAATTAAACAATAAATATTTAATAAATGTTCACCTTTTGATTATTATTGTTGCCTCTAGTAATTATGTCTGATTTCTAATTTCCAAAACATTTTGGGTTCATTTTAAACCAGCCATATAGTAATATTTAAACAATAGTTGGGTTAAATAAAACTGCCCAGCACGACGGGCAAACATTTAACAACCGCTGGGCTAAAACAACCCAACCGCTGGGTTAAAACAACCCAACCGCTGGGATAAAACAACCCAACCGCTGGGATAAAACAACCCAACCGCTGGGCTAAAACAACCCAACCGCTGGGATAAAACAACCCAACCGCTGGGTTAAAACAACCCAACCGCTGGGCTAAAACAACCCAACCGCTGGGATAAAACAACCCATCCGCTGGAATAAAACAACCCAACCGCTGGGCTAAAACAACCCAACCGCTGGGTTAAAACAACCCAACCGCTGGGATAAAACAACCCAACCGCTGGGATAAAACAACCCAACCGCTGGGATAAAACAACCCATCCGCTGGGATAAAACAACCCATCCGCTGGGATAAAACAACCCAACCGCTGGGCTAATACAACCCAACCGCTGGGATAAAACAACCCATCCGCTGGGATAAAACAACCCATCCGCTGGGATAAAACAACCCATCCGCTGGGATAAAACAACCCAACCGCTGGGCTAATACAACCCAACCGCTGGGATAAAACAACCCATCCGCTGGGATAAAACAACCCAACCGCTGGGCTAAAACAACCCAACCGCTGGGATAAAACAACCCATCCGCTGGGATAAAACAACCCAACCGCTGGGATAAAACAACCCATCCGCTGGGATAAAACAACCCAACCGCTGGGCTAATACAACCCAACCGCTGGGATAAAACAACCCATCCGCTGGGATAAAACAACCCAACCGCTGGGCTAAAACAACCCAACCGCTGGGATAAAACAACCCATCCGCTGGGATAAAACAACCCAACCGCTGGGATAAAACAACCCATCCGCTGGGATAAAACAACCCAACCGCTGGGCTAATACAACCCAACTGCTGGGTTCGTCCATTTTCAACCCAACTTGGGTTGTTTTTACAGACATTTGCGCTAGTAACAAAATACTAATTGATATATAAAAAAGACGATTTTACTAGTGAGAATTGTATTTCTGATGTGAAAGTGGAATTTCAACTAGTAAGAAATCAATTCTTCATATCAACAATAGAATTTGAATGGCAGCCTATGGTGACGATTAACTAGTGAAAATACAATTACAGATATCAATAATTATAGTTTTTACTAGTGAAAATCAAGAATTCATATTTCTGCGAGTGATGACGTCATTGTTGATATCAAGAATGAACAATTTAACTAGTAAAAATTGAATTCTTGATATCACAAATTCACATCCTGTGAATGATTAAAAGTCAAAACGGCTTGCCATGGTTCACCCAAAATGTAACATCTACTCACCCAATCAGAAATGATGACGAAAGCTCCAGATGTTTTAATCTGAAATGTTTCAGTTGGACGTTCATGTAACATTTTTAAATGTAACAACTTGTTTCAGAACGTTCAGAGAACATTCAAATGTAACGTTCCCATAATGTTTGAAGAATGATACAATAGCCACGTTTACATGCACACTTTTTTTGTCATTCCGATTGAAAGATTCAGGGGACGCTATCTAAACCGATCTGGTGTTTACATGTGCTGACGCTTTCAATCGGAATCATTTTGTGACATGCGCAATCTGCCGCATCGACGCTGTCCTCTCCAGCAGCTGGAATGTGTTCCCGGTTGCCATAGCAACTCTCAACGGCCTCAGGACTTATACGGTTTTATAAAAGCTATTTATTTGTTGTAAAGTGTAAGAATCAAGTCAGAAAAAGGCGCAGTTGAAGTAAAAAGTGCCTGGGACAAACGCTGTCAAGATGAGATGGTGTAGCCAGGCTATGTCTGTGTCATTATTCCAACATTATCTTCATAACTTGTTACGAAATAAAAAGTTTAACACCTCAGAAAAATGAACTTTCCTCTCTTGTCGACATTATAGCCTGGCGCGAGCGCGGCGTGCACGCTTCAGCTGTGGAGGCGCGCGCTGTATATCGCGTCACTCAAAAGTAATCGGGTTAAGTCGTTTACATGGTGGGATTTTTCGTTTGATCGGTTCATGAAAAGGTTTATCCCACCCATCTCAAACCGATTACAATTTCATTCGGTTTGGGCATTTTTATTCCGACTGAGGTGTTTCTATGGAGCATTTTCATTCGGATTGGACTTTTAAACCGATTACAGTGCTCCATGTAAACGCGCCTACTGTTCCCTTAACACTCACATGCTTTTTAAAACTGGACGTTGTAAATGTTGAGAGAAGATTCAAAATAACGTTTTTATAACTAAATGTGAACGTTAACAAAGCGTTCTTAGAACATTTATGTTAGCTGGCCTTGTAAACATCATGGCGTCCTATAAGAATGCAGTATTTGACTCAATCTTCATCATCTCCCCCGACTGGGCCTGGAGCAGTCAGGGCTCAAACTGCCTCTTTCCCTGCGATCTGACATTGTTCTCATAGTTTCCAGCGTCAGACGTCTGTGGTCAGATCTGGAGACAATCCTGAGTCTAAACTTCAGTCTGAACCTGATGAGAAGATCCAGACGGCCTGCAGGCAAAACAAATTCATTTACATTCATATTTCATGTAAAACGAACCTCCCTGAGCCTCTGTTTTGATTGTTTTTGAAACGCAAATCAATCCTAGCAAATCTGTGCTTCAAACACCGACTAACACACATCCAGTCAGAGAAGGGTCAGTTATTACACCTTTCTGAAGCTGACCACAGCATCTGTGTGTGTGTTCTAGCTTCTGTTTGACAAACATCAGACGCTCTCTCACACACACACACCGAGACATGTGGACTGTTCTGAGGTCAAGTGTATGAGTGTGTGTGTGTGTGTGTGTGTGTGTGTGAGAGAGTGAGTGTGTGTTTGTGAGAGTGAGTGTGTGTGCGTGTGTTTGAGTGTGTGTGTTTGAGTGTGAGAGTGTGTGAGTGAGTGAGTGTGTGTTTGTGGGAGTGAGTGTGTGTGAGTGAGTGTGTGTTTGTGAGAGTGAGTGTGTGTGTGTTTGAGTGTGTGTGTGTGTGTTTATGGGAGTGAGTGTGTGTGAGTGAGTGTGTGTTTCTGAGAGTGTGTGTGTGTGAGTGAGTGAGTGAGTGAGTGAGTGTGTGTTTGTGAGAGTGAGTGTGTGTTTCTGAGAGTGAATGTGTGTGAGTGAGTGTGAGTGAGTGAGTGTTTCTGAAAGTGAGTGTGTGTGTGTGAGTGAGTGTTTCTGAGAGAGAGTGTGTGTGTGTGTGTGTGTGAGAGAGTGTGTATGTGAGTGTGTGTGAGTGAGTGTGTGTTTGTGAGAGTGAGTGTGTGTGAGTGAGTGTGTGTTTGTGAGAGTGAGTGTGTGTGTGAGTGTTTGAGTGTGTGTGTGTGTGTGTTTGAGTGTGAGAGTGTGTGTGTGAGTGACTGTGTTTGTGAGAGTGAGTGTGTGTGAGAGTGAGTGTGTGTTTCTGAGAGTGTGTGTGTGTATGAGTGAGTGAGTGTGTGTTTGTGAGTGTGTGTGAGTGAGTGTGTGTTTCTGAGAGTGAGTGTGTGTGAGTGAGTGTGTGTGAGAGAGTGAGTGAGTGAGTGAGTGTGTGTTTCTGAGAGTGAGTGTGTGTGTGAGAGAGTGAGTGAGTGTTTCTGAGAGTGAGTGTGTGTGAGTATGTGTGTGTGTGAGTGTGTGTTTGTGAGAGTGAATGAGTGAGTGAGTGAGTGTGTGTTTATGGGAGTGAGTGTGTGTGAGAGTGAGTGTGTGTTTCTGAGAGTGTGTGTCTGTGTGTGTGAGTGAGTGAGTGTGTGTTTGTGAGAGTGAGTATGTGTGAGTGAGTGTGTGTTTCTGAGAGTGAGTGTGTGTGAGTATGTGTGTGTGTGAGTGTGTGTTTGTGAGAGTGTGTATGTGAGTGTGTGTGTGTGTGTTTGTGAGTGTGTGTGTGTGTGAGTGAGTGTGTGTTTGTGAGAGTGAGTGTGTGTGTGTTTGAGTGTGTGTGTGTGTGTGTGTTTATGGGAGTGAGTGTGTGTGAGTGAGTGTGTGTTTCTGAGAGTGTGTGTGTGTGAGTGAGTGAGTGAGTGAGTGAGTGTGTGTTTGTGAGAGTGAGTGTGTGTTTCTGAGAGTGAATGTGTGTGAGTGAGTGTGAGTGAGTGAGTGTTTCTGAAAGTGAGTGTGTGTGTGTGAGTGAGTGTTTCTGAGAGAGAGTGTGTGTGTGTGTGTGTGTGAGAGAGTGTGTATGTGAGTGTGTGTGAGTGAGTGTGTGTTTGTGAGAGTGAGTGTGTGTGAGTGAGTGAGTGTGTGTTTGTGAGAGTGAGTGTGTGTGTGAGTGTTTGAGTGTGTGTGTGTGTGTGTTTGAGTGTGAGAGTGTGTGTGTGAGTGACTGTGTGTTTGTGAGAGTGAGTGTGTGTGAGAGTGAGTGTGTGTTTCTGAGAGTGTGTGTGTGTATGAGTGAGTGAGTGTGTGTTTGTGAGTGTGTGTGAGTGAGTGTGTGTTTCTGAGAGTGAGTGTGTGTGAGTGAGTGTGTGTGAGAGAGTGAGTGAGTGAGTGAGTGTGTGTTTCTGAGAGTGAGTGTGTGTGTGAGAGAGTGAGTGAGTGTTTCTGAGAGTGAGTGTGTGTGAGTATGTGTGTGTGTGAGTGTGTGTTTGTGAGAGTGAATGAGTGAGTGAGTGAGTGTGTGTTTATGGGAGTGAGTGTGTGTGAGAGTGAGTGTGTGTTTCTGAGAGTGTGTGTGTGTGTGTGTGAGTGAGTGAGTGTGTGTTTGTGAGAGTGAGTATGTGTGAGTGAGTGTGTGTTTCTGAGAGTGAGTGTGTGTGAGTATGTGTGTGTGTGAGTGTGTGTTTGTGAGAGTGTGTATGTGAGTGTGTGTGTGTGTGTTTGTGAGTGTGTGTGTGTGTGAGTGAGTATGAGTGTGTGTGAGAGAGTGTGAGTTGGAGTATGTTTTACAAGAAAATACTATTTCAGTCTTTCAAACATTCATGTTTAATGCAGTAATTATTTGTCTTATTATTAATTGTTTATTAATAATTATTTGAAACTTTGTTACGTTCCAAAATTCTGTTTCAAAAGGAAACACATCAAGACAGGAAAGAAAAATGTTTCACATTTAAAATATGATTCAAATCTGGGTCACATTCAGATGTCTTTGGGTTCATGATGATTTATTTGTTTTTATTTATCCAAAAATTCCTCTTGGACCAGCACTCGCCAAGAAACACACAAACAAGCATCAAAGAAAACATACAGCAACGTCATATATCCATAATATAACAATATACCTCTATTCCCAATGCACACACACACACACAGCTGATGTCTGCTGGAACTGTGGGAGACTAATTGTGGCGGGAATAACAATGAACAATAGCTGTGTTTGCCCACGTCAGGACATTCCTGGACATTCCAGTGTCTGATCTCTCGGTCTGTGAAGCTCAAGACGGAGCAGAACACGGCTTTAGGAACCGAGTGTGTGAATGTGTGAGACCTTCCTGGCCCAGTTTCTCCCAGAGATCTGCTCCAGAACCAGAGCCCCCTCGTGTGTGTGTGTGTGTGTGTGTGTGATGGAGGCTGATCATAAGAGCTCAGGCACGCCTGGAATCTCCCGCTCATCAGATTCTCATCGGCTCCGTTCTTGTCTGACCAGTTTCTGAGCGTCTGAAAGGCTCAGGTCATAAATACCCGAGACACTCGTTTCCTGTGAAGGGATGGACAGATATCAGATGTAAGACGATCAGTGGATGTTTGAGGTTTGAATGATGTGCTTTTATATGATTCAACAGCAAGAATCAAGAAACCTGTACGTCCCTCTGGATCTGCGTCTGCTAAATGGCTTAAATGGAAACCTTTCCCCAGGTTTTCTATGACCGTGGGAAAAAAGATTTACATTCAAGGGAACGTTTCAAAGGGAATGTAAATGTCTGAACTTCATTACAACTATTATGTCCTTAAAAAAGTAACAAACAAATAAAGCTTGTGGTCCAGCCCTTATTCTGTTTCATGTATTCACTATGTTAGTGTTATATATTTATACTGTATACACTCAGAGCAGATTTACAGGAACAGGTAGAAACATAAAACTTCAGGAACTTGGTTGCTAAACTTAAGTAGGCCTACATTTAGCATTCTCTGTTGTGACTAACAATAGTGTGTGTGTGTGTGTGTGTTAGAGAGAGAGAGTGTGTGTGTGTGAGAGAGAGTGTGTTTGACTGTGTGTGTGTGAGAGAAAGTGTGTGTGACTGTGTGTGAGTGCGTGTGTGTGAGAGAGAGAGTGTGTGTGACTGTGTGTGAGAGTGAGCATGTGTGTGTGTGAGTGTGTGTGAGTGAGTGTGTGTGTGAGAGTGAGTGTGTGAGAGAGAGAGCGTGTGTGAGAGAGAGAGCGTGTGTGTGTGTGTGTTGTGTGTGAGAGTTTGTGTCTGTGTGGGTGAGTTTGTGTGTATGTGTGTGTGTGAGAGAGAGCGTGTGTGTATGTGTGTGTGAGAGAGAGTGTGTGTGTGTGTTAGAGAGAGAGTGTGTGTGTGTGTGTGTGAGAGAGAGTGTGTTTGACTGTGTGAGTGTGTGTGTGAGAGAGAGAAAGTGTGTGTGACTGTGTGTGAGTGCGTGTGTGTGAGTGAGTGAGAGAGAGAGTGTGTGTGACTGTGTGTGAGAGTGAGCGTGTGTGTGTGAGTGAGTGTGTGTGAGAGAGAGAGAGCGTGTGTGTGTGTGTGTGTTGTGTGTCAGAGAGAGAGCGTGTGTGTGTGTGTGTTGTGTGTGAGACTTTGTGTCTGTGTGGGTGAGTTTGTGTGTATGTGTGTGTGTGAGAGAGCGTGTGTGTATGTGTGTGAGAGTGAGTGTGTGTGTGAGTGCGTGAGAGAGAGAGTGAGTGTGTGTGAGCGAGTGTGTGTATGTGTTTGTGAGAGAGATGTGTTTGTGAGTGTGAGAATGTGTGTGTATGTGTGTGTAAATGTCAGCGCTAAATGACAAAAAAGTGTAAATTCCTCTTTGCACACACACTACTATAACGAAGGTACAACTTATGAATATTAATTAGGTCACGCTGACGTTTTTAATAAACGTCATGGAGCGTCCAGTCAGCAAACGTCATTAATATTCATTGTGCCAACCCTCTTCTACAGAGCAGGGTAGCGCCCGCCCACCAGCGTCAGGGTTTTAGCCAATCAGTGAAGCCGAGCGCCACACTGTGTATTTAATATTCATGAGGCAACGCTCGGCCAGAGACTGGTGGGGGAGGGGCATGAGGAGACGCGCTCGGGGACGCGCATCGGGAACTTCAGCCACAGCTGAACAAGCGCAGAAAGTGAAGGATATTAAAGCTGGACTAACAAACCCTGAGTGTGATTACAGTATGGTGAGTACAGGCGATTCTTCTGTTCAATAATCAGATGAAATACAGAATGATAAACTTTATTATCATGTTAATACAGATGAGATGAGTTATGAACTGTGACAGAGCCTCCTATTGACATTGAAGCAGGTTTTTCCCCCTCAGGTTGTTTTGAAAGCCTTAATGTTTGACTTTACGCTTCGGTTTACGACACAGAAAGGTTCTTTGGCGAGGAAACAACTTTAAAATGCCCTTTATTTGTATCACCAGTCACTGTTATCATTTGTATCATAGTTTATCAGGTCAGCGATTATCGTAAAGGTCTTTTAATGTCAGAGCTGTGAGTGTTTACAATAAACACACACTTCCTTCTTCATTAGTTTAGCATTTCACCAGTCACTGGGTTTCGTTTAACCTCTGATGTTCTTTTGGTCAATCGATCAGATTCTAGAGATAGTTCAGAGGATTTTAAACCTTGACACACACAAGGAACCCAATTGATTGGATGGTTGTGGTTTGCTATTGGTGGATCTCATGTGAGTGACAGGTTGCCCCGCCCTCGCGCCAGTAAACACGTCATCAGAGAAGAGATGTCGCTGCAAGAGGGAGAGGAAGTTATTCTGATTCAACATTACAAATCACATGAATTTATAACAATAATGATGTGCACAGATAAATCATTTAGAATAATAAAAACTGCAGTATTTCATAAAAAATAGGAATGTTCTTAAAGGTGCAGTAAGTGATTTGAGAACTGAGAAACGCTGTTGAAAGTGGATCGGGCTAAACACCACAACACACTTGTAGCCAATCAGTAGTAGCGGGCGTGTCCACTCATGGGGGAGGAGAGAGCCAATCAGCAGTAGGGAGTGTGTCCATTCATGATGGGGGAGGAGAGAGAGTGAGTCAATCAGCAGTAGGGGGTGTGTCCACTCATGATGGGGGAGGAGAGAGCCAATCAGCAATAGGGGGTGTGTCCACTCATGATGGGGGAGGAGAGAGAGTGAGCCAATCAGCAGTAGGGGGAGTGTTCACTCATGAGTGGGAGGAGAGAGAGTGAGCCAATCAGCAGTAGGGTGTGTGTCCACTCATGATGGGGGAGGAGAGTGAGCCAATCAGCAGTAGGGGGAGTGTCCACTCATGATGGGGAGGAGAGTGAGCCTATCAGCAGTAGGGGGAGTGTCCACTCATGATGGGGAAGAGAGTGAGCCAATCAGCAGTAGGGGGAGTGTCCACTCATGATGGGGAGGAGAGTGAGCCAATCAGCAGTAGGGGGAGTGTCCACTCATGATGGGGAGGAGAGAGAGTGTGCCAATCAGCAGTAGGGGAGTGTCCACTCATGATGGGGAAGGAGAGAGAGTGAGCTAATCAGCAGTAGGGGGAGTGTCCACTCATGATGGGGAAGAGAGTGAGCCAATCAGCAGTAAGGGGAGTGTCCACTCATGATGGGGAGGAGAGAGAGTGTGCCAATCAGCAGTAGGGGGAGTGTCCACTCATGATGGGGAAGGAGAGAGAGTGAGCCAATCAGCAGTAGGGGGAGTGTCCACTCATGATGGGGAAGAGAGTGAGCCAATCAGCAGTAAGGGGAGTGTCCACTCATGATGGGGGAGGAGAGAGAGTGAGCTCAGTGAAAACTTACATTACACATGATTCTTACTTCTTACTGAATATTGTGCTGTGTACACTGCCTACATTTTAAAAATAAAAATAGTAAATGAACCAGCAGGCATTCTCTGGTCAACTCTGTTGCATTAACTTGTGCTTTATAAATATATTGACATTGCCATTCCATGATAAACAATGTTGTCACGTGACTTCATTGCATGTAAGTGGCATCCATTTATCATTTTGCAAATGGAGATTTTGTAGCACAAAACAGTGGCGATACGTACACACGAGTTTAAACGGTCGACGTGCCAAAATATGGTTCAGTCAAACATTCACTCGTGAATCTGGATCCCTCCAGTGACCCAGTGACCTCGAATCAGCTGTTTCACTGAACGAATCATTAATGAAGTCTGTTTGATTAGACAACGTCCTGATTGCATTCATGTTCACTGACACGTTCGGCTCCAGAGCTCTTCAGTCGTGAGTGGATAACGGTCTGTGTTAATTACTGGTTGTTTATTGTAGCGCTGCTGTGTTTATCTGATATTACCTCTGACCGCTCTGCCATAATCGCTCTCTCTCCTAATCCGAGCGATCTGGGTGTGACCTTCTGTTTCTCTTTTAAGACCCTCTTAAACTATGAGAGTTTGGATCGTACAACGCTTCTCCCATCCTGCACTTTATGACTGAACTGACTCGTGTGCTGTTGGAATGAAACTGCTCTTGGTTGTCATGTAAAGCCGCTGACAATTAATTAAGATTAGAGTTGGATTCGTTTAGGGAAGGGTTGCAGGGCGATACTGTCACAAAAATAGAATGCATCCAAGGTCAAAAACAATTTAAAGGTGTCCTATAATGCCCCTTTTTACAAGATGTAAAATAAGTCTCTGATGTCCCCAGAGTGTGTGTGAAGTTTTAGCTCAAAATACCCCTCAGATCATTTTTTATAGCATGTTAAAATTGTCACTTTTTGAGCGTGAGCAAAAACACACCGTTTCTGTGTGTCCCTTTAAATGCAAATGAGCTGCTGCTCCCCGCCCCCTTTCAGGAAGAGGGCGGAGCTTCAAGAGCTGGTGTTAGCAGCTCCGATAACCTCACGCAGACACACACTGAAACTGTTCAGCCTTTTATGTTCAAACCGGAGTCGGACAATGATGGAGAGACTCAAGAAGAAGTGACAACATGTAGAATGAGACAGGACGTTTCTGAATGGATAGTTGATGAATTTATGAGTTAACGATCTTCAAGTCATTGATTAGCATATTCTGTCATGATAATCTATAAACCGCTGGTGTGGGAACTGGTGTAAGATGAGCCAGAGAATATCTGCTGCATGAAGAGAGAACAGGTATAGTTTAGTTTAATTACGGTTATAACTTATGTTGTCGTCTTGCTTTATGACATGCTATTGCATTTGTGTTCGTACTGTATCGCAATAAATGTGAAAGACGGATGACAGCTTGAGCGACTCCCAAATGTGCTCGACTACAACAACTCTTCCTCTTCCTAACATGTTCCCGGGGGCGGGTTTATGTAAATTTTAGGGTTAGTGATGTCACTAACCCGGGAGGAAGCTTGAGTAGTCCCTACCAGCCGTTTGTTGTAGTCCTTAAAAAGCGTTTTCTGTAAAAGAAAATATCTCCCTTTGCTTTGAACTTTGAGCGTTGTAACTTTGCAGATGTTGTTTATGCTCAAACAGAAACATTACACACTCATTAAAGTTTAAAAAGTGAAATCATAATCAACCACCCCTTTAATATTCTCATATAATCTCCACTGCAGCATCAGCTCTTCTCTCTCAGTGTCTGAAACACTTCCATCAAGGATTCAGTCTCTCTAAACCCCGCCTCTCTGAGAGCTGCTCTGCTGTGATTGGTCAGAAAGCGAACGCTCATTATCATATCTGAATCTCAGCTCTTGACACACAGTGATACGAACAGTAACGATGGCGTGGGTTTGATCGTATCAATCTCAGCAGAAAACAGCGTCTTCTCCACATGAACAACACCAACCAGACTCTTCCAGTCTCAGACACAGCTACAGTGTGAGGGCGGGGCAAAGAGATGCTGCTCAGCCAATCAAGAGGCTTTGTTTTCATCATTGAGCTCCGTGTTCAGCAGCTGCTGCGTGTTTGAGCTCGTTTTGCAGGCTTTTACAGTGAAACTCTATGAGTGTAGATGTTGCTCATGATGGTCAAACCCACATCCGCTGTTCCTCCAGTCTGTAAACAAACTCTCACACACACACACACACACACAGAGTGAAGTTTGATGACCTCATTTCCTGTGCAGCCACTTGTTGATGTTTTTGTCATTGGTCCTCTGGGAGTGTCTCAAGGTTTCTCAAGGAAGAGTCTGAGTGTGTGTGTGTGTGTGTGTGTGTGTGTGTGTGTGTGTGTGTGTGTGTGTGTGTGTGTGTGTGTGTGAAAAAGAGCAAAACAGAAAAATAAATTGTATTTGGGTGAGAAAATGACCATTAAAATATTTGGTCCAGTGGAATTTAATTTTACATATCTTATATATATATCTCTATATATCTTTATATATATTTTTATTATTTTTTTAAACATCAGTTTTAGTTATTTTTGTACATCAAGTAATACTAAAAGAAATAAGAGCTGAAATATAATTTTTTATTTTATCTCAAGTAACAAACTTGTTTGTTAGTTTTAGTTAACTAATAAACCTGCTCTACAATAAACTTACAGCTAACTAATATATTCCATATCATTACAGTAATTATTAAATTAGGGAGAAATTTGTTTAAATAAATATAAAAATAAAAGAGATTTTAATGGTCCTAAAATAGGCTTTATTTCCAGTCGTGTTCTTGAAAGGCTTTGTGAGATTCACCTCTTTCACTGAGTTTGTTCTGTAATCTATTAATAATTGGATTATATTTGAGCTGCACATAAATTAGGCGTGGCTTCCCATAACCCATAGTTATGCTATTAATACGCTCTGTATTTATAGAGCCGTCATTAGAGCAGAGGAAGCCTTTGTGTGGATTAAAGGTCTCAGTTATGATTGAGATCAGAGATTATTGAGTTTTAAAAACATTATTTTAGGCAAAAGCAGAAGTCCTGAATACAGTCATAACGATAATCTAGCCCATCATGATGTTTCTGTGATTATTTTCAGATCTGTATGCCGTTATATTATCAGTCCAACACTAAAGGAGACGTTCAGCAAATATGATCTTTTCATAGAGAAAGCACAAAGTGACCAGAGACTCTCAGGGCCCTATCACACACCCGGTCTAGTAATATGAGCCTATAGGCGGTGCACAACGCGCGTACACTCTGCTTATTACACACACAGGGATGCGCAGCAGCACACACACATTTAAATATTAAAAATAAAAGGATTCCTCTCTGGAGAAGCGTTCAGTCTCTCCTCATGTAAATAGCGAATCCGCTCATGGTGCGAGCGCAACTGGCTTTTAAAGGGAAAGGGAGATGAGACTCTGATTGGTTTATTGCTCGTTACGCCCAAAACACACCCATGACTCATTAAGGGACCATGCGCCGGACGCACCGGCCGTTTTTTACGTTGTTAAACTAGCAAAAGTGGATTCGGACACGCCCTAAGAGCAGATGTGCCATGCGCTCAGATCATTAAAATAGGGCCCAAAGTCTAAAAATGATGAAAAAGCACAATAAACGTGCCATCAAAGCATCATGAAAGCTTATGCACTATATTTTAGGTCATGAAGACACACTGAGAATTGTATCACAGGCTTATGCATTATTGTTATGATACTGCGATGGTGCTTTTAGGATTTATTGTGTACATTTTGGAGATTGGCAGACAATTTGAACTGTTGTCGTATGGACAACAAAGATGCACAATATTTTTGCAGTTTTCCTTTTGTGTGTGAATTAATTTTTTATGGGGTGAATTAAACACGATGTTACGCTGGTCTTTTCTCCTCTATCATGCCGTATATCGAGTGAAACGCTTCTCAAACAAGAACAAATGTAGGGCGGGGCTTGATTTTGTCTGTGGGGAATTGATTGGATGGTTGTGGTTTGCTATTGGTGGATCTCATGTGAGTGACAGGTTGCCCCGCCCTCGTCATCAGAGAAGAGATGAAGTTATTCTGATTTGATAACTCATTTAGAATAAACACTGCATTCAATATTCCATTAGTCATTGTTGATTTCATGGTGACTTTAATCAACACACACACACACACACACACTCACACACACTCACTCACTCGCACATCTGAAGCTCTCAGTGCAGATTCTCAGATGATTCTCTTCTGCTCTTTCGTGGGTTAAACGTCAGGGATTTCAGTTTTTTTGGTCATGTAAAGTAGGTCTGTTGTTCCCAGTGAAGGCTTGGCACGGCCGGGCACCGGGAGCGACCCGCCGCTGTCCGGATCTCTGTCCCACACGCACACACACAAAATGGGCCGTGACGATTCAGATCCACCTCTTCAGGATTCGTTCAGTGTTCAAGCCTATAAAACAAAAACGAAAAGTTTTCTTGTCATTTATTATTATTTCTTCTCATTATATTTCCTTAGACATACATTACGTTAATGCATTTGGCAGATGCTTTTATCCAAATCAACTTGCATTGTTTTTAGTTCATGCAATCAAACCCATGCATTCTTCTCATTAGTGATCGCCAACATTTCGGCAACAAATCTGAAATAACTGATCGCACGAGAACCGATCATCTGATCCTCTTTACTAGTTACGGCACCAAATAAACATGAATGAACATCAGAAGGAATTTTAAAAGATGCAGAACAACTTACTGAAATTAATCAGTGTTTCAAAAGTGGAAATACGTCAATAAAACAGCTTTTGAACAATATTTCACATAACACCCCAGGATAGCCTTAAACTTGATAGTTATAAAAATGATCTCTAGCGAGGAGCATTCTGATAAATATATGCACTATATTACATATTCGTTATATTCTTACTTGTTGTCTTCATTATTTAATGTATGTTTGAATAAATCTGTTATGAAAACAAAAGATTATATTTAAATGCTTAGGGCCGTATGATGAAACACATTCAGGATTCATATCATAAACACACAATAACTCAAAGCTGTTCATGGCAACCCGTCAAAATAAAAGTTCAGTTTAACCTTACAGAAATATATTACTGTTGTACAGTAGAATTTAGCTACATCTCAACGTAATAATAATACTAATAATAATAATTATTATTAAAATTTAATCACAAATGTTCTTCCATGTTTTAATTTTAACAGTAAAGCACTGTTGTGCAGCACTTTGTTTGACAAAACAAATAATTTCATATGATAAATTAAATTAATGTTTTATGCCTTCATTTGATTGCTAGAAAAAATAAAATACACAGAATTTCTGAAAAAAAAAAACATTTCATTGAATTGATTTTTAAATCATTGATTATTAAATTTTAATTAAACCATTAAAATGGAATACAGAAAACTTAAAACAGAAAACACAGAATTTGGTAAAAAATAAAATGGATTTAAAAAAAATAAAAATAAAAATAAGAAAATAAAGTATTTCATAGGACCCTAAACATGTATAAATTTTGTTTTTAAAACTTATTGTTAAATTGTATAAGTTCCATGATTTCAATTCATTAGATATGCTTTTTGATTACTAAAATTTAATTTAAGTCCAAATAATTAAAACGAAAAAAAAAAAAAAAAAACACAATTTGGAAAAAAAATAAATAAAACAGATTTCATAAGGCCCTATAAATGTTTATATTTCAACAATGAACTGGAGTAGAAACATAATTATATCATTAAAAAGTTGATATAAAAACTGCCTCGTGCAATTTAAATGTTTATAACGTTTTATTTGAGTGTTAATTATTAAATACATTTGATTAATTGATTATTAAATAAACTTGATTTTCGTTTTTCAGTTTTCGGCTGATCTCACTAAAAAATTCGGTGCATCAAAAGTGTCGTCACTAACCAGGTTCGTCAGCATTTTTGATTATTGATATTTATTAGCGCTTTCAGTCCTAAAGGCCCGTTCACTATATTATCGTCAACTCAAACACTCGTCTGGTTGAGTTTGAGCCATTATGGTCTTTCTCTCAAGTATCATGAATGATGAAAACACAGGCGGAGACGTGTGTGTGTGTGTGTGTGTGTTTTGGAGATGATGTTGAATATATGTTCTGGTCTCGTGTCGCTCTGTTCTCTGCACTGGCCGCTTCGCTCTGCCTGTAGAACCAGTTTAACTGTGTCCAGTGACCCACTTACAGGACCTGAGAGAGACACACAGCACGCTGTAGCCTACTTACACTAGCCTATATATACACCAGCACAGCTCGCTCATTCAAAACTTTCTGGAAGTGTGATGTATTTAATGTGTGTTTGCATTTGTCCTGTCGTTCTCCGTGTCTGTTGCTCAGCTGATTTCAATGCAAACGAGTCGATGAATCAAGTAATTGGCTGGTTTGTGTTCACCTGACGTGTGTGTTTAGACGTCTAGATAAAGACGTAGACATAAAGATGTTCCACGCTGAGCTGTTCGTGACGTGAGGTCTGAGCGCTCAGATCTGTGGATCGAGGCCGGCCCAGAATACTTTACAAGGAAGCAAAATGAGCTCTTCTATAAACGGCATCAGATGAAGCGGGAAGCTTCCCGTTTACACCTGCGGTTAGCATCCGTCTCTGCATTAAATACTGGAGTAAACCAGGCCCAAAACACTGTGATCCACATCCGGAGCTGTTCGTGCAACCTTTTTTCACTTCATCCAGTGACAGTACTGATGTATTTCGTGTCATTTTTCAGTTTATTGTCTTCTCGTCTGATAGTGTCAGTGCCGTCAAATCAATAATGTTACGTCTTTTTAAACAGGTTAGAGAGAGACGGTGAACATTTTCACGCTTAAACGTCTTTAAAAGGTTTTTTTACTTACAATTTCTACCTGATAAAATATTTCAGATGGCATATTTATAAAAATATATATTCATTATAAAAATGCATTTGGTGGTTTGGGATTTGATCCATTTCCATGACATTTCCAGATGAGAATCCTGGTTCTTCAAAGACAAAAAAATTAATTAAAATAAGAAATATCTTGATTTTTAGTTGGTTTTGCCTTGTTTTACATCATTTCTTGAGGCCCCCAGTGGACCCCGGGCCCCTGGTTGAGAACCACTGAAACTTACCGTGTGTACACACCGGTCAAAAGTTTAAAAACATCACTATTTTAATGTTTTTGAGTCTGTTCTGATCGCCAAAACCGCTTTTATTCA
Source organism: Coreius guichenoti (assembly GCA_039654105.1). NCBI lineage: Eukaryota > Metazoa > Chordata > Actinopteri > Cypriniformes > Gobionidae > Coreius > Coreius guichenoti. The sequence goes on along the minus strand of CM077187.1, from coordinate 37,899,079 downwards.
ATCAAAAATACAGTAAAAACAGTGAAATATTATTATAATGTAAAATAATGGTTTTCTATTTGAATATACTTTAAAATGTAATTTATTCCTGTGAATTTTCAGCCTCATTACTCCAGTCTTCAGTGTCACATGATCCTTCAGAAATCATTCTGATATGATGATTTGCTGCTCAACAAACATTTATGATTATTATTAATGGTGAAAACAGATTTTCAGGATTCTTTGATGAATAAAAAGTTAAAAAAACAGCATTTATTCAAAATAGAAATCTTTTGTAACAATATACACTACCGTTAAAGGTGCACTATGTAACTTTTCCGTCCGCTAGAGGTCGCCTATTCAAAACAAAGGCGTAGCTTGATGACGCCAAGTTTGAGCGCAGAATCTTGGGACGTGGTCTTCACCTCACAGCCGGTGGCAAAGAATCGGGCAGAAATCATGTTCATGGATGCGATTATTAACGTTACTGTAGTATGAAGCAGAGCTTGACCGAGTGTTGTGGAGCTGAGCAAGGCCGCTGGAGCGATTGTTAATAAGATGAACGCAACACACGCCTCGCGAGCAGCGGGACTTTTATTATGCCACAGTCGCCGGCGCCATTTCCGCTTTTCCGGTCATGAGTATGAGGTAACGCAGCTCTGTTTATCATATTAGATACATTTGAGTGTGTTGACAAATGATGTCATGACGTTACTCTGTGCGTTCGCTCGGCGGCTGCTATGACACGTGTTCACACTGCAGTACGAGTAAAGCGTTTCTGCAAAATAAAACCAGAAACCGAGGGTAACGCAGATATGACACCATTGACAGGCGACTCCCTCACACGTCCCGGTTCCTTGGTTAAAATAACAATTTTCTCACGATTTACAAATAGTTGGAAACATTTGGGATATTGTAAGTACTCAACTGAACAAAATATATAACACTGGCCTAGTGGTTTTTGGATATTTTACTGAAAAAAAATTACATATTGCACCTTTAATTTTTCTCTTTTTTTTTAAAGAAATTAATACTTTTATTCAGCAAGGATGTGTTAAATTGATAAAAAGTGATAGTGGAGACTTATATTGTTAGAAAATAATAATTGCTAATAAATGTTCCAAAAAATATTAAACAGCACATTTTCAACATTAATAATAAATCATCATATCAGATTTCTGAAGGATCATGTGACACTGAAGGCTGGAGTAATGATGCTGAAAATTCACAGGAATAAATAATATTTTAAAGAACATTCACATAGAGAACAGCTGATTTACACTGGAGTAATATTTCACAGTTTTTACTGTATTTATGATCAAATAAACACAGCCTTGTGAGCAGAAGAGACTCTTTCTTAAACATTACAAATAGTAATGTTTCCAAACTTTTGACCAGGAGTGTATGTGGCCTAAAAGAGAGCGTGAGTCACGATGTTGTGTTTAATACAGTCGAGCTAATATTCCCATAATAACACACCATCAGTACTGATGTAACAGAGAAAAGAATGAAGAAACTGAAGGACGGAGAGACAAAGAAAGAGTGCAGGGATGGAGACTGAGCTACATTTCACACGTGCAGCGGAGGAACGAGTTTCCCTCGGGACACACACACACACACACTGAGAGAGGGAAACTGAAGTACTTCAGCTAGAGGAAGTGAAGCGGACTGACGGACACACGGCTGCATCCGTATCAGTGTCACAGAACCGGACGACATGCAGGATTTAACATCAGGTATGTGACGGAGAACTGTGTGTGTGTGTGTGTTGAAACTGTCCGTCTGACAGGCATTAGTTCAATCTTAAAACCATCATCTCCCTAAAAAGACTCTCATTGCTCAGAGACTAAATGAAGTATCAACTTTTCTTGAGATTTTCCTCAGGAGAAACGAGTTAGAAGAGTAAGGGCCGTTTTTCTGTTGTTTTTCCATGTAAACACACACTAGATGGACGTGTTTGAGCGTTGCAGCGTCTCACACATGACGCAGCGCTCTAGAAACACGGCGCTCAAGTTAAAATACATTCAACTTTCGACTCAAGACCTTGCTTTTCCCCTCTCAACTGACCGGCATCTCGAGTTTTTAACCGCAAAACTATGGCAAGCCGTTTTGACGTTTATTCATTCCCAGGATATGCTCATTCTTGATATCTGTAATTGTATTTAAAGTGTGCATTTAATATCTGATTGTGAGTTTGCATATGGCAAGCCGTTTTGACGTTTATTGAGTCCCAGGATTATGGCAAGCCATTTTGACTTTTAATCATTTACAGGATATGAATTCTTGATATCAACAATTACATTTTCACTAGTTAAAATGCTTATTTTTGATATCAGGAATTAGATGTCTACTAGTAAAAACTATAATTCTTGATATTTGTAATTGTATTTTAAGTTAAAAGTTAATCGTCACCATCGGCTGCCATTCAAATTCAATTGTTGATATGAAGAATTGATTTCTTACTGGCTGAAATTCCAATTTCACATCAGAAATACAATTCTCACTAGTAAAAATCATCATTTTTGATATCAATTACCTGGTTACTAGTAAAAATGTCTGTTCTTCATATCAACAATTTAATTGATATCAATAATTCGACACTAGTGACAATTTTTCTAGTAATAAAGCCATTTTAGAAATCTGAAATTATTCTCCTAATTATTGATATCAGAAATACATTTACAGATATTAAGAATTAACATTTCCACTAGTGAAATCTCACCATAGGCTGCCATTCAAACTCAACTGTTGATATCAGTATAATTTTTAGATATCTAAAATGGCTTTCTTACTAGTAAATATCACATTCATGATATCAGAAATTAACTTTGTCACTAGTGTCGAATTATTGATTTAAAAAATGAACACTTTTACTAGTAACAATTTAATTGTTGATATCAAGAACAGACATTTGCAGTAGTAACCACGTAATTATTGATATCAAAAATGATGATTTTTACCATAATAATTGTATTTCTGATGTGAAAGTGGAATTTCAACTAGTAAGAAATCAATTCTTCATATCAACAATAGAATTTGAATGGCAGCCGATGGTGACGATTAACTAGTGAAAACACAATTACAGATATCAAGAATTATAGTTTTTACTAGATGAGAGTTAATTCATGATATCAAGAATTCATATCAAAATGGCTTGCCATAGATTGAGTTCATATCGAGATCTCTGACTTCTGATTTTGGCGAATCTAAGCAGTTGTTGCGATCTCTAGAGGAGACACACACGAGTCTTTCTCTCCGGAGAAACGGGTCAACATGTGGGAACATTCACAACCCACTGTACTTCTGTAACGTGATGAACTTCCGTGTGAATCGGGACGCTTGAATAGAAAAAAAAAAAAGGAAATGCAAGTCCATGTGACTTTTCAAGCACAAATGTCATTGTTCTCCATTTAATCTCATTGTTGTGTTGGAGAAATGTCAGAGGAGGCAGTGAACGCTGAAAGGCTTATTCACTCGAGTCACGCTGTGTTTCCTGCTCCTCACAGAGGTTTCAGTGTCAGGACTCTGAATGCGACACCATGATGTTCACTATAAGCCGCGTGGCGTGCGCTGAAGATGATCTATGAGAGCGAGATGTGTATTTAATGTCTGCATCAGTGATCCTGCATAAACAACTCAAACACTGACCCAGTTCAGCTCGTGACACATGAACCGCATCAGCTGAGCATATTTACATTTATTTATTTATGCAAAGTCACTTACAAATGAGGAACACAAGCATCACTCACAGTGCACACGGGCAAGAGTGAAGAGCAAACTAGAGCAGTGCACAAACTTCTTCAGAGCCAAAATTTAGACAGTCTCTCCTCCTAGAGCTTTAAAAGGGACGTATTATGCCCCTTTTTGATGTCCCCAGAGTGTGTATGTGAAGTTTTAGCTCAAAATACCCCACAGGTCATTTTTTATAGCATGTTAAAATTGCTTTTTTTGGGGTGAGCAGAAACACACCGTTTCTGTGTGTCCCTTTAAATGCAAATGAGCTGCTGCTCCCCGCCTGTTCTTTCAAGAAGAGGGCGGAGCTTCAAGAGCTCGTGCAACAACAACAGAACATGTCAGAAACTAACGGTGTTCAGTTCCAACCGGAGTCGGACGATAATGCCTACAGAGCCAGAGAATATCTGCTGCATGAGGAGAGAACAGGGATAGTTTAGTTTAATTACGGTTATAAGTTATGTTGCCATCTTGCTTTTATCCACTATTAGTACAAGCCTGTTGCAGCGGACCTATCCGAATGATGGCCAAAAATTTACTGATGAGTTTTATGAAGTTTATTGGTCATCACACAAAAGATGAAGCGTCTGTTTTCACTCCAGAAAATCACCACAAGAGCTGAATACACAGTACAAGAAGTGCGCATTAAACTCTCTCTCCCTTGCATTATCATCAGCATACACAGCGAATTACACAAAACACTCAATATACACACAAATATATACAGACCTAATGCCTTTTCAGGGGTGCTTAATAAACTGGTAAACTTTATATCCGTAAAACAACTCAGATAAAGCATTATAAAGTGCGCGCTCTCCCATTCATCACTGCCGTGACCAGTGTCGCTCTGGAGACTATAAGATGGATCCCCAACAGTTGGTACTGATCATCCTTGAGCTTTAACTGTTTAGCAAAACCTGCCTTGAATTGTCCCTCGTTCAGGCGATTGCTCACAAGACGTTGTCGCCACAGCTGCTCAAGCGCGGAGAAAATGGCGGACAGTGAACAACCGACTGAGGGTGGAAACTATGCTAACACGGGACAGTCCGTCAGCGCCGTGGGTGGAAACATGCAGATTAAGGGGTGGTAATATTATAATAGATCCCCTTCCTGCGTCAGAAGGGGACAGAAATCTGAGCGGCTCATTTCTTCACATGCTTGCAGAAAAAGGCTTTCCAAAACAAAGTTACTGGGTTGTCCTTTTTCACGTTTTCTGGGTTGGTAGATGCACCGGGGACACGATTATAGCACTTAAACACGGATTTTCATGATATGTCCCCTTTAACTCTACATACTCCAAACTTGGCTCAGACCTTCAGACTGGAGCTGCTGTATCTTTTCAAACTGATCCGACTTACGGTTTTCCTAAAAATGAAGATTAAAAATCATAAAAGTCCCATAAGTTTTCATTGAGGGGGTCAAAACTCTACAATAACTCTAATAGAGTATTTAAGCTTCATCCACATGTGTCTATCACTGGCAAAGCCTAGCAACTAGCTTAGGACATGCTAGCAAACATGCTAAATCATGCTATCAACATGCTAATTCATGCTAGCAGAATGTTAAAACATGGCCGCCGAGTGAAATGACTTGTCTTAAAGGGACTTTGATGTTAAGTCATGCTAGCAACATGCTAGATCATGCTAGTAACATAATAATTCATGTTAGCAGTGTTAAAACATGTTACCAACATGCTAAATCATGCAAAAACATGCTAACAGTGTGATAAATCATGCTAGAAACGTGTTCACTCTCTGTGCCAAACTTCAGTTTCAACCATTCATTTCAAACTTTAAGCCTCTCAAAGTTATTTCAAACTTTCAGACAAGCCTTTTTCAAGCCAACTTCAAAGTTTGCGAGCGAGCGTTACTCATCTAGTTTAATAGTTAGTGTCTGTTTATGGTTGTGGTCAGTTGAGGGCATGTCATTTTTTGTGATGGTCTCGGCTGATCATGTGGAGGTCTGATCATTCCACCACAGAGGAACAGAGGCGGTGAAGGGTCTGGAAAACGACTCTGTGGCTCTCTGTGAAAGAACAAACGGCTGTGAGAAAGTCCCAGTGTCGCTTCTGGAGATCAAAGCCTTGAATTCTAGACTTTCCCCATTTAGTCATGTTTCTATTCTTATTGTGGATGATTCACAATAATTCACATTGTTATAAAAAAACGTTAGTCTTGCTCCACCTCTGAAATGATTTTTTTCCCCTACAGGGCTCGACAGTGTGAGCATTTCACTCCATTTGCCACTAAAAATAGACGTGTGTGAACTGTAAAATGTATTTTGGAGCACGTGTGCGAATAAACAATCCCTGGATCAGTTTTCTTAAATGTAAGATCATAAAAAGTCTTAAATGGTATAACAAGTGTCTCAATGATCATTTTAAGGCGTCTTATATTTTGGGGATGGAAAAACATAAATGGTGACACTGCCTAATGTGATTATTAATCTTCAAAAGGCTCTGATTTCATTAATAAATGTGAGCGCTTCACGTCTCAAAGTCTGAAGGTGGCGCTGTTGTGCGTTCACATTTATGCCAAACGAAACTAATGCTAATCAATTATGACAATGTTTACTGTACGGCGTTTATACTGTGAAATGTTGTGTACGGTTGTATGAATGCATATTTATCTCCTCATCTGAATGTGAATGAGCTCCTGCAACAAATAAAGCACAGACATTTCAAAATAAGAGTCCCGCTGTATTTCAGGCTCGTTTATTAAATAAAAGTCACGCTGTGTGTCCGATTTACACCTGGTTATTATCTGGTTACACAAACTGTATGTAATTTAATTTCCATTTAATTTAAAGTAAACTATTGTAGCTTCTGTCTGGGACGCCCGTCACAGGAAAGACTGAGAACATTATTTGATGCATATTATTAAATATATAGATTTTACTAGTGTCAGTGTTATTATAGTTAACAAAAACCATTAAAAAAAAAAAAATCTTTACTTAAAATAAATAAATGTTAACTGACATAAAATAAACTATTAAAAAAAACCTTTTCATTTAGTTGAAATTAACCTGATGTACCAAACTAAAACTGAAATAAAAATTAATAAAAACTACAGACATTTTTTAAAAAAACAACAGAATTACTAAAACTTTAAACTAAAATTAAAATGAAAGCAGAATTAAACTGAATTCAAAATATTAACAAAAACTATATAGTATCTCAGTGATACTAAAATAACACCAGTATGGTGTGTTTTATATATAAATGCAGAAATAGTTGCACCCCTAAAGTTTCTAAATGCGCTCCTACATTTTTCATACGAGCACAGGTGCACCTTGGGAAAAAAGTATGCGTCAAGCCCTGCCCAGCCAGTGTCTTATAGTTGGTTAAAGGTTAAATGTGTAATTTCTGCTCCACCAAAGTAATTATAATCAGTTTCAACGGCCCAACCCGGTCAGACTCATCTAATGAGTTCGGGATGGATGTACCCTGTTTGAAACTTGTTTAGCCGGTTTGGAAAGTCATTCATTGTGCCGTTACAGAAGTAAAACATGCCGTTTCTCCTTGACATTTTGGTTTAAGCAAACGGAAACGCAGATGTTATGAACGGTTAGGAGAGATTTAATCAGCTTTAGTGCTCGTATTGTTTGAAACTGTCGAGGCAGATCAAACTGGGATTTATTAATCTAATGTAGATTAGTCCCATATGCTGAGCACAAGTGATTAGACGGCATGAACCCTAGCAGGACTGTTTTGGTTTGAATGATAGTCTACAATGATGACGCTCCTATAATAACGTGTCTCATCCGTGTGCAGGTTTTCTGAGCTCGCGTGTCATCAGCCATGGCGCTGGTCCAGTCTCTCCCCGTGTCCATTGACCATCCAGGACCAGGCCTGGACCCTCGCTTCCACCCGACCTCACCTCCTCTAATGGGAGCGATGGGAGCCGTCAGCAGCATGATGCCGAACCACATCACGTATCCCAACCGAGCCAACATCGAGGTCAGCACCAACTTCCGCAAGGGCACGCCGGGCTCCGGGCGACTGCTATCTGACGCCTCACAGGCTGGCAGTCGAACCCCATCCAGCAAGAGGAGGGGCATCGTCGGCAGAGCCAAAGGCTTCGGCGCGCGCTCATATTCCCATGAGGACTTGATAAGGGACTGGAATGATAATCATTTGGATGTGGGAATGGCTGGTGCGGATGGGCCTCCGAAACTGGTTCCTGTGTCTGGACAGTTAGAAAGGGTGAGTACAGGATTAGGGATTAATAAAATGATCCTGTTCCCCTCTATACTCTGCTATCGCTAACTGCCCTACCATAATAAAGGCCAACAATATCTTAAGAATGAATAAAAAAAAAAAACGTTTATTAGAAAAAAAAATACTACATTTAATTTATTAATATTTATTTTATTTCAATTTTTAAAAAATATATATATTTATTAAGTGAGCACTTGATGACGACAAAGGTAAAATTAATCTTTAAAAACACAAATAATTTAATAACACTGTTAAAATGTAATCTTTAGCAGTCCTATTATAATAAATGCCAAAACTATAACTTAAAATAAATTTAAAAAGTGTTCATTTAAAATAATTAAATCTGCATCATATCAGCCAATAATAGAAAGTTTATTACATTTAATTTATCAATATTTTATTTTATTAAATTACAAATATTTATTAAGTAAGTACTTGATAATCATGGCAACTGTAAAGTTAATCTTTAAATAAATACATTTAATAAAAATAAAAAATTAATAAAAAATTAATAACACTGTTAAAATGTAATCTTTAGCTGTCCTATCATAATAAAGGCCAAAATATAACTAAATTAAATTAATAAAAATATAAGAAATTTTTTACCATTTTTTAAACATCAACATCTAATTAATTAATTTTTTATTTATTTATTTATTTATATTTATGTGAGCACAAGTTGATGGCAATGGTAGAGTTTGTCTTTAAAAACATTTAAAAAGCTAAATAAATAAAAAAATCATTTATTTAAATAAAATCTGCATCATATCAGACAATATTAGAAATGTTATTACATTTAATTTATTAATATAATTTTTTTTAAAATATTTCTTAAGTGAGCGCTTGATGACGACAAAGGTAAAAGTCATCTAAAAAGTCATCTTTAAAAACACAAATAATTTAATAACACTGTTAAAATGTAATCTTTAGCTGATTGGCTGCTAGTTCCCTGACAAAGTTGATCTGCACGATACTCGGCAAAAATTGAGACTCATCCAGTAGATCCATCACTAAAAGCAGAGCCACATGTGTTTTCATCACTGTTTCTCATCATGTCTGATTCTGTTTTGTCCCAGAACATCCAGCAGGCCATAATCAGACCCACTGCCTTCAAACCCGTCATTCCCAGGAGCCGTCACGGCGTGCAGTACTTGTGTCCGCGGCCCGGCGCTGGCCTATCAGGAAGCCAAGGAAACCTCAGCAGGTTTTCTCCAGAAGACGAGCTTGTCTCGCCCATGACGACAGAACGGCGCAGTTCTTACAGCGGCGCTCGCAACGGCTTGTTCAGCCAGTCGTTCACCATGACGGACACGGCACGCAGCTCCCTAACGAACCTCCCGGCGTATACCCAAAGCGAGGCGAGCAAACATCACGGACACTCGAACTCCGACAGCGGGCGCTCCTCGTCCAGTAAGAGCACGGGCTCTCTGGGCGGCCGCGGTCAGCTGCTGTCGGACATGGGCTCGGGCCGCCCGTCGCCGCCGCCCATCGAGGCCTACGAGGCCATCGTGAGAGACCTGGAGGAGAAGCTGAGGGAGAGAGACCTGGAGCTGCAGCAGCTCAGGGAAAACCTGGACGAGAATGAAGCCGCCATCTGTCAGGTGTGTGTGTCCGTCTGTTTACATCTCTACTGAGAGTCATGAAGGGAGGAGTCTCTTTTAGGACCGTTTAATGAAAATTAATCTTGGCCGGCAGGAAATGAAATTTTTACCACGAAGGCAATGTATACATTTAAGGTCAAAGCGAGACTGTGGCAAATATAGAAACAATATGAAAAGGAATGAGGATGAAAGGAAACCCAACAGTGCTCAAAAATCGGTTCCAGAAGTAAAAATATCAGTTTCCTACAGAAATAAATACATTTTACAATAAACTCAAAATATTAATATATATATATGCTATATTAATTAAACTATACAAAAATGTTATAATATTATAATATAATAAAATTTAATATTATATAATATAGACTTAAATATATTGTTTAAGTACTATTTAAGTAAAAAGTCTCAATTTCCTACAGAAAGAAATACATTTTTGATAATAAAAACTATACATTTTACAATAAACTCAAAATATAAAAAAAGATAGGTAGATAGATAATAATAATAATAATAATAATAATATATATATATTAGATTCATTAAACTGTACAAAAATATAATATTATAATAAAATGTAATATATAATATAATATAGACTAAAATATATTATTTAAGTACTTTTTTAAATCTTTTTTGGTTTTATATTGTACCATTGTTTTAAATTCAATTCTGTCGCAGTGCTTTAACGGATTGTAGTTTATTCCTTTTGTAAAAATTATAAAGACATCATCATAATTCATCATGAGTAATTCATCAGTTCATCATTTTTTACATTAGTTTGAACAGCTAAAAATCACAATTTGATTCATCCTGAAGCTGTTTGTTTCGGTTCATGGCTTAGATTAAGATCTCTACCTGATTTTGAAAACGCAGAAAGTACTTTTGGAACAAAAGTCGCTGAAATAGCGAGGATTAGAGCTGCACGATTCTGGATGAATAAAGAATCATGATTTTTTTTGGGTTTCAAATAAAGATCACGATTCTCCCACGAATCGAAACAGACAACTAAACAAAATAACATGTAATTTACTAGAGGTTCTAAAAAAAATGTTAATTGCTGCAGTGTAAAATGTTTAATTAATTTGAATTAATTTAATTGAAAAAAAAAAAAAAAAAAAAAAAAAAATCGCATTGAGTGAATGATTCAATGACTCAAAGACTTCACTTGTTTCATTACTGGATGAATCAGTGTTTTTGAACAAATCTCTTGAGTGAATGATTCAATGACTCACTCATAAAGACTTCACTTGTTTCATTACTGGATGAATCAGCGTTTTCAAACAAATCTCTTGAGTGAATGATTCAATGACTCACCCATAAAGACTTAACTTGTTTCATTACTGGATGAATCAGCGTTTTCAAACAAATCTCTTGAGTGAATGATTCAATGACTCACTCATAAAGACTTCACTTGTTTCATTACTGGATGAATCAGCGTTTCTGAATGAATCTCTTGAGTGAATGATTCAATGACTCACTCATAAAGACTTCACTTGTTTCATTACTGGATGAATCAGCGTTTTTGAACGAATCTCTTGACTCACTCATAAAGACTTCACTTGTTCCATTAATGGATGAATCACTGTTTTTGAACAAATCTCTTGAGTGAATGATTCAATGACTCTCTCATAAAGACTTCGCTTGTTTCATTACTGGATGAATCAGTTTTCGAATGAATCTCTTGAAAGAATGATTCAATGACTCACCCATAAAGACTTCACTTGTTTCATTACTGGATGAATCAGTGTTTCTGAATGAATCTATTGAATGAATGATTCAATGACTCACTCATACAGACTTCACTTGTTTTATTACTGGATGAATCAGCGTTTTTGAACAAATCTCTTGAGTGAATGATTCAATGACTCACTCAAAGACTTCACTTGTTTCATTACTGGATGAATCAGCGTTTTTGAATGAATCTCTTGACTCACTCATAAAGACTTCACTTGTTTCATTACTGGATGAATCAGTGTTTCTGAATGAATCTATTGAATGAATGATTCAATGACTCCCTCATAAAGACTTCACTTGTTTCATTACTGGATGAATCAGTGTTTTTGAACAAATCTCTTGAGTGAATGATTCAATGACTCACTCAAAGACTTCACTTGTTTCATTACTGGATGAATCAGCGTTTCTGAACGAATCTCTTGAGTGAATGATTCAATGACTCACTCATAAAGACTTCACTTGTTTCATTACTGGATGAATCAGCGTTTTTGAACAAATCTCTTGAATGAATGATTCAATCACAAATACATTTTTTAACAGTCACTTGTCGCCACCTGCTGGCGTAACAATGTAATTGAAGACATACAGTATAACCAAAAAGTTCACACCACAACTAGAACGATAATGACACAGAGGAACGATATCATTGGGATCACTTTCAGAATGAGTTTTTCCAGCTGATGAACGGTAAAAACATTGACAGCCAATCAGAATCCATCCTGCTTTTTAGAGCTTGAGCATTTAAAGCGGCAGACGACCAAACTGTGTGGACACTAATGTAGTTATAATTTGTGGTGTTAATGATACAAACTCAAACTGAACGCTTGTTTCTAACAGATTACATGTGTGTGTGTGTGTGTGTGTGTGTTGATGCAGGTGTACGAGGAGAGACACAAGCGCACGGAGCTGGAGATGGAGGAGTTCAGACAGACCTGCGCGGCTAAAATGCAGAAGGCATCCCATAAGGCTCAGCGGGAGCAGCAGCTCCTACAGCTCCAGGTGTTTCAGCTGCAGCAGGAGAAGAAGAAGCAGCAGGAGGACATGACGCAGATCCTCCAGGAGCGGCAGAGGCTCGAGGAGCGCTGCGCCTCCTACGAGCGAGAGCACACGCAGCTGGGCCCCAGACTGGAGGAGACCAAATGGGAGGTGAGGAGTCCGATCAGAGCGCAGGAAGTTGTGGCTAGGGATCGTGAGACCAAGCTTAGGAAAAAAGCATGTGGTTTCTTCAGTTTGCATGTTTCTTCTTTGCATTTCTCAACTGCTTCTGAACTTTTAGCATTGTTATTATTGCATTTCTTACAGGGCTTCAAGCTTACATCGTTACCAAAAAGCACATGTGTGTCTAAGTTGAAAAATTTAGGATTGCATTAAAAAAAACTTTTGGGACACAATGCAAAATGTATATGTAAATATATATATATATAAAATAGGTATTAAATATTAACTCCTTCCTGCGATGGAGTGACCCAGACAGAAGCTTTGAATCAAATGCTTGATACAGTTTATTGTGTAACCAAAATACCAATAATAACCACAGAGAAAAAAAACAAAAATCTTTTATGCATAATGCATTTTGAAATGTGTATGCTTTACTATTGCCGGGTGCTCATTCAATAAGATGAGGGAGATAAAATATGCACTCTTATAAAAATCTATAACATATTACGATTAGAGATGCACCGATTGCAATTTTCTTGGCCGATTTCGTTTTTTTTGTGTCTGCATGAGGTAACCGTAGCTGCTAACACGAGCTCTTGAAGCTCCGCCCTCTTCTAGAAAGGGGGCCGGGAGCAGCAGCTCATTTGCATTTAAAGGGACACACAAAAACGGCACGTGACAATTTTAACATGCTATAAAAAATGATCTGTGGGGTATATAGACTTATTTTACATCTTGTAAAAAGGGGCATTATAGGACCCCTTTAAGACGTTTGTTGTACTATTTAAGATGTTTTATGACCTGAATTATTTCTACTCCTCTACCCCTCAGGTGTGCCAGAAGTCCGGTGAGATTTCGCTGCTGAAGCAGCAGCTGAAAGACCTGCAGGCCGATCTGGCGCAGCGCGTGGGCGAGCTGGTGACGCTGCGCGGGCAGCTGAGGGAGGTGCGCGCGGAGCTGCAGACGTGCCAGAGTCAGATGCAGGAGGCGCACACAGCATCACGCACGCGAACCCTGGAGCTCGAGGTCTGCGAGAACGAGCTGCAGCGCCGCAAGAGCGAAAGCGAGCTGCTCAGAGAGAAAATGAGCCGTCTGGAAGAGGAGTCGTCCCGTCTGCGGGAGGCTCTGAGTGCCTCCTCCGGAGAGGAGCAGCGGCTGGCCAACGAAAGCGAGGAGCTGAAAGGCTCAAAGCAGCAGATAGACAGGCTGAAGGCGGAGCTCGCGTACGAACGCCAGCATGCGTCCGAACGGGCCGTCGCGTTCGAGAGCGAGAGAAAGAGCTGGGAGGAGGAGAAGGATAAAGTGATTCGATACCAGAAACAGTTGCAGCAGAACTACGTGCAGATGTACAAAAGGAACCGCGATCTGGAGCGATCGCTCCGTGAACTCAGCCTGGAGCTGGAGTCCAGAGACCAGGACGACGAAAGCAGCGGAAACGAAGTCACCTTCGACGACATCGCTGCAACGGAGATCTGAAATCATCACATTGTTTGAGGAAATTGTCCCTCTAAAACTAGGTAAATGTCCACTACCGCACTCATCTCAGAAATGTGCTCTGCATAAAATGCAAAAAACTCAAAAACTGTGGACAGCATAGCTTGTTTGTTACATAATTTATGTGGCCTAATAATTGGTGCAACTACATTTAATTGAGTGTGTCAGTTAGTGTTGTCAAAAGTACTGAAATTTTAAAAACGTGATGCTTTGAGTACTGTTGAGCGGAATTGTAAACACCTCTGATTGGCCATTGTGTTCACACACTCCTCGGATATGTCTGTGATTGGCTACAATGATCAACGCTTCAAAAACATGTTGTAAATATACATCAATGATGCTCTTCACCGAGCGCTTACACCAGGGGTGTCCAAAGTCGGTCCTGGAGGGCCACTGTCCTGCAGAGTTTAGCTCCAACTTGCCTCAACACACCTGTTTGGAAGTTTCTAGTATGCCTAATAAGACCTTGATTAGCTGGTACAGGTGTGTTTAACTGGGGTTGGAGCTAATCTCTGCAGGACAGTGGCCCTCCAGGAGCAGGATTGGACACCCCTGGCTCACACAGACACACGGAAGCGTTTGAAAGCAGGCGCAAGTAAGTAAGTAAATTTAATTTTTTATAGCACATTTAAGATGTCCTATCAGAAGATCTTAAATATCTGCTGGATGAATGTGGGATAAGAAGATCTTTAAGATAAGAGCTTTAAAAACAGACAGCAGAATTTAAAACTGGATCCTAAAATGGACCGGGAGCCAATGGAGCGATGCTAAAATTGGGGTGACATGGTCAAATTCCGTAATTGATAAAAACTATTCTTAACAACCAAATTTATTTGCTTGGTTAAGCATAATTCTGAATCCAGGATGACGCCAAGGTTCCTAACCCGAGAAGAAATTGAGGGGAAATGATTGCCAAGTTCATTAAACAGTCAGGCGTCAGCATAATAGGCGTCTATCAGCGGACCGGTCCAAAAGGTTCAAAACACTTTCAAACACTTCCGTGTGCTTTTTAAACTCTCCCGTGCGTTGATCATTGTAGCCAATCACAGACATATCCGATGAGCGTGTGAGCACAATGGCCAATCAGAGGTGTTTACGATTCCGCTCAAGAGCGCTCAAAGCGTCACATTTTTTAAATGTCTTGGTACCGAAGTCTGTACTTTTGACAACACTAGTGTCAGTTATTTTGGGCACAGTATGTTTGTAAACTCACAGAAGTGCACTTTTGTGTCATTAGCTGCGAATTTAACTTGTGCGAAAAATTGGAGTATTGCATAAAACATTTGCAAATAAGCACCTTTCTATCGAGAAAACCAAATCTTCACCTGTTGGTGAAGATGGCGCAAAGTATCAGTAATAAAATAATAAAAAAGTTGCTGCCTACATGATAAATTTACGTTCAAACGCAATAATAAACTACTGATGTTTGGGAACGCAATCGATTCTGGGAGGTCATTAAACCGAATCATTATCTTGTTTGTGATGCGATTGGTCCGCTGGCTAGTCCAGTTATCCAATCACATCCTCTGTTTTGAGGAAAGGTCACATGACTTTTTTGTAGCGCATTCTGGAGTTGATCCATCGTAGTTTAAGCGCATGTTTTCTTATCTGGCGGTTCCAGCCGGTGTTTATGCGATATACCAAAATTCGCTACTCGTGGCTTTCCCCTTCATTAACGTAAGAAGCTCAATGTCTCGATTCCTAAAGCACTGCGATCACGCCATGACAGAATTACCGCTATTGAGTATCCGATTAGTAAATGCTGCTCATGCCTTTGTTGAACTCATACGTTGGGAACTGGGAGCTGCCCTCACTTGACTTCTGTGACATGTTAAAACCAACATGGTTTTTGCTCTTCAATAGTTTAAAGGAACACTCCACTTTTTTTGAAAATAGGCTCATTTTCCAACTCCCAGTTGAGTTTTACCGTTTTCGAATCCATTCAGCCGATCTCCGGGTCTGGCGGTAGAACTTTTAGCATAGCTTAGCATAGATCATTGAATCTGATTAGACCGTTAGCATCTCGCTCAAAAATGACCAAAGACTTTCCATATTTTTGCTATTTAAAACTTGACTCTTCTGTAGTTACATCGTGTACAAAGACAAGACCGACGGAAAATGAAAAGTTGTGATTTTCTAGACCGATATGACTAGGAACTATACTCTCATTCCTGCGTGATAATTAAGGAACTTTGCTGAGGTCCCATGGGTGCAGCGGCGCAATGATATTACGCAGCGCCTGAAAATAGGCTAACTTCCGTCAGCATAACCAACGTGACAACCTGCTAGCACAGGGAGCGTGCTGGGGACTATTTTCAGGCGCTGCGTAATATCATTGCGCCGCTGCACCCATGGTCTTTGGTCATTTTTGAGCGAGATGCTAACGGTCTAATCAGATTCAATTATCTATGCTAAGCTATGCTAAAAGTGCTACTGCCAGATCCGGAGATCGGCTGAATGGATTCGAAAACGGTAAAACTCAACTGTTTAACTCTAAAAATGAGCCTATTTTCAAAAAAAGTGTTCGTTTAATGTATTTATGAAGTATTTTGTAACACAGCTGCACATGCATCCATATTGGTGTTAAAAACATTGATTAATAACTAGTGCCGTCAAACGATTAATCGCGATTAATCACATCCAGTTTGTGTTTACATAATATATGTGTGTGTACTGTGTATAATTATGTATATATAAATACACACACATGCATGTATATATTAAAGAAAATTTTTTTATATTTATATATAAAATATTTATATTTATATATAAATTAAATTATATAAATATATATATATACAGTATATACATGCAAATATTTCTTAAATATATACATGGAGTGTGTATTCAAATGTTCATAATAATGATACACAGTACACACACATATATATTTTTGTACACAAACTTTTATTTTTGATGCGATTAATCGCGATTAAACGATTGCCCAGCACTAATTTATATATAAAATATTTATATATAAGTTATATAAATATATATACACAGTACATACATGCAAATATTTCTTATATATATACATGAATGAGTGTATTCAAATATACATAATATTGATACACAGTACACACACATATATTATGTAAACACAAACTTTTATTTTGGATGCGATTAATCGCGATTAATCGATTTGACGGCACTTTTAATAACTAATTTCAGAGTCTTGGGCAGCCAGTAGAATCTCTTACGGTAATTCTGACGTGAGCTGAACGTGCCACTATTTAATACTGATGTGAGGAATATGATCTCTTCATCCATAAAGCAACTGACTGTTATATTTGTACCAAAATAAAAGCATTACAGCACACTTTAGATTCACATACAGTCACATGATAATGAATAACCTCATTGTGCACATATATAGAAGCGTAGCCACTGTGAATAGACCAAAGCATTGCTGCGTTTAACTGCTCTGTATATCTTGTGGGTGATTGTGGTGGTATTGTAATTTTATAATTAACAGTATTTGTATGAAGCCGATACATTGTATATTTTTCGTGCTGTATATTTAATGTTTGTAATTAAACACCTGCAATGAATCAACTTTACTGGTATTTTATTCAATATTTATGTTCTTGGAAATACTGTTCTTTGAGTGTGTCCAGAGCAGGATTTAATAGAATTTACAAACATGACATTATGTTGGATGGTCGTGATTTCTGAATGTATTTTTTTTGAGCGGTTTGTCTCGTTCGACTCCTGTGATCATGCAGACAGACTTTATTTTCCCAACATGATTCTGCAGAATGGTACTGGATTGTGGCCATTCATAAAGTGTGTTTTAACCCTCATCCGTCCCTCAGGTCATTTTGACCCGAAATTAATTTTTGAAAAAAATTAAAAAATTGAGTGTTCATCGGAGTGATCCAAGACCTTAGGATTGTTGTCGCACTTGAGCCACGAATACACAAAAAAGTGGTTGTAATAAAAAAAAGTAACAAATCAGTCCCTCACGGGTCAATTTGACCCCCTTAGGAATGAATGGAATGTGAGGAATGCTTCAGTACACACAGAAAAACCTACAAAATGCTCAAAATTAAAACTAAACCTTACCAAAAAATGATTTTATAATGTCTACATGTGTATCTGAATGCATACTGAAGAGATAAACTGCAGAACTGACTTTAGGACCCAGCGGAATGGCTCATCCGCTCCATATAGAGCTATAAGGCCATCAAGAGTCATGAAATATCATCTTAAATTATTATTTTTCCACAAGAGGTCGGCAGAGACACCCAATGTGAGATATTCTGAGCTAATTTAACAGAGTTACGCATGAAATGTTATTTTGAATTTAAGTTGAAAGAATGTGCTTAAATTATATTATTTATTGATAAAATCTAGTCATTTAAAGGTAAATAAAATAAAAATAATTAAAAAATCTCCAAAAAAATTGCATTACAAAATAGGAAAAATATTATAAAAATTAAATGATATAAGCTTTCTGGACCAAAAAAAAAAAAAGTATAATTTTAGTGCTTCGGGTCATTTTGACCCGCGAGGGACTGATTTGTTACAGAGCGCGAGCCTCGAAACTCTTCAAGTTCAGGCTAATGTGAATAGTGAATGAGTGAATCTTTAACCGGTTTGTTTTCATTGCCATACCAGCATCTATGGCTATTTTCACGGCAAGTTTGATGTATTTCAAAAGAAACAAATAGTGGTAACACACAGTAGTAATGAAAATCGCCAATTTAACTTGAATCTCACACAGCGTTGCGTTTACGAGATTCACCCAGTTAGTGTTCGTTGGAAGATGATTTGGTCGAGTGTGGTGAAATACATACGGTAAGGCATCGTGTGTGGTCATGAGACTCTGGGCACTCTGGGAACTTTGACCACGAGCTCCATGGGGTTGATCTTCTTGTTGCTGAAGGCCTGCCGTATGATCTCCACCGCGTCCTGATGGGTCACGGCCTGCAGAGAGACGCCGTCCACCGACACCAGCTCAAAACCAGCCTGAGACACAGAGAACAGACCCATTCAGCATGAGCTCAATCACACGTGCTGCCATTGGTCAACAGGGCTTCATCTGTTACCCGCAGAGCATCATTAGTCGACGCGGCTCCTCCTGGGAAAATCCTCTCGATCTTCACCATGGGTTGCACCCTGGACTCGGATCCTCCGGATATACTGATCCCTGATCACAACACACACACACACACATCACTGGACATGATTACATGCACTTCATTCACATCATACATTACCCACTGAGCAAAGAAAGATTAGACTACACACATTAAAGTCAGGATGAAATTAAAGTAGCGACACATCTTTTCTTCATATTCTGATGTACATATTCATATTGACGCTGTCCAATCCATCGTTTGTTAATCAGATTTGTAGATGTAATTGGAAGATCCAGTTAAGACATTTTAATTAAAAATTACTAGGTCAAATTAAAATATTTAAGCATGCATGTTTGAATCATTCACAAGAAGATCAATAACATGCATTTACAAAACAAATAAACATTTCATGCCAGCTTTAAAGGGGTCACCTATTTTTTTGTTTTAGTTTCAAAATTTAGTCAATTTCATTTTTCATGGTGGTCATTTACATTTTCACTTTTTTAAGGCTTTTAATTTTTGCTGCTGTGGTTCTCAACCAGCGGCATTTATGCACAAATTATGTAATTAAATACAAAAATTCTTTAACCTCTTAAACTCTAAGGACCCTGATTGACGTCATCTAGTATATACTTTAAATTTTGGAGGAGCTCTGACCTCATATGTGGTACCATGATAGCTTAGAATGGCTACTTTCTGGAGATATGCATCACTTTGGCATTTGTTTTACACAAAGTAACTTATTTACACTAAATTACTCTGGGACCATTTCCGCCTGGATTTGTCCTACCCAAATTGAAAAGCTTCCCATACCCACATACAGTGGTCTGAATACACAATTGTGGTGTCATTTTAAAGGAAACCCTTTGAATAAAACACTGCTGAAAGTGATAAACAAGTATATGTTGTCTGAGCTGTAATAAACCCCCAAAAAAGAGGCACTTTTTGATTTTGGGTTAAAAATTAATTTTTGAAAGTGTATATCTCAGGCCCTGTGTGCTCTAGCACCCTGCAGACAGTTTTGGCTGTTTCCAGCATATATCAGCAAACACTGAAAAAAATACTTTTGTGACACTGATATTGCATTTACACCACTGTATATGGGGAGACTTTTATATTGGAGAGATTTGGGTAGGCGGAAATTACATAAAAAAAAAAGGTAATATTCCTCCCTTCAGATCCATTTGAATAAATCTTGCATACAACACGATACAGACAACATTATTTTTTCCAGTATTTGCTGCCATCTAGTGGAAACAGCCCAAACTGTCTGCAGGGTGCTAGAGCACACAGGGCCTGAGTTATACACTTTCAAAAATGAAATGGGGGGGGGTTATTACAGCTCAGACAACATATAATTACATTTATCACTTTTAGTAGTGTTTTATGTAACTTCAAAGGGTTTCCTGTAAAATAAAACCAACATTGTGTATTTAGACCACTGTATGTGGGTATGGGAAGCTTTTCAATTTGGGTAGGCCAAAAAAAAGCATTTAAACAAAAGTTTTTCCCCACTCAATAATGAGCAAAAAAGCACAAGCTACAACAGATTTTACCACATTTGACTCTATCTTACTATAGTATTTTTGACATATCAAATTAGAGCATGCTTGCATTGTACAATAAACTCTCATCTCAAAAGATCAAGGAAAAGTTGATTCCTAATATGACGCCCTTAAAGTCGGCCTGAAAAGGATGTTGCGCTCGTCTTTTGTTTCCTATTGTGCCGTACATTCGAGTGAAGCGCTTCTCAAACGGACAAATGTAGGGCGGGGCTTGATTTTGTCTGTGGGGAATTGATTGGATGCTATTGGTGGATCTCATGTGAGTGACAGGTTGCCCCGCCCTCGTCATCAGAGAAGAGAAGAGATGTCGCTGCAAGAGGGAGGGGAAGTTATTCTGATTCAAGATTATGAGGCAAAAATTATGTACACGGATATGAATTGTCAATTTTAATTTAAAAAAAAAGATCAAACGCACTTGCTTTGCATTGAAAAGAAATGAAAAAGAAAACTGAATACCCAGAGACTGCTTGGTTTTGCTGATATGGACTGTGGTGAGCTCAAACTCTGGCTCAATCTGGACATCATTGGTGCTTTTCTCACACAGCTGCTGTTGCACAGACTGTCCTGCGGGTGTCACTGTTGAACTATGGCACTTCTTAAGGGAACCAAAGACCTGTGAGAGCAGCGGCCTCTTGTGGCGAGGCATGTCCACTACAGTAAACAGCACGTCCGCTCCGTCTGATTTACTCTTCGAATGTCCATTCCTGACAGGAGCTCTTCCTCTTTGTGAATGAACAGATCCCGTGTCATCTGAACGGGTGAAACCGTTGTCTGGTGTCTGGGAAGAGTCTGAACGGGTGTTCTCCGCCAGTAGCCAGTTGGGAAGGAGCACAGACGCCCTGGAGGATGAAAATGAGTCTGAATGACTGCAAGTGTCCACAGGAACGTCCTGTAATGGGCTGAAGGCTCTGGACATGTGCAGCGGCTCGTTCTGGTCTTGATAGCAGGACAGATGGAGCTGCTCGAGACCTTCTAGAAGCTGATTGGGTCTCTCCATGTCTTCTACTGCATGCAGCTCAAATCCACCATGCACATCTGAGGCAGAGAGAGATACGCTTTCCATTTATTATTTGGAATAATGTGTGTTGATGAAGTGCACAACAAGACCAGAAATGAGTAGGAACCAGTTCTCAATTCCCATCACATGTCCCATTTTAACTTTCAAAGAACTCACGAATGAATATGTTTTGACGTCACTACCGGGGAATAATCAGATTTTTTAACAAAGTCTTGTAAATGCAGTTTTTGGACAATAGGTTAATTCAGTAAACTGATTTTGGGAGCTATCAGTGTATCGGTGTGTATGTAAACATGCTCATACATTTGAAAATGTTAAACACGAATCAGGCGTTTTGACAACTGGCTGTAAGACAACTGAATTGTATCTTCATTGATGCTTTCTGACAATTGTCTTCGCTTGTTTACAACAAAAACGGACCACTACCTAAATCCCTTAATTGCTTTTGGCAGCCGTGTTCCTGAACATCAAACATTTCAGAATTTTCAACTGTGACATCAGGTCATATCTTCATCAATACTTTCTGAGAATCGCTTGCAAATCGCTTTGAACAAAACCAGACATTTGAATCTCTAAATGCAACAAACTTAATCTCTATGTGGAACAAAACTGACAGACACAGGAACAAAACTGTATCTTTATATGGAATCTCTAAATGGAACAAAACTGAATCTATATATGGAACAAAACTGACGTTTGAATCTCTAAATGGAACATAACTGACGTTTGAATCTCTAAATGGAACAAACCTGACGTTTGAATCTCTAAATGGAACATAACTGACGTTTGAATCTCTAAATGGAACAAACCTGCCGTTTGAATCTCTAAATGGAACAAAACTGACAGACACAGGAACCAAAACTGTATCTTTATATGGAATCTCTAAATGGAACAAAACTGAATCTATATATGGAACAAAACTGAATCTATATATGGAACAAAACTGCCGTTTGAATCTCTAAATGGAACGAAACTGACGTTTGAATCTCTAAATGGAACAAAACTAATGCACTACAGCCATAACAGTATGACTTTCTGAGTAGATGGAATTATTGGTGGATATAATAGGAAAAATTATGCTAACCTGGTACAGGTTTGATGAGGTGGTGTCTGGGAGGAGAGCGGAGAGGAGAACTTCTGCCTAAATTAAACACACGAGAACAACAGAATGAAGGGTCTGCAAGCAACTATGAACCATTGTGCATTAATATCTGAAGATTCGATTTACGTGAGCAACTCTTCAGAATATCATAAGCTTCCTCTTCAAACTGAGAGACCGTGCTGTTGAAGAGCGGAAGATCACTGGAGGACACGAGTGTTCTGAGAGAAGAGAGACACCAAACTACAGTAACTTCTGTTTCATCAAATATTGCAAAAGAAAAATATAATTGTGTTCGGTTTTCGACCCAGTGCTATCCAGAATTTTCGGTTTTGGCCATGATTTGTCTCTTGATCTTTCTTTTTAAAGGCTTGGGAAACTCTAAAACACATTGGATATTTTAACATACATTGCACACTGAAAACAATGACATCACATGATATTTTGAATATAATTGAGTTTTATGGTGATTATAGATACACAGATCAGGCATAACATTATGACCACCTTCCTAATATTGTGTTGGTCCCCTTATTTGCTGCCAAAATAGCCCTGACCCGTCGAGGCATGGACTCCACTAGACCCCTGAAGGTGTGCTGTGGTATCTGGCACCAAGATGTTAGCAGCAGATCCTTTAAGTCCTGTAAGTTGCGAGGTGGGGCCTCCATGGATCGGACTTGTTTGTTCAGCACATCCCACAGATGCTCGATTGGATTGAGATCTGGGGAATTTGGAGGCCAAGTCAACACCTCAAACTCGTTGTTGTGCTCCTCAAACCATTCCTGAACCATTTTTGCTTTGTGGCAGGAGCATTATCCTGCTGAAAGAGCCACAGCCACCAGGGAATACCGTTTCCATGAAAGGGTGTACATGGTCTGCAACAATGCTTAGGTAGGTGGTACGTGTCAAAGTAACATCCACATGGATGGCAGGACCCAAGGTTTCCCAGCAGAACATTGCCCAAAGCATCACACTGCCTCCGCCGGCTTGCCTTCTTCCCATAGTGCATCCTGGTGCCATGTGTTCCCCAGGTAAGCCACGCACACGCACCCGGCCATCCACGTGATGTGAAAGAAAACGTGATTCATCAGACCAGGCCACCTTCTTCCATTGCTCCGTGGTCCAGTTCTGATGCTCACGTGCCACTGTTGGTGCTTTCGGCGGTGGACAGGGGTCAGCATGGGCACCCTGACTGGTCTGCGGCTATGCAGCCCCATATGCAACAAACTGCGATGCACTGTGTATTCTGACACCTTTCTATCAGAACCAGCATTAACTTCTTGAGCAATTTGAGCTACAGTAGCTCGTCTGTTTGATCAGACCACACGGGCCAGCCTTCGCTCCCCACGTGCATCAATGAGCCTTGGCCGCCCATGACCCTGTGGCCGGTTCTCCACTGTTCCTTCCTTGGAGCACTTTTGATAGATACTGACCACTGCAGACCGGGAACACCCCACAAGAGCTGCAGTTTTGGAGATGCTCTGACCCAGTCGTCTAGCCATCACAATTTGGCCCTTGTCAAACTCGCTCAAATCCTTACGCTTGTCCATTTTTCCTGCTTCTAGCACATCAACTTTGAGGACAAAATGTTCACTTGCTGCCTAATATATCCCACCCACTAACAGGTGCCGTGATGAAGAGATAATCAGTGTTATTCACTTCACCTGTCATAATGTTGTGCCTGATTGGTGTATATGGTGTATCTATCAGTACAATATATGTTACATGACTAAACATGCGTCATCATTTTCATTTAGCATTACAGTATTAGTAACCCTCTGCTATTTGGCTGCTTTTGTTTGTTTATACACATCTTACGGGCGTCTGGTGTGCACATCATCTTTCGATCTCACCTGATCTCTCTGAGCAGCAGCAGCTTCTCTGGCGTGTTCAGGATGGCCAGGAGTGGGTCGACGAGCGTCTGCAGCCCTCGCTCTGTTAAATACTGTCAGAACAGCAAATGAGTTTTGTCCCTAGACAAAGAAAACCTTGAATTATGTAAGATCATGAGGGTGGGAGGCTGTGTCTCGCTTACCCTCCTACAGATTCCCATGAGCACGGCCACATCTTCATCCTCCAGCAATCTGACAGCCATTTCTCGCACCTGATTCAGGGCGTCCCGCTCAGATAAATCACCACTATACCTGCCTGTAGAAACATTCAGTACGTCCGGTTTAAATCAGACATATTTTATATTGTAAAGCATATACTTAGGTGAAGTTAAAACCTTAACTATATCCACATATGAGTTTGAATTCAAATATTACCCAGATATTCAAATATTACCCAGACTGCTCTCTGAGCGGGAGGGAGATCTGGAGCGTGATCTTGAGGATTCTCGCTTCCGGAAAAGACCGAAGAAAGTTTTGGAGCGTTGCAGCGGACTGTGTCCCTCTTCTCCTCTTTCCGTCTGCTTTCTCTTCTGTTTCTTTTCCTCTTCTGTGACAACAAACAGTTTGCATTATTGGTACTAAAAAGTTAAAAATCCGGCACTTGTTTCGCTAAATTAGATCATAAACAAACGTTACATATGTAGGGCCCTATGATTTCCGCGATGCAGAAAACGCGGACGGAATCGCGGAATCCAGTCATAAAAACGGAATTCACTGTATAACGGTGAACTGAATTTGCAAAACTTTGGATGAATAAATAAAAAGCAAGTCAGTACACTTAAATAAATCGTGATGTAGACTAGTGTCTGTGGATATTAAACCGCAAAAGACATTTAAAGGTGCAGTGTGTAGTATTTATGAGGATCTATTGACAGAAATGCAATATAATATACATAACTATGTTTTCAGTGGTGTATAAAGACCTTACATAATGAGCCGTTATGTTTTTATTACCTTAGAATGAGCCGTTTCTATCTACACACACCGCGGGTACCCTTACAGTGAAATCGCCATTTTGCGCCGCCATGTTTCTACAGTAGCCCTAAACGGACAAACTTCTCTACAGAGCGCTAGTCACTCTCTGCTCTCTCCGACGACGACATTTTTGTCCTGTGTCGGCCACCGTAGCTTCTCTATGTGCTCTGAAAGGGAGGGGTGAGCGGTGGGGGAGATGCTGCTAAATTCTACACACTGCACCTTTAAGAAGATTTAAATATGAATCATGGATGTTCTGTCTCTGTGTGAATGAATGGCGCAGAAGTGCGGTTTCATTTACCACACTCATATATATGAGATATTTAGGTTTATAACATCTCTGGTTCTCACCTTATTGACGAACAGGGATTGTAGTTTGCAAGTAAAGCGGCAAATTCCTCCATTAACGTAATAATCTATACGTGCAGCACAATCTAATGAAAATCGCTGCGCGGCATAAATGATAAATCTACTACCCTTTCATTTGAGAAAAACTATTGTCATATAATAAATGCACAGAAACTCAAAGGTCTTCACGGCAACCCGTCAAAGTTCAGTTTAACGTGAAATTGTGACAGAAATATATTGCTGTTGTACTTTTTTTTTTTTTATAAGTTTGTTTAATTTCATATGATTAAAAGATAAATTAATGTTTTATGCCTTCATTTGATTGCCAGAAAAATGTAAATACACAACACAGACATTCTTAAATATATAAAAAAAACTTTTCTTAGAAATTATTATTTTGTTTAATTAATGAATTGTTGTTTTTATGAATTCAAATAATTAGACATGCTTTTTGATTATTAAAATTTAAATCAAACCATTAAAATCCAGAAAACTTAAAACAGAAAACACAGAATTTGGTAAAAAATAAAACAGAATTTGAGAAACAAAATAAAATGCATTTCATAGGGCCCTAAATATGTCATTTTTGTTAAATTTTAACTTTTAATAAATTGTTGTTAAAGTTTCATGATTTCAATTAATTACACATGCTTTTTGATTACTAAAATTTAATTCAACCATTAAAATGGAGTCCAAAAAACATTAAAACGGAAAAAAAATGGAATCCAGAAAAATTAAAACGGAATTTGAAAAAAACTGGGTTGATGAGTTTGCAAGGAGCGGCAGAATATGATAACCTGATAACCTCACAAATATAGCAAAATATGACCAATATGATCTCTACCTGACACAGTCACATGACTTCGTGTTCGGCGTATCGGAGGGCTCGTTCGGCTGAGACCGATGAGCAGAGACGTATTCCTGCCTTCCCTTCTGTTCCCTCCGGGCTCTGTCCCGTCCTCCTCTCCGTCGCTCCGGATCACAGAGTCCTGCAGCAGTTCTGTGGGTCCCCGGCTCACCGTCCGCAGCTGCTCTGAACGACCCTCACTGTCAGTGGAATCTGGATGAAACTGGCCCTCAGTGGAGCCGCAGGCGTCGGACATCTTGGCTCCCAAAGGTAAGCTTACAGGCAGAGTAGCTTGGGACAGGCCGCTCAAAGAGCCGAGGGGCGTCCCAGAGGACAGCGAGGAGCTCGATGAGCGAGACTCCGACCCGTGTGAGGACGAACAGACCGTTCCACTGCCCGCTAAGAGGTCAAAGGTGAGTGTATTTAGAGATTAGCACATTATTAAAATTGCATTTTATTTTCCGTTGATGTTGATGCTAATATAGATTTCTTTTTTGATATTTTAACTTACATTTATTCATCCAGCTGAATTCTGTCACCATTTCTTTGTAGGCTGGATATCTGCCTGCTTCCTGTGCACAAAAACCCACATTTATATCCAAGCTGTCAATCACCACAGGACATCATTTTGCCTGTCAGTCAAAGAATAAACGTTAATACTGTTTCAAAAGGCACAAGACTTGTGATAAAATCACCATCTTTATGAACTTTTTTGCAAGCTGAATCTCTTTTTGAGGTAAAATATTTACATTAAATACACCACAGGTTTTAAGCTAATATTTCAATAATTTAATAACACATTGCACCGAGATGATGCATCTCAAGGGGTTTATCCTAAAGAATAAATTTGTTACAACACATTCACATGTTCACGGTTCTCTGATATTGTTAATGGTCACATGACACGTTTTATTTTTAAATGTAACATTTTTATGGTTTACTTTTTAGTTTAATTGTTTTGATTTTAACATTACTTATTAATTTTAATTTTACATTTTTATGATT
Source organism: Coreius guichenoti (assembly GCA_039654105.1). Taxonomy (NCBI): domain Eukaryota; kingdom Metazoa; phylum Chordata; class Actinopteri; order Cypriniformes; family Gobionidae; genus Coreius; species Coreius guichenoti. The sequence continues at coordinate 37,871,326 of CM077187.1, read as the reverse complement.
TAATTAATATTTCAATAATTAACCAACACAATTGTATTCTGGTTCACATGACAAACAAATAAAATATATATCAATATATATATATCATCATATATAAAATATTTATTTTAGTAAGTGTTTTATTTGAACTGTTTTTATTTTTTAATTATTTGTGGTTTATTTACATTCTTATGATTTAATTAATATTTCAATAATTTAACAACACATTCACATGTTCATTGTTCTCTAATATTTTTGATGGTCACATGACATGCAGGTAAAATATAAAACATTTCATCTTTTTTTAGCAAGTGTTTTATTTTGATTATTTTAAAATGATTCATTCAATTTTAATTTTACATTTTATGAGATAATTAATAATTCAATATATAACATTTATTTTTAGTATGCATTATATTTTTTAATTATTTGTGGTTTATTTACATTTTATGATTTAATGAATTATTAGTTATTATTGTGTTAGACAAAGTTGACCGTTTTGTCTGTACTGTTGACAGAGAACAGTATGACCTATTTCCTCCCAAACCATTTCTCTGCTTCCTGGTCATGAATGTTGGCATGTTTATATGGACATTAAGTGTGTATGAGTTTGCAGGAATACCTGATCCAGGAACAGAGTGAATAATGCACACAGAAACCAGAGAGCCACATCAACCATCTGCTGTGTGAGAGAGAGTGTGTGTGTGTGTGTGTATATGTGTGTGTGACTCACTTTAATAGTCAGTATGACATGAGTTTGACTCTTCAGCACTTCCACTGCTCTGTAATGGTTGATGTTCTCAAAGCTCACGCCATTGGCTGACAGGATCTGATCCCCCATCTTAACTCCGCCCTGTTCTGCCAGACCGCCAGGATCTAGCCTGAAAACAGCCAATCAGACACAAACGTTCACATCAAAACACAGAAAAAAACAAAACATTTCACAATTTCACACTAATGTGGTCTTCTTGAGTTTTTATTGGTCTGTCTGACTTAATCTGATTTTCTTGATGTTAAAAACTTCAAACTTCAAGCTTTAAAAATGATTTTAAATTAATTTTAATGTAATTAAAAATTACATTCAGGCTTTGTCAAGACAACATCAATGTTTGTCGACAAACTTTATCTATCTAGTAGTTGATGAATTTATATTTGATTTGTTTTACTTATTTTAGTGCCATTCCACCCAAACAACTTAATCACTTCAGAAATGCTATAAAATAAGACAATAAACTGCCAAGAAATGCTATAAAATGAAACAATAAAATGCCAACAAAAATGCTATAAAGACAATAAAATGCCAAAAAAAATGCTATAAAGACAATAAAATGCCAACAAAAATGCTATAAAATAAGATAATAAAATGCCAAAAGATGCTATAAAATAAGACAATAAAATGCTATAAAATGAAACAATAAAATGCCAAAAAAATGCAATAAAATAAGACAATAAAATGCCAAAAAAATGCTATAAAGACAATAAAATGCCAACAAAAATGCTATAAAGACAATAAAATGCCAAAAAATGCTATAAAATAAGATAATAAAATGCCAAAAAAATGCTATAAAATAAGATAATAAAATGCCAAAAAAATGCTATAAAATAAGACAATAAAATACCAAAAAATGCTATAAAATAAGATAATAAAATGCCAAAAAAATGCTATAAAATAAGACAATAAAATGCCAAAAAAGCTATAAAATAAGACAATAAAATGCCAAAAAATGCTATAAAAATGCTATAAAATAAGACAATAAAATGCCAAAAAATGCTATAAAATAAGACAATAAAATGCCAAAACTTGCTATAAAATAAGACAATAAAATGCCAAAAATGCTATAAAATAAGACAATAAAATGCCAAAAAAATGCTATAAAATAAGACAATAAAATGCCAAAAAATGCTATAAAATAAGACAATAAAATGCCAAAACATGCTATGAAATAATAAAATGCTATAAAACAAAATAAGATAATAAAATGCTATAAAATTAAATATAAAATAAAATAAAAAATCCAAATAGGTTTCCTAAGCACTCCTTCTGCCCCGCCCCAAACTCACGCCATTGGTTGGTCAGAAGTTTCGCAATAATGTAGCAGTGAATATAAAGTCCCAGCATGCAGCATTCTCTACGTTATTCTCTCACTGTAGTTTGTGTGCACTGACTTCGACACGTAGATGCCCAGGTTGTATTCTCGTCCCCCGCGGATGTTGAGTCCCAGGCAGGGCTGGTTGTGCGAGAGATGCAGGTGAACCGTCCGACACAACGCTCCATCCGAGCTGTACACCGAGACAGGAGCGTCCGATTCCTCCACCACCATCCGCCGATGGATCAGATCCACCCTAAACACACAAACACACAGAGATGTGTCACAGAGAGTGTCACAGAGATGGACGCCGAACCGCTTGACTGAGTCGGTGACACTCACCACGTGGTTTTCTCATTCGTGTAGCGAACACCAGGCACGCAGCCCACGCGCTGGACGACCAATCGGAGGCGAGCGTGGCCCGACAACACCTTCACAGCACTGCTCATGCTGACGTTCTCCAGACTCACGCCGTTCACCTCCACTAGCTTATCACCAACACACAGACCCGCCAGCTCTACACACACACAATATAATACAAAAGCAAGAGCAAAATCTGAGTAGTCAAACCCTCCATACAACATGCAAACAAACCTTACAAACGAAGAAGAAAAAAATATTATACAGATACTTGAGGTTTAATGGTATTTGATGATTTGTAGAATGCATTTGATAAATTACACACTTTTATGAAAACATGCAATTGGTTTGTAAAAGGTGTTTTAATGCATGTTTTCACTGCATTTACGACGTTCTGACTAGTGTTGTCGCGATACTGGAATTTCCAACTTCGATACGATACCTTGAAAAATATCGATATTCGATACCACGGGGAAAACTGACATATATACACCGCCATACAGATCATTTGTTATCATCTCATAATTTTTTGATAATTTGGGTCATTTTGTTGTAATATTTTACACATAGCACAGGGAGGCTTTATTTGAATCGTTGAACTACATTTACACAACAAAATACAAGTAAACAGTCAGTAATAAAATAAGAACAAATAAACCAATTGCAAACAATAGCCCAAATAAATACAATAGAATAAAGAGATGAAATAAACATGGTTTAAAGTTTGTCAGGTGGGTCTAACAGTAGTATTCAGATGAGAAATACTACAGAAATTAATCAAATGTGAAATGACTGGATAGTTTTCATTGTAAAATACAGATTATTGCTTACAAATAAAGTTACAAAAGTTATTCGGTCTCTTTGTCTTTTGTTCTTTGATGAACATGACATACAGCAGCAGGTTTATTAGGCTGCTGTCACTTTAAGAGCTTATGCACGGATCCAATATACTGATACACAACATGCGATAATAGCCTACTGACGTTTCTCTGACGTCATTCGTCGCATACGCGCTAGCATAAAATGGCGGAGGGAGGCAAAACACAAAAGTGAGTAATAAAAAAATGCACCCACTATTTTAACATTTAAGTGTGAGTGCGAGTGTGTGCACTTGCGAGCGGGTGTGAGTATGTGTGTGTGCGCTTACGAGCGTGTGTGTGTGTGAACTTATGTGCACTACTTGACAGTTCCAAGCGCTTTTAGTAGCCTATTTACTAGTTTTTATTAGTTCTAAACGCTCCTGTCGTCTGCTGTGTTCAGATTTAAGTTGTGTTTGATGTTTGCTACATTCAGAAAGTGTACTTTCGTGGAGCAGATAAAATAAAAAGGGAGTTCATATATCTGACTGCTTGTATTCATTGACGAAAACGTGCAGTAATAGTGAAAATTGAGGATGCAACGAATCATGATGCATCGTGATATCGTTGACATGATAATCATAATCGAATTGAATCGTGAGACCAGTGAGAATTCACACCCCTAATGTATTTGACCGTTTAAGTGCAATAAGCCACGAAAACGAAGTCAATTTGGTACTCACAAGCTGTTTGAGAGGCGGATTTCTGAAAGCTTATATAGATCAGTGGTGCATGTGCTTTTGGTGTGAGCACGAAACCTGCGGGAATGACTAAAATTATGCGCAATACAAGCACTATTAAACCGGAGCGAATGAGATGAGTGAGTGAGAGGAGGCGGGTGTGTGTCACTTCGTCGTCGGAGAGAAGAGAGAGCGAGAACGTGCAGCTGGTATCGATACTGCTGAAAAGGTGGAACAGTTTCAAATATACATATTGAAATATTAATACGTACGCATCAGTGAACAGGGCTCCAGACTGCGACCAAATGGTGGCATTTTGTGACCTTTTTTCCTGCTGGTGTGACTGAATTTTGTTAGAGGTCGCACTGGTGCCCAACTGATAAGAGCTGCCATTTCTGTTACATATGAGAAACATCAAACGGCAAACGAAACGAAAGTGGAACGGAATCGCGCTACTGGTTTGAGCTGCGCTGCGCGGACCGTTCATCAGCTCGGAGCAATAATAGACAGCGGAGCGCGAGCTCACACACGGGCCGATCTCGATCACATGACACCGTTACTACACAGCGCTGGAGATCCAGTGAGAAAGCGCTTGAATTCACCGCAGAAGTAATAACATCGCTACTGATGTCAGATCAAACAGCGCTAATGTGGAAACCAGGAGAAACACTGAAACATTCAGAGGTTTCAGTCCACAAATCATAAACATTCACCATGGATTTATTGTAGCAACACCACATGGTATTGTGGAAAAAATCAAAAGTCGAATGTTTTTTTTTTTTTTTTTTTTACATTATTCATCTCAGGGTTTGTTCAACCTTTTGAGAGTGAAATTCAAGCACTTTTCAAGGGCTTCACACTTTTTCCAGGGCTTAAAAGCCTTAAATATTATCCAATTTTAATGTTATTTTTAATGTGGTGATTTGTAAAACTAAAAGTTTAAAGGTGTAGGCCACTTTGTGTCAAACAAGCATTTTTATTTTAAAAAGACATGAAATGCCCACTATAACCAGTAGATGGCAGCAGAGGAGCACTTATTTGACTTGTTAGCAATTTCCACTCCTTAATATATGGACAAAAGTAGGAAGTCACAAAGTCTCATGAAAAACACAAACTTTTCTTCAAATTGTGACTGAATTACACAGAAAACTAGTAAAAAGTGCTCCTTTTAGTTCAGTATGACACTATAGAAGAACAATAGTACATTTAATAAGAGTAGAATATTTAAACTTTCCCTATAAAAATGAGTTTTTTTTGCACATTACTGTTGTTAATAAAAGTTAATTATATCTGCATATCAATTCGAGCTCAGTGCTTCACTGTTAAATTTCCAACAAACGTGATGTTATTAGTAACTGCACTTGTTAACAAAAAAAATGCAAAACAATAGTAATTTTATTATTAAATTAACTTTATGATAAATTTTCCTCCAGCGCCACCATCTGTAGAACTGAGTGGCACCGGTGCCACTGCGCTCAAATGTTAGTCTGGAGCCCTGGAGAATCAATTTGCGAATCAATCGATTCAGAGTTACTCCTATTACTAATTATATTTGCCATGCCCGTTTCAGATATTCACTTTTCCATGTTTTGATTTTCATGAAGACATTATTACTCTTTTAATCGTGGAAACACACGTGGAGCGTCTCACCCGCAGCGCTGTTTCTCTGCACTTTGCTGATGAAGACACTGAGTCCGTGTTCAGATCCTCCTCGCACACTGAAGCCCAGGTGACCGTCATCGCCCCGGACGACTGTCAATCTCACGATCTCACCTGTGGACAGACACACAGCGTTCAGCTCTCGCCGCTCACACGCTCTGGCTTCATTCACTTCATCTGCTTCACCCGTCTCTCACCCTCCATCCTGCCGGAGACTGGTCCCAGAATGCCTGAGATCTCTCAGCTCACTGTGATACAGAACAGAGACAGCCGTCAGGCTTTATAAAACACATCAAATCATGCCAAAACTCCCACCACCAAAAACACTGCCGGTACCAGAGGAAAATACCGTTTATTATGAGTGATTGTGTTTACAGCTTCTACTGTGTTTGATGTTGATGTATAATTAAAAGTCATAAGTGTTCCAAATGAGAATTGATTTTAATTAACCCTATAAAGCCTAATGTATCATATTTGATATGCAAATTTCTAAGGCCTCTAAATGATGAACATGATCAAAACTTTTAACGTGTCTTTTTGCTGTGAAATCTGGTAAACATCAGAATAATTAGTAAGATTTCAATATGAACACTTGCTGGACTGAAGCAGCTGAGGTTTACTTGATTATCCATCATCATTTATTAGAAAAACCATGAGTATCAAATATGATCATCAGGCTTTTGAGAAAGGTTTATTTGTTCATCTGTCAATCATCATTGAATTGCATTGCATTCTATGTTTTAAAACTTTAGAGCTTTGATCATAAAACTAAGCATTTAAACATCATCTTACTAAGAGATATTATTGGCAGATATTGATATTTATATGCATTTTATGCAAGTATCTGCTATACTGTTATCAGTGGCGTCACTAGGCCCATTTTAGGAGGGCTTTAGCCCCCCTAAATTTCCACCCAGCCCCCCTAAAAATTTGTGATTAACACCGTAATATGTACACTAATTCAGGATTGCCTCAGTCCCCTTTAAAACGTATATGAAACCGGCGGCAGGCTTCGGCTCCTCCCCGTAGTTTAGTCTTGCTATACTTCATACTTCACTGCAATAAAATTGCTAAAAATGTGTAATAATATTTATTTGATTATAGCCTAAATCCAAAAGTAAGACACGTGAAAAGAACTATAAAAGGGAGTGGAAATGGCAAATGAGGTAATGCGTGCTCCTCTGCTGCCATCTACTGGTTATAGTGCTAATTTCATGTTAAACGTGTTTGTTTTCCAGAAATCCTCCATTAAACCATGGCACATTTTCCATGTTATCTCCATGAATGAAAATGATAAATTCAGATCTTCTTTAAAGTTAATTTTGCAAAAAAAAAAATATATATTTTACACACATATTGCCAATCTAGACAATTACAGTAATATAAAGTTTGTCTGTATTCTTAATGAATATTAGGTGGTTATTTAAATAATTAGAAATTAATTGTTCATGCCTACCCTAATATACAAACAATATCTTAATTATTATTTTTAAATCATACCCTCATTTGGGGGCTGATCCCCCCTAATATTGAAATCCTAGAATCGGCCGACTGTTATAAATCTCATTGATTTACATTACAAGCATCAGAATTTCATATAAAAATTATCATCTGCAGCAAATTGCATATTTTTGCTCAGTTTGAGCCTCTGAATAAAATTGAGCTGTTTTTTTTTCTTCATATTCCCACTATATCATACTATATGAGCCATAAAA
>CM077187.1:37813989-37858989 GCA_039654105.1 Coreius guichenoti | reverse complement strand
TTTGGCGATTTCTTTCTTGGTTATTTAAACATTAAGGAAACATTCCACTGTATCGTTCTTCAAACATTATGAAACGTTACTTTTGAATGTTCTGAAACAAGTTACATTTAAAAACTGAAACGTTTCAGATTAAAATACTCCATAAACGAATCATGTTTTGCGCTAACTTTTTGATAACGTTATTAAAGACCAGATAACTGAAGGAATGCTCTATTAACGTTACTGGAAGAACGTTTGTTCATAACTTTGAGAGCACATTGACAGAACGTTCCCTGTGAGCTGGGTATTAAAATATCAGTTATTGGTCTCACATTAATCTGAGATTATGGTTAACCCATAATAATCACAACCTAACAAGTATTTACCAAATCAAAACAAGCCAGATCAAGAGAATTATGAATCATGAGGCTTCTAACAGTCACTCATAATTTTACAGAGTTGTGTTTTCTTTCTGGTTCAGGAAAAAAAAGATATAAAATCATATTCATACTTACTGTCTGCTGCAGATCTCATACGCGTGATGTTCTCATCTCACACTGACCCTCACACAATATAACAGAACAATCTGCATAACAGACGCATCAGCCAATCAGGAGGAAGAACAGAATGACCTCAGGTTTCTGTTTTCCTGCCAGTAACCGCCGAGTTAAATCCTCCTGAGATTTAGAAATAGGAGGGAGCTCGTGTTTTAAACACTTACAAAAAGTCCCTTAGATGTAGAAAGTTGGCCACATGTGTGTTGATGTTCTTCAGAAATCAAGCATAAAACTTCATGCCAGGAACATTCTCAGTCTGTTCTCTACAATATAGCACGAGCATGTTTGATCAGTGAAATTAATGTTATTGTCTGGACTAATCTGAGAATGTAGAAGCATTAGAAATAAAATAAAGCATGGAAACTTCTGTCAGCCGAAGCCCTTTGAGCTCAAATATTTCCTTAAAGTGTTCACGGTTCTCTAATGTCAGTTATATATGACGTCAATATATAAAATATTTCATGTTTTCTTAGAAAGCATTTATTATGATTTTTTGTATATTATATATGTATGTATCTATTACCATAACAAACACCCAGAATACCCTAGCAACCGCCTAGCAATGCCTTAGCAACCACCCAGAACACCATAGCAACCGCCTAGCAACATAATAGTAACCACCAAGAATGCCCTAGCAACTGCATAGCAACACCCTAGCAACCACCCCAAGTACTCTAGCAACCGCATAGCAACACCCTAGCAACCCCCTAGCATACCTAGAATACCTTAGCAACCACCTAGCAACCATCCATTATACCCTAGCAACAGCCTAGCAACACCATAGCAACCACCCATGCCACCCTAGCAACTCACTAGAATCACCCTAGTAACCAAGTGCAGAGTTTTGCCAACTGATACATTTCAGATTGAAATGCTCTATGAACAATGTATAAATCATGTTCTGTGCTAACGTTCTGAGAACATTATTAAAGACCAGATAACTAAACAAAGGTTCTATTAACGTTACTGAAAGAACGTTTGTTCATAACTTTGAGAGAACCTTGCCAGAACGTCCCCTGTGAGCTGGGAAATCACTGTGTTAAAATATCAGTTATTGGTCTCACATTAAATATAATATGTAAAATATTTCATGTTTTTTTAGAAAGCATTTTATTATGATTTTTTGTAATTATATATATATATATGTATCCATTACCATAGCAACCACCTACCAACCACCCAGAATACCCTAGCAACCGCCTACCACCGCCTTAGCAACCACCCAGAACACCCTAGCAACCGCCTAGCAACACCATAGTAACCACCCTGAATACCCTAGCAACCACCCCGAACACCCTAGCAACACCATAACAACCACCTAGAACATCCTAGCAACCACCTAGCAACAACTCAGAATACCTTAGGAACCACCTAGCAACCTAGCAACACCATAGCAACCACCCATGCCACCCACTAGAAACACCCTAGTAACAACCATTGCAAGCACCACTCACATTTTCTTCAGGAAATGTACATTCTAGTTTAATCAAGTATTATTTTTGTCAACTCTTGAACTCCACTTTTAAAGACCCTAAAATAATGAAACAAACACACATTTGAGAGACTATAGTGTGTGTTTATTGTTAGTGATACAGATTTGTGTGTGTTTGTAGAGCGTGAAACATCGAGACAAACCCTTCATCTGAGTTTAGAGTCAGTCTGTCATCAACCACACACACACACACACACACACACACACACACACACACACACACACACACACACACACACACACTACATATGGAAGCTTGGCAATCTGCATTCAGTAGAATAACATCTGCATTAAAGCTGCAGGAGTTTTACAGTAAGTGAGTGGGATTATTGAGTGTGTGGCTATTTTAATTTCAGAGACACACGTTGAACAGCTTGAATCACGTCAGACTTCTTGACTTTATCTCCGAACTCCATCTCTCGGTGCTCCAGCAGGATTCCCTGTGGCAAAACCATAAAGGAAAGTGTTTTAATCAATATTTGCATGCATGCATCAGGCAGAAAGTTCATCCGAAGCATCTTACAGTGCATTCAGAACGCATGACCTGCCAGTGTGATTGTTGTGTGAATTTCACATACCTGTTGATGTGGTCCGATGACATAAACCGCGCCCAAGACGAAGCCCTCGCCCCTCACGTTCCCCCAGTATCCGCTCTGATAGGCCCTCCAGAAACTGCTCCAGACGCCGGCCCGCAGAATCCCAGAGAAGCCCATCCGGCGCTCCTGAGGGCCGTAGAACCCCCTCTGAACACACACGACAAAACGGCTTCAGTCAGAGCGGCTCGTGCATCTGCTCACATCGACAGGTTACATGAGGATCTGAATCACCTTCTGATCGAGGAATATCTCTCCGGTAAAGTAGGGTCTGAAGTCGTGAATCTCTGTGCCGATGTTCTCTTTGACCACAGCGAATAGAGCGACTCCACTGGCATCCAACTGAGGCTTCAGAGAGGAGAGTTCAGATGCCTCCTGACACACACACATTATTAAATATCGAAATTAATATTACAGATGTTATTTTAGTGTGGCATGAAGTCAGAAATCCAACAGCTCTGGGATCATAATGAATAAACACTGTCTCTTGAGGCTGCACTGATGTTCTTCCTCAGCATTTCGGCTATTCTTAAATCAAGAGACATTTACTGGAGAAGCAACATGACATTAAGAGCATTGTTCTCTGAGAAATTCATCAAAGCGAAATGCAGAAAGTTTTGTGTGTGTTTGAGTGTGTGTGTGAGTATGTGAGTGTATGTGTGTGAGTGTGTGTGTGTGTGAGTGTGTGTGAGTGTGTGTGAATGTGTGTGTGAGAGTGTGTGTGTGTGTGTGTGAGAGTATGTGTGTGAGAGAGTGTGTATGTGAGAGAGAGAGTGTGTGTGAGAGTGTGTGAGAGAGTGTCTGTATGTGAGAGAGAGAGTGTGTGTTTGAGTGTGAGTGTGTGTGTGTGCGTGTGTGAGTGTGTGTGTGTGTGAGAATGTGTGTGAGAGTGTGTGTGTGTGTGAATGTGTGTGAGAGTGTGTGTGTGTGTGAGTGTGTGTGAGTATGTGAGTGTGCGTGTGTGAGTGTGTGTGCGCGTGTGTGAGTGTGTGTGTGTGTACCTCTCTGCACAGGAATCATCCAGGTCTTCTCACTGTCATGATAACCGCTCCTGTATTCTCCCACAGTTCTCTGGCCTTAAACACTCGATCATCTACACACATTTGTGCATGATCTCACATTTCAACTCTCACACACACGATTTCAGCAGCACATCAGGGGAAATGAGTCAGTTTTGTAATCTGAGCGTCATGAGGCCGTTACAACAGGCGTTTTTAATCAAAATCTTTGCTATTTACAAAAACAAGATCAACCAGAAATGCAAAACTGATCTGCTTAAAACTAAAGAAAAAAATCAAATGACACTTTATATTCAGTTTGTCACTATTTCTTCAGCTTTGAACATTCATTATGTCTCTCTATCCCTTTTTCTCACACACACAGTCACTCTGAATGTCATTCATTGGATATAAAACATAAAGATGCAAACATACGTCACAATCAGATCATCTTACAGGCAGAAGTTTGAGGGTTTGAGGGCTGCAGATCCAGTGAATCATGTTGATGTTCTGTGTGAACTCGAGCAGAACAGCGGTCACTCACCTCCGTCCACTGTCCTGAGGTCAGTCTCGCTCAGGTGAGAGAGTGTTGCACACACAGGTTGTGTGAGAAACATCTCAGTGAAAGATCGTAACGCCTCGGTGACGGTCAGAGCCAGAGCGCTCACGGTGCGGGTCAGCAGCTCCATAACTCACACACACACTGATTCCAGACGCTTCTCTGGTGTGTGTGTGTGTGTGAGTCTCTGAAGCTCACGAGGTCTCTGTGGAGCTTAACGGCTCTGAATGCTGATCTGGATCCAGCCATTGTGTAAGCGGCGAGGAGATTGACCTCTGTTGCGAAAACACTCGCTCTTCATGCTCTGATTTCTCACACACATTAAAGCTGATGAACACAACAGAACTCAGGGTTGCCAAGGCATTCTGGGGGTTTGTTTGTACTTGAGTTATTAAAATGTAAAACAGATTCTGAATCAGATCAGCTCTAGTGTTAGTGATGACTGACGCACCACACACACTCATGGAATGTAAAACAACAGAAACGTTCATTTTGGCATAAATATAATTTAATATCAATATGCATGAGATTGAACTGAGCGACAGCAGAGATTAATAATGAAACACACGTCATGTTTTGTGGTTTAGGCGCCGTCATCTTCATCATCTTCCTCCTGCACACAAAACACACACACACACACATCACATCTCTATCATCTTCTTCTCTTTTCTTCACACGTTATTTTTATCTTTTATGATTATTTTTTAAATCCCTTTTAAAGATAAAGCACTTTGAATTAGCATTGTTGGGCATGGAATGTGCGTTATAAATAAACTTGACTCTCACTATGTGAGTGTGTGTGAGTGTGAGTGTGTGTGTGTGTGTGTGTAAGAGACTGAGTGAGTGTGTGACTGAGTGTGTGACAGTGTGTGTGTGTGTGTAAGTGACTGAGTGTGTGTGTGAGTGAGTGTGTGAGTGAGTAAATGTGTGTGTGTGTGTGTGTGTGAGTAAGTGTGTGTGTGACTGAGTGTGTGTGTGTAAGTGTGTGTGAGTACAAATCATGTCCTACAAGTGTGAGTGTGTGTGAGTGAGTGTGTGACTGAGTGAGTGTGTGACTGAGTGTGTGTGAGTGAGTGTGTGACTGAGTGAGTGTGTGACTGAGTGTGTGTGAGTGAGTGTGTGACTGAGTGAGTGTGTGACTGAGTGTGTGTGAGTGTGTGACTGAGTGTCACACAAGCACATATTGTACAGATGCTTCATATTTCATAGTATTTGATGATTATTAGATTCAAATTTGCACTTGGTTCGTAAACGGATTTCCTTGCATTTACACATTTTGACCAGCAGGTGTCGCTGGTGTTTTCAACACTTTCAAACAGTAACTCATTTTGAAAAACAATTGGTTCAGATTTTAAAGCTCTGTTTCTACCATCACTATTTTAGGACCATTAATAATATATATATATATATTTACATTTTGTTATTTGCTGGTATTGAACACTACTGGAATAGTAGGATTGTAGTATTTCTATTCTAAATCCTAAAGTTTTGCTGTTCATGTTTTTGTCCTGAAAGTCTAAATAAGTGAAGCTGGATGATGAAGAATCCTCACTTTCCCCCCCGGTCTCTCATCAGAGTCTTCCTCTGTTTTCTCGGCTGCAGGCTCGGTCTCTTCAGAAGGAGCGTCTGCTTCAGTGCTTTCGTTCTGAAAGATGAGCACAGCTCATTTAGAGATCTGGAGTGAACTGTAAATGAAGTGTGTGTGTCATCTGCACTCACCGGTGTGTCCCTGAGATCCTCCTGAGAGAGCGAGGCCTCTGTGTTCAGGATGTCTGAGGTCTGTTCCTCACCGGCAGCTTCTGCCTGATTCTCCTCCTGAGGGAAGAGCAGAGAGCAGCTGAGCAGAGGCTTGAGTTTCTGTAAACCGCCCTGATCGAGAGTATCGTCATGTGATTGATCACCTGATCATTCTGCTCGATCACCTGATCATTCGGCTCGATCACCTGATCATTCTGCTCGATCACCTGATCATTCGGGTCGATCACATGATCATTCTGCTCGATCACCTGATCATTCGGCTCGATCACATGATCATTCTGCTCGATCACCTGATCATTCGGCTCGTTCACCTGATCATTCGGCTCGATCACCGCCTTTGACTCTGTGTGATCGCCCGGATCTGCTGCAATCTCTCTCGGCTGGAATAATACAAGGTAAAGATGCATTCAGGAGTTTAACCAGCATTAACTTATACTGATACCAGTGTGAATGTGTGTGTGTGTGTGTGTGTGTGTGTGTGTGTGTGTGTGTGTGTGTGTGTGAGAGAGAGAGAGTGAGTGAGTGAGTGAGTGAGTGAGTGAGTGAGTGAGTGAGTGAGTGAGTGTGTGTGTGTGTGTGTGTGTGTGTGTAACCTCATCATCGTCTCTCTGCTGCAGCAGGTCTGGTGGACTCTCGTCTGCTGATTCAGGAACATGCTGTGAAAACACAACAGAACATTGAAATGATTATGCAGAATATTTGCTCTTAATGACAGAATCTCTCTCTCTCTCTCTGTGTGTGTGTGTGTGTGTGTGTGTGTGTGTCACACCTGTGCGGCTCTGATCTGATTCTGCTCCTCCTGCAGGATCTCCTGATGGAGTGTGTCCTCACGGACCCGCCGCTGCTCCTCCTCTAACTCTCTCTGATGAGCGGCTTTCTGATCAAATACAGTCAGTGGGGATATTTACACTCAAAAACTCTAACTAATAACAACATCCACCTTTTCTTACCCAGAAGCCCCACATTACGCAAACACACATTAAGTACATTAGTAATTAGTCAGAAGCCTATCATCTCAACACAGACAGAGTGAGTGTGTGTGTGTGTGTGTGTGTGTGTGTGTGTGTGTGTGTGTGTGTGTGTGTGTGTGTGTGTGTGTGTGTGTGTGTGTGTGTGTGTGTGTGTGTGTGTGTGTGTGTGTGTGTGAGAGAGAGACCTGCAGCTCGAGCTTCTGGTTGTGGTTGTATTTGCGGATCCAGAGCGCCAGGAACTCGATGGGATCCAGCGGTCGGAGCTCGATCAGCTCGGCGAGCCCTTCGGAGAGACAGCGGCCCAGAGTCCGGCTCACATATTGAGAATCCATCTTTATACGGCTAACACCTGTGTTTACTTATCCAAACCGCCGTGAAATGACGTTTTAACGATAACATTAAAGGATAGACATGCGCTGTCTGCGGGTTCTGTTTACAATCTCCATGGTAACGGCGCAGCTTACTACGTAGAAACCACATTCAACCGCTCCAGACACGTCGGCCCGTCCGCCATCTTGGAACGGTCAGCGCCCCAATTCACCTACTTAAACCTTAAAAGTATGTACTGTTTTTGTGAAGAAAAAAATACATACTTGTGAGTGTGTAGCGGTATAGTAGGCAAGCTTTGGGACAAACTACTTCGTCATAATTGCGTCTTTAACGGACCGCTCTTAGTTACATGCATCCTGTCACCGTTTAAACTGCCCTGTCAATCATCTCATCACAGTTAAAATCCACATTCATTTTAATTTAATTTCCTATCGTATCAGAGAGAAATATAGCAGCACGTTGATCTGCCAGTTGGTTTTTCATGTGGAGATGTGTTTGCAATTTGCATAATGATGCATTTACTAAGTTAATGACCAAAAGTATCATTACAAAAATTCAGTTGCTGTTGCAGATGATGTGGATAACACTGAATAAATATATTTTCTTCAGGTTAGATACTGATTATCAATCACTCAAACCCCTTTATCTAAACCTCTACTTGACCGTTGGTCTTGCACATCCGCCATGTTTGTGGTTTAACACTTTTTATTCGTGTTTGTAGTTCTAATCAAATCCTCGTCCAACACACAATTCGAATTGCGTGTTTATATTTTACGGTTCATGAAAAAAAGTGGGATATAAATTGGCAACTGCGAGGGAAAAAGTCAGAATTCTGAGATAAATAATACGCTTCCATACGTTATTATAAAAGTTTTCACAAAGTGTTTGTACATGTGTTTATACCCACTAAACTTAAAAAAATAAAAAACATTAAAAAAAACACAGTCAAGAAATAGCAGGTCATAAATCTGATATATTTGCTGAACTCCCTGTGAGGACATGAAGATAAACCAGTGAAATATTACAGAGCTTTCAAAGAAAAGTGGTAATGTTGACCATACAATGCAAATAAACCATTTCTGCACACATACGTTTGATAAAATTCCTAACGTGAAACTGAATATGAGTCCAAATGAAGATCAAACATGGTTTTGTTGAACGATTTATTGTTAACTGAACATTAAGACACTTTGCTATTAGGCACTTGAACTTGAGTTCACCATAAAACACTTTCAGTGATCAGTTCTCAGTGGGAAGAGCATTTTAATAATCTAAAGAACCCTTTATGCAATGGAAAGATTAAAGGTTCGATGCCACCAACGAACCTTTATTTATAAGAGTGTAATGTAATCCCTCTATAATCACTGCTCAAATGCCGATGTTTACACGTCAGACATTCGCCTAGACTTTCTCTAGTTTCCGTCCCTCAGAAGAAGAACCGGCTTGTCTTGTCATCAGAGCCATGAGTGTTTCTGAAGAGATGGAGCTGAACTCGTGCGAGAACGAGCTGTAAAACAGCAGCACGATGATGGCAAACATCCACTCCAATATGGCCGCCGCATGCTGAAGAACAAAACTCTCCTGGATGAAAAACACACCGCCTGCAGGACACAACGTTAAGGATAAACATATGTCATATGGACTAGTTTTATGAGCAGGAAAAGGCTTGTGCGCAGTGAAGGATATTGATTATGAGGGTGGTGAAGGCCAGTGAGGTGAGCGTGAGCCGCAGATGAGCCGTCTGGAAGTCTCTCCGTGTCTCGGCCGCGCGGTACGACAGCAGTGTCTGCACACACACAAACAGCAGACTGGCGGGGAAGGCCAGACCCGCGCCCACATAATGAAGAACTTTAGCATGGTCCACCTGCAGAAAACACAGCACAGAGCCATCGTAAATCACAGCACTCATTCTCACCTTCAGTAACTATCCCAGCTCTCTAACCACTAAGCTAAAGTCATTGCTTTGTTGAAGCACATCTGCACACACCTCCATCACTGCAGGAGACGGAGGAAAGCCTTTGATTTCGCACTTATGCAATAACACACAATCAGCGGACGGGAGAGCCGTGTTTGTATGATCATTATAATGTTACATAACATCTGCTGAAGCGAAGAAAAACACACATTTGTGGGCTTATTCAAAGCTCTAATAAACTATAGCAGCAGGAATAAAAGTCTCAATGAATGAGGAAAAACAAAGTGTGTTTGTTCTTGCGTCAATAAAAGTTGAAAGGTGCAGGCAGAGATCTGGAGGAGACGCCCAGGTGATGAGCAGCAGGTGAGATGTTCCAGAACATTGAAACCATCACAATCCATTAAAAAATGCTTCAAAATATAGGACTCAATGTAGTGTAGTCAAATAACAAATAAACCAACACGGTGCTTATCGAGAAAACTCTGTGAACTGTGATGCTTCAAATCATATTGATTTGTTTTCTTACTTGGAAGTTTCCAACAATCATGAGTCCTGCAGCACAGAGCCATCCGGCAAACAGACCCTCGATGTTCAACACATTGTTGCTCTCCTTATGGATCAGCTGAGCGTAACGCAGCAGACCAATCACAGTCACTGCAATACAAAACAGACCAATCACAGTCACTGCAACACAAAACAGACCAATCACAGTCACTGCAACACAAAACTGAATGATCACAGTCACTGCAAAACACAAAACAGATCAAACACAGTCACTGCAACACAAAACAGAACAATCACAGTCACTGCAACACAAAACTGAATGATCACAGTCACTGCAAAACACAAAACATATCAAACACAGTCACTGCAACACAAAACAGAACAATCACAGTCACTGCAACACAAAACGGAATGATCACAGTCACTGCAACACAAAACAGACCAATCACAGTCACTGCAACACAAAACGGAACGATCACAGTCACTGCAACACAAAACAGACCAATCACAGTCACTGCAACACAAAACAGACCAATCACAGTCACTGCAACACAAAACGGAATGATCACAGTCACTGCAACACAAAACAGACCAATCACAGTCACTGCAACACAAAACGGAACGATCACAGTCACTGCAACACAAAACAGACCAATCACAGTCACTGCAACACAAAACTGAATGATCACAGTCACTGCAAAACACAACGGAATGATCACAGTCACTGCAACACAAAACAGACCAATCACAGTCACTGCAACACAAAACAGACCAATCACAGTCACTGCAACACAAAACAGAACGATCACAGTCACTGCAACACAAAACGGAACGATCACAGTCACTGCAACACAAAACGGAACGATCACAGTCACTGCAACACAAAACAGACCAATCACAGTCACTGCAACACAAAACGGAACGATCACAGTCACTGCAACACAAAACGGAACGATCACAGTCACTGCAACACAAAACAGACCAATCACAGTCACTGCAACACAAAACGGAACGATCACAGTCACTGCAACACAAAATGGAACGATCATAGTCAAAACTGAACAATCACAGTCACTGCAAAACACAAAACGGAACAATCACAGTCACACAAAACGGAACAAGCACAATCAAAACGGAACAACCACAGTCACTGCAAAACACAAAACGGAACAATCACAGTCACTGCAACACAAAACGGAACAAGCACAGTCACTGCAACACAAAACGGAACAAGCACAATCAAAACGGAACAATCACAGTCACTGCAACACAAAACGGAACAATCACAGTCACTGCAACACAAAACAGAACAATCACAGTCACTGCAACACAAAACTGAACGATCACAGTCACTGCAACACAAAACAGACCAAACACAGTCACTGCAACACAAAACAGAACAATCACAGTCACTGCAACACAAAACAGAACAATCACAGTCACTGCAACACAAAACAGAACAATCAGTCACTGCAACACAAAACGGAACAATCACAGTCACTGCAACACAAAACAGGCCAATCACAGTCACTGCAACACAAAACGGAATGATCACAGTCACTGCAACACAAAACAGACCAATCATAGTCACTGCAACACAAAACGGAACGATCACAGTCACTGCAACACAAAACAGACCAATCACAGTCACTGCAACACAAAACGGAACGATCACAGTCACTGCAACACAAAACAGACCAATCACAGTCACTGCAACACAAAACTGAATGATCACAGTCACTGCAAAACACAAAACAGACCAATCACAGTCACTGCAACACAAAACGGAATGATCACAGTCACTGCAACACAAAACGGAACGATCACAGTCACTGCAACACAAAACAGACCAATCACAGTCACTGCAACACAAAACGGAACGATCACAGTCACTGCAACACAAAACGGAACGATCACAGTCACTGCAACACAAAACAGACCAATCACAGTCACTGCAACACAAAACGGAACGATCACAGTCACTGCAACACAAAATGGAACGATCATAGTCAAAACTGAACAATCACAGTCACTGCAAAACACAAAACGGAACAATCACAGTCACACAAAACGGAACAAGCACAATCAAAACGGAACAACCACAGTCACTGCAAAACACAAAACGGAACAATCACAGTCACTGCAACACAAAACGGAACAAGCACAGTCACTGCAACACAAAACGGAACAAGCACAATCAAAACGGAACAATCACAGTCACTGCAACACAAAACGGAACAATCACAGTCAATGCAACACAAAACAGAACAATCACAGTCACTGCAACACAAAACTGAACGATCACAGTCACTGCAACACAAAACAGACCAAACACAGTCACTGCAACACAAAACAGAACAATCCCAGTCACTGCAACACAAAAAAGACCAATCACAGTCACTGCAACACAAAACGGAACGATCATAGTCAAAACGGAACAAGCCGGAACAAGCACAGTCACTGCAACACAAAACGGAACAAGCACAATCAAAACGGAACAATCACAGTCACTGCAACACAAAACGGAACAAGCACAGTCACTGCAACACAAAACGGAACAAGCACAATCAAAACGGAACAATCACAGTCACTGCAACACAAAACAGACCAAACACAGTCACTGCAACACAAAACGGAATGATCACAGTCACTGCAAAACACAAAACAGATCAAACACAGTCACTGCAACACAAAAAAGACCAATCACAGTCACTGCAACACAAAACGAAACGATCACAGTTACTGCAACACAAAACAGAACGATCATAGTCACTGCAACACAAAACGGAACAAGCACAGTCACTGCAGCACAAAACAGAACAAGCACAATCAAAACGGAACAATCACAGTCACTGCAACACAAAACGGAACAAGCACAATTACAATCACTGTAACACAAAACGGAACAAGCACAATCAAAACGGAACAATCACAATCACTGCAACACAAAACAGAACAATCACAGTCACTGCAACACAAAACGGAACAATCACAGTCACTGCAACACAAAACAGAACAATCACAGTCACTGCAACACAAAACGGAACAAGCACAGTCACTGCAACACAAAACGGAACAAGCACAATCAAAACGGAACAATCACAGTCACACAAAACGGAACAAGCACAATCAAAACGGAACAATCACAGTCACTGCAACACAAAACGGAACAAGCACAGTCACTGCAACACAAAACGGAACAAGCACAATCAAAACGGAACAATCACAGTCACTGCAACACAAGACAGACCAAACACAGTCACTGCAACACAAAACGGAATGATCACAGTCACTGCAAAACACAAAACAGATCAAACACAGTCACTGCAACACAAAAAAGACCAATCACAGTCACTGCAACACAAAACGAAACGATCACAGTTACTGCAACACAAAACAGAACGATCATAGTCACTGCAACACAAAACGGAACAAGCACAGTCACTGCAGCACAAAACAGAACAAGCACAATCAAAACGGAACAATCACAGTCACTGCAACACAAAACGGAACAAGCACAATTACAATCACTGTAACACAAAACGGAACAAGCACAATCAAAACGGAACAATCACAATCACTGCAACACAAAACAGAACAATCACAGTCACTGCAACACAAAACGGAACAATCACAGTCACTGCAACACAAAACAGAACAATCACAGTCACTGCAACACAAAACGGAACAAGCACAGTCACTGCAACAGAAAACGGAACAAGCACAATCAAAACGGAACAATCACAGTCACTACAACACATAAAAAGAAAAATCACAATCAAAACGGAACAATCACAGTCACTGCAAAACAAAACAGACCAATCACAATCAAAACGGAACAATCACAGTCACTGCAACACAAAACGGAACAAGCACAATCAAAACGGAACAATCACAGTCACTGCAACACAAAACAGACCAATCACAGTCACTGCAACACAAAACGGAACGATCACAGTCACTGCAACACAAAACGGAACGATCACAGTCACTGCAACACAAAACAGACCAATCACAGCCACTGCAACACAAAACGGAATGATCACAGTCACTGCAACACAAAACGGAACGATCATAGTCAAAACTGAACAATCACAGTCACTGCAAAACACAAAACGGAACAATCACAGTCACACAAAAAAACGGAACAAGCACAATCAAAACGGAACAACCACAGTCACTGCAAAACACAAAACGGAACAATCACAGTCACTGCAACACAAAACGGAACAAGCACAGTCACTGCAACAGAAAACGGAACAAGCACAATCAAAGCGGAACAATCACAGTCACTGCAACACAAAACGGAACGATCACAGTCACTGCAACACAAAACAGACCAAACACAGTCACTGCAACACAAAACGGAATGATCACAGTCACTGCAAAACACAAAACAGATCAAACATAGTCACTGCAACACAAAACAGACCAAACACAGTCACTGCAACACAAAAAAGACCAATCACAGTCACTGCAACACAAAACGAAACGATCACAGTTACTGCAACACAAAACAGAATGATCATAGTCACTGCAACACAAAACAGACCAATCACAATCAAAACGGAACAATCACAGTCACTGCAACACAAAACGGAACAAGCAAAATCAAAACGGAACAATCACAGTCACTGCAACACAAAACGGAACAAGCACAGTCACTGCAACAGAAAACGGAACAAGCACAATCAAAGCGGAACAATCACAGTCACTGCAACACAAAACGGAACGATCACAGTCACTGCAACACAAAACAGACCAAACACAGTCACTGCAACACAAAACGGAATGATCACAGTCACTGCAAAACACAAAACAGATCAAACATAGTCACTGCAACACAAAACAGAACAATCCCAGTCACTGCAACACAAAAAAGACCAATCACAGTCACTGCAACACAAAACGAAACGATCACAGTTACTGCAACACAAAACAGAATGATCATAGTCACTGCAACACAAAACAGACCAATCACAGTCACTGCAACACAAAACGGAACAAGCACAATTACAATCACTGTAACACAAAACGGAACAAGCACAATCACTGCAGCACAAAACAGAACAAGCACAATCAAAACGGAACAAGCACAGTCACTGCAACACAAAACGGAACAAGCACAATCAAAACGGAACAATCACAGTCACTGCAACACAAAACAGACCAATCACAATCAAAACGGAACAATCACAGTCACTGCAACACAAAACGGAACAAGCACAATCAAAACGGAAAAAAATCACAGTCACTGCAACACAAAACGGAACAAGCACAATCAAAACGGAACAAGCACAGTCACTGCAACACAAAACGGAACAAGCACAATCAAAACGGAACAATCACAGTCACTGCAACACAAAACGGAACAAGCACAGTCATTGCAACAGAAAACGGAACAATCACAGTCACTGCAACACAAAACGGAACAATCACAGTCACTGCAACACAAAACGGAACGATCACAGTCACTGCAACACAAAACTGAATGATCACAGTCACTGCAACACAAAACGGAACAAGCACAATCAAAACGGAACAATCACAGTCACTGCAACACAAAACAGAACAATCACAGTCACTGCAACACAAAACGGAACAAGCACAGTCACTGCAAAAGAAAACGGAACAAGCACAATCAAAACGGAACAATCACAGTCACTGCAACACAAAACAGACCAATCACAATCAAAACGGAACAATCACAGTCACTGCAACACAAAACGGAACAAGCACAATCAAAACGGAACAATCACAGTCACTGCAACACAAAACAGACCAATCACAGTCACTGCAACACAAAACGGAACAATCACAGTCACTGCAACACAAAACAGACCAATCACAGTCACTGCAACACAAAACGGAACGATCACAGTCACTGCAACACAAAACGGAACGATCACAGTCACTGCAACACAAAACAGACCAATCACAGCCACTGCAACACAAAACGGAATGATCACAGTCACTGCAACACAAAACGGAACGATCATAGTCAAAACTGAACAATCACAGTCACTGCAAAACACAAAACGGAACAATCACAGTCACACAAAAAAACGGAACAAGCACAATCAAAACGGAACAACCACAGTCACTGCAAAACACAAAACGGAACAATCACAGTCACTGCAACACAAAACGGAACAAGCACAATCAAAACGGAACAATCACAGTCACTGCAACACAAAACGGAACAATCACAGTCACTGCAACACAAAACAGAACAATCACAGTCACTGCAACACAAAACGGAACGATCACAGTCACTGCAACACAAAACAGACCAAACACAGTCACTGCAACACAAAACAGACCAATCACAATCAAAACGGAACAATCACAGTCACTGCAACACAAAACGGAACAAGCACAATCAAAACGGAACAATCACAGTCACTGCAACACAAAACGGAACAAGCACAGTCACTGCAACAGAAAACGGAACAAGCACAATCAAAGCGGAACAATCACAGTCACTGCAACACAAAACGGAACGATCACAGTCACTGCAACACAAAACAGACCAAACACAGTCACTGCAACACAAAACGGAATGATCACAGTCACTGCAAAACACAAAACAGATCAAACACAGTCACTGCAACACAAAACAGAACAATCCCAGTCACTGCAACACAAAAAAGACCAATCACAGTCACTGCAACACAAAACGAAACGATCACAGTTCCTGCAACACAAAACAGAATGATCATAGTCACTGCAACACAAAACAGACCAATCACAGTCACTGCAACACAAAACGGAACAAGCACAATTACAATCACTGTAACACAAAACGGAACAAGCACAATCACTGCAGCACAAAACAGAACAAGCACAATCAAAACGGAACAAGCACAGTCACTGCAACACAAAACGGAACAAGCACAATTACAATCACTGTAACACAAAACGGAACAAGCACAATCACTGCAACACAAAACGGAACAAGCACAATTACAATCACTGTAACACAAAACGGAACAAGCACAGTCACTGCAGCACAAAACAGAACAAGCACAATCAAAACGGAACAAGCACAGTCACTGCAACACAAAACGGAACAAGCACAATTACAATCACTGTAACACAAAACGGAACAAGCACAATCACTGCAACACAAAACGGAACAAGCACAATTACAATCACTGTAACACAAAACGGAACAAGCACAATCACTGCAACACAAAACAGAACAATCACAGTCACTGCAACACAAAACGGAACAATCACAGTTACTGCAACACAAAACAGAACAATCACAGTCACTGCAACACAAAACGGAACAAGCACAGTCACTGCAACAGAAAACGGAACAAGCACAATCAAAACGGAACAATCACAGTCACTGCAACAGAAAACAGACCAATCACAATCAAAACGGAACAATCACAGTCACTGCAACACAAAACAGACCAATCACAATCAAAACGGAACAATCACAGTCACTGCAACACAAAACGGAACAAGCACAATCAAAACGGAAAAAAATCACAGTCACTGCAACACAAAACGGAACAAGCACAATCAAAACGGAACAATCACAGTCACTGCAACACAAAACGGAACAAGCACAATCAAAACGGAACAATCACAGTCACTGCAACACAAAACAGAACAATCACAGTCACTGCAACACAAAACGGAACAATCACAGTCACTGCAACACAAAACGGAACAAGCACAATCAAAACGGAACAATCACAGTCACTGCAACACAAAACAGACCAATCACAATCAAAACGGAACAATCACAGTCACTGCAACACAAAACGGAACAAGCACAATCAAAACGGAAAAAAATCACAGTCACTGCAACACAAAACGGAACAAGCACAATCAAAACGGAACAATCACAGTCACTGCAACACAAAACGGAACAAGCACAGTCATTGCAACAGAAAACGGAACAAGCACAATCAAAACGGAACGATCACAGTCACTGCAACACAAAACGGAACGATCACAGTCACTGCAACACAAAACTGAATGATCACAGTCACTGCAACACAAAACGAAACAAGCACAATCAAAACGGAACAATCACAGTCACTGCAACACAAAACGGAACAATCACAGTCACTGCAACACAAAACAGACCAATCACAATCAAAACGGAACAATCACAGTCACTGCAACACAAAACGGAACAAGCACAATCAAAACGGAAAAAAATCACAGTCACTGCAACACAAAACGGAACAAGCACAGTCATTGCAACAGAAAACGGAACAAGCACAATCAAAACGGAACAATCACAGTCACTGCAACACAAAACAGACCAATCACAATCAAAACGGAACAATCACAGTCACTGCAACACAAAACAGACCAATCACAATCAAAACGGAACAATCACAGTCACTGCAACACAAAACGGAACAAGCACAATCAAAACGGAAAAAAATCACAGTCACTGCAACACAAAACGGAACAAGCACAGTCATTGCAACAGAAAACGGAACAAGCACAATCAAAACGGAACAATCACAGTCACTGCACCACAAAACGGAACGATCACAGTCACTGCAACACAAAACAGACCAATCACAGTCACTGCAACACAAAACAGACCAATCACAGTCACTGCAACACAAAACTGAATGATCACAGTCACTGCAACACAAAACGGAACAAGCACAATCAAAACGGAACAATCACAGTCACTGCAACACAAAACGGAACAAGCACAATCAAAACGGAACAATCACAGTCACTGCAACACAAAACAGAACAATCACAGTCACTGCAACACAAAACGGAACAAGCACAGTCACTGCAACAGAAAACGGAACAAGCACAATCAAAACGGAACAATCACAGTCACTGCAACACAAAACAGACCAATCACAATCAAAACGGAACAATCACAGTCACTGCAACACAAAACGGAACAAGCACAATCAAAACGGAAAAAAATTACAGTCACTGCAACACAAAACGGAACAAGCACAATCAAAACAGAACAATCACAGTCACTGCAACACAAAACGGAACAAGCACAGTCATTGCAACAGAAAACGGAACAAGCACAATCAAAACGGAACAATCACAGTCACTGCAACACAAAACGGAACGATCACAGTCACTGCAACACAAAACTGAATGATCACAGTCACTGCAACACAAAACGGAACAAGCACAATCAAAACGGAACAATCACAGTCACTGCAACACAAAACAGAACAAGCACAATCAAAACGGAACAATCACAGTCACTGCAACACAAAACAGAACAATCACAGTCACTGCAACACAAAACGGAACAAGCACAGTCACTGCAACACAAAACGGAACAAGCACAGTCACTGCAAAAGAAAACGGAACAAGCACAATCAAAACGGAACAATCACAGTCACTGCAACACAAAACGGAACGATCACAGTCACTGCAACACAAAACTGAATGATCACAGTCACTGCAACACAAAACGGAACAAGCACAATCAAAACGGAACAATCACAGTCACTGCAACACAAAACAGAACAATCACAGTCACTGCAACACAAAACGGAACAAGCACAGTCACTGCAAAAGAAAACGGAACAAGCACAATCAAAACGGAACAATCACAGTCACTGCAACACAAAACAGACCAATCACAATCAAAACGGAACAATCACAGTCACTGCAACACAAAACAGACCAATCACAATCAAAACGGAACAATCACAGTCACTGCAACACAAAACGGAACAAGCACAGTCATTGCAACAGAAAACGGAACAAGCACAATCAAAACGGAACAATCACAGTCACTGCAACACAAAACGGAACGATCACAGTCACTGCAACACAAAACAGAACAATCACAGTCACTGCAACACAAAACAGACCAATCACAGTCACTGCAACACAAAACTGAATGATCACAGTCACTGCAACACAAAACGGAACAAGCACAATCAAAACGGAACAATCACAGTCACTGCAAAACACAAAACGGAACAATCACAGTCACTGCAACACAAAACTGAATGATCACAGTCACTGCAACACAAAACGGAACAAGCACAATCAAAACAGACCAATCACAGTCACTGCAACACAAAACAGACCAATCACAATCAGTGACTCCTGAAACATACTTAGTACTTTGAAGGTAAATTATATTGTAAAGAGTAAATACATATGATTTCTCTTAGAAATTTGAAGAGTATTTAGTATTAAGTGTTTAGTTTCAAAAAAGTATAAAATCAAATCACTATGATCACTTCAGTTTTTTTTTGTCAGTATGAACTCCAGTAAAGTTTTCTCTCAGTGAGGATGAACTGTCTCCCTGGCTCCTGTCAATCATGTCAAGATGTCAGTAAAAGAAAGAGAAAGAGAAAGAGAAAGAGAAAGAGAAAGAGAAAGAGAAAGAGAAAGAGAAAGAGAAAGAGAGTGTTTCTACAGTCTTTTTCTCACCCAAAAAAGAAGCAGCGCTGCACAGCAGACTGAACCAGCAGCTCTCTGGAGGAACGCCGCCACATTTACTACGCACACACACACACACACATAATGAGGAGGATTTTAAAACATGTCACACTTTTTGCTCATCTTCTAATTAAACATGATGTTGTGGTACCTGATGAGTGGGATATTATCCAGCGTGCAGCACAGATCAGATCCGCTCTGAAGAACCAAAGACGTCTCACAGGTTGAATTATACACCCTACACACACACACACACACACACACACACATACACACAGCATAATTTAAGTTAAAAACAAACATTTGATTGAACAAAACAGACTGGATTTATTTTCTGCATGTTATTTTGTAAAACAATTGATTAAAACGAATAATGCAAGGGTTTTGTTTTTAAATATTCTGAAATCCTTCCTTCTCACTAATGACTGTGAGATAACTAAACTCTAGAGATAGTAAACTGTGATCAATCTGAACAGACACAGGTGAGACGTCATTGATTCAGCCTCTTTAACCTAATAATCAATGTGATCTAATCAAACTACAGGATTCATGTTATCTCGCTCGTTTATGGATGAGGAGTTTCTATTGATATCTGAATAAATCAATCACATCATTCTGTGTTTGCCACAGAGAGAAGATTCAATATTCACCAGTTATTCACAGGACACACGTGCTGATTGGAAAGTGCCATCGCATATCTGTGGAGAGAGAGAGAGAGAGAGAGAGAGAGAGAGAGAGAGAGAGAGAGACAGAGAGAGAGACAGAGACAGAGAGACAGAGAGAGAGAGAGAGAGACAGACAGACAGAGAGAGAGACAGAGAGAGAGAGAGAGACCGAGAGAGAGAGAGACAGAGAGAGAGAGAGAGACAGAGAGAGAGAGAGAGAGAGAGAGAGAGAGAGAGAGAGAGAGAGAGAGACAGACCGAGAGAGAGAGAGACAGAGAAGAGAGAGAGAGAGAGAGAGAGAGACAGACAGACAGAGAGAGAGACAGAGAGAGAGAGAGAGAGAGACAGAGAGAGACAGAGACAGAGAGAGAGAGACAGAGAGAGAGAGAGAGAGAGAGACAGAGAGAGAGAGAGAGAGACAGAGAGAGAGACAGAGAGAGAGAGAGAGAGACAGAGAGAGAGAGAGACAGAGAGAGAGAGAGACAGAGAGAGACAGAGACAGAGAGAGAGAGAGAGAGAGAGAGAGAGAGAGAGAGACAGAGAGAGAGAGAGAGAGAGAGAGAGACAGAGAGAGAGAGAGACAGAGAGAGAGAGAGAGAGAGAGAGGGGGGGGGGGGGGGGGGGGTTAAAAGAGTAGACATTAAACTTTCAGAAATCCAACATATTTTTACAAAAGTTTTGGGATCAACTGGCAAAACTGATTCCTAATAACTATTAAATAGATTTGCATTGAAACTGTTTACAGTCACAGTGATAGATTTTATTTTGAAAGACATTTAACTCCACCCATCCTTGTTAATTAATAAAAGTTTATATGCTAAATTTAAATTAAAACACAATTGCATATTTAAGTTTTACACATTTATTTAGTTTATAAACACAATAATATCATTAAACGGACAAACACCACACCTTTATTAATATATAAATATATTAATACTTATTAATATATTAATAATATATACTCATTTGAAAAAAAAAGAAACCATATAAAATGAATTACTTGAAATAAAATAGACATTAACTGAAATAAAAAGGCAACATTTCTAATTTTCATTTAGTTTAAAACCAAACTAAAACTACGTAGATATATTTAAAAAAATAATAATTTAACAAACATTAATGAAATTGACAAAAACACCAAACAAATTTACTAAAACTTTAACTAAAATTAACAAGAAAGCAGAAAATATAAAAAATAAAGTCTCATTCAAAATATTAACAAAAACTATAATAGTCAATGACATTAAAATAACTGCAATATTCAATAGGCTATTTTTCAAACTTATGTTTCAAAACAATTAAAATAACAAGCAGGGTCAATTCTAACCAACATAATTGAATGAGAATTATTAACTATAGCTATAAAAATAAATCTTAGATTAAAATGGTCAAATCTGCTTCTGTAGTTGAAATGCATTGAGTGTTATTTCCATCTCCAGATTAATATATATATGGAGGACCAAACCTGCAGAAATTAAAAATAAATAAATTAATGAATGAATAAGTAAATAAATGAATAAATAAATAAATAAATATACAAATATGTAAATGAATAAATAGATAAATAAATGTGTTAATAGGAAAATAAATAACAGAATAAACGACTTGATAAATAAATTATTCATTTTTAATCAAATTAAATTTTGTATTATCTTTCCATTAATTTATTATTTTCTGCTTTTATACATTTTAAAAAATATATTTTTAACTTTTATTTAATTGTTAATTTTAATATTTATATATTTTCACATTTATTTATTCATTCATTTATTTTTACATTTATTTATTCCCACATGTATTTATTTTTACATTTATTTATTGATTGATTCATTTAATTTTACTTTTCTGTGTGCAACATGTAAATGAGGAGGGCGGTCCTTGTGTAGCTTCAGTGCATCATTGGTTGAGAGCTCACGCATAGAATCGTCAGACCAGCTAAGCGATAGAGGAGAGTTTTCAAAGTAAATGGCGGCCGGATAGTTCTTTCACAGACACCAAACAACTTAGCTTAGATGGCACTACGGTTGGACGTGACGTCCATCGTACTTGCTTCCGATAAGTACCATTGAAACTTATCTCTTAATGGGTCAAACTGCTAGAAACATTGCTAAGTTGTTTGGTGTCTGTGAAAGAATTATCCGGCCGCCATTTACTTTGAAAACTCTCCTCTATCGCTTAGCTGGTCTGACGAGTCTATGCGTGAGCTCTCAACCAATGATGCACTGAAGCTACACAAGGACCGCCCTCCTCATTTACATGTTGCACACGGAAAAGTAAAAATAAATGAATCAATCAATAAATAAATAAATGTAAAAAATAAATACATGTGGTAATAAATGTAAAATTAAACGAATGAATAAATAAATAAATGTAAAAATAAATATTAAAATTAATTAAATAAATAAAAGTTATTTTTTTTAAATGTATAAAAGCAGGAAATAATAAATTAAGGGAAAGATAATACAAAATTTAATTTGATAAAAAATGAATCATATTTAGTTTATCAAGTACTTTATTCTGTTATTTATTTTCCTATTATCACATTTATTTACATATTTATTTGTTTACTTATTAATTCATTAATTTATTTATTTTTAATTTCTGCAGGTTTGGTCCTCCATAAATATAAACTCTTAATGTCGGTGTTATTAATAAAGACTCACATGATCCAGATCCCAGGCAGTGTGAACACAGGCAGGCTGATGGGAAGCAGAACCCACAGGGACATCTTCCCTCTTCTGCAGGAGTTTCTCTGGATCATCATTTCATCAACTCAAACTCCACAGCGATCAGAGCTCATCTCCATTCACTCCACACATCCAGCTGGAAGACTGAAGTGTTTCCTGTCAGTGTCGTCTGAGGTCTGCTGGGTTCATGTCTGCAGATGCTGAGAGAGTGTGTGTGTGAGGAGAGAAACACATGTGCTCCTCCTCCTCCTCCTCTTCATCATCATCATCATCACCTCAATCAGACTTAAGCTCAAGTCATCACACTGGGCTCAAACACACCCTGGACTCTGGACAAACTCATCTACTTCTGCTCTCTCTCTCTGGTGCATGCTGGGAGTTTGTAAAGGAGCTCGAGTGTTTGTTGGGAGCGAATGCGTTTTCTTTTTCATATCTTTTTTTCTTTTGATTCCTTATGTTTTTTCCCCTCGGTATTTCTTTCTATTTTTAGGTAGAAGGTAGAGGGTAGAGAAGGAAAACGTTAGACGCCGGTATGGCGTCTGTTCCAGGGTCAGCTCTGTCACTCCGGCATGGTTGCAGGTGTGCGCCTGGAGTGACAGTGGAAGATCTGCTCCTAGTTGTCGGGGAGCAGATTGGGTTTGATAACATAGTGTCGGCATCACGTATGAATAAAGCGATTGTGGTATTTTTGAAAACTGAATCGCTGATTAATCAGTTGACCGTGAGCGGGTTGTGGGTTAAAGAAACGTTTGAAAACGCTCCGGCAACAAAAAATACGATCTCAAATGCGCCCCCATCTAACGATGCGATTACGAAAGAGTTGCAGAGGTTTGGGAAGATTGCGAGCCCTGTGAAAATGATTCACCTTGGGTGTAAAAATGCGGCACTTAAACATGTACTCTCCTTTAGACATCAGGTCTACATGTTTCTTACTTCACCCACGCGAACTCTAGAAGTTTCCATTCGTGTGAATCACAGAGAAAACTCTTACATGGTTTATGCGAGTACCGAGAGTTTGAAGTGCTTTGAGTGTGGCGATTTGGGCTATAATGCGTGCCCGCATAGATGATAGATGATCAAAGGCCGTCCACGTGTAGAGTTACTGTTGAGCATCAGAGAAATGATGAAGCAGAGGAGTGAGGAACAAGATGGAGGAGTCACAGAGGAGGTGAAAAGACAAGAGGAGGTGAGTGTCAATGCTGAATGTGTGAATGACAATAATGGCTCGCAGTCTGCTGATGATGATATAATTGAGATGAATGATGGGAAAAAGGGTGTTTTAGAGGAGGTGAATGATGGAGCTCAGGCAGGAGGCTCTGAGGAGAACATTGCTGATGAGTTAGATGTTTTGTCACAGTTTACTGATGATGGTATGAGAGATGGTGAGCAGTGGTCAGATGGAGAGGGTGATAATGATCTATACACTGTTGAAGAGATTAATGCTTTCCTAGGTAAGGAAAAGCTGGGGTTGATGTTGGTGATTATTTTCCTGACATTGAAAAGTTTGTTACTTCTGTGATGAAAGTAAGAAAAAAAAGTAGTTATGAGGAGCTCTCACAACAAAAAACATTTAACTGGTATTAGACAGAGTAGGAGAGCAGGAAGAGAAAGAATGACGAGGGGAAATACTAAACTTTCATGATGGCTTTTAACCTAGTTTCTTTTTTCTGCTTTTATCCTCTTTCTTTCTCTCATGGAGATCTTGCGGGTGGGATCCCTTAATATAAATGGGATGAGAGATGGGAGGAAGAATGGGATATTATCAGAAATTCTTAATTTGAAGGAATTATGTTACTTTCCTACAAGAAACCCACAGTACTCATAGTAATAAAGTTGATTGGGGTTTATGGTGGAAAGGAGAGCATGTTTTAAGTCATGGGACTAATTTAAGTGCTGGTGTAGCTATTCTTTTTTCTCCTTTTATTAAAGCAAAAGTTTTATTAAAAAATGAATTGGAGCCAGGAAGGTGTTTAATAGTTAAGACTGAAATTTGTAAATTAAACTTTTTGTTCCTAGTGTTCCTAATGTTGGAGCAGAACGTTCAACATTTTTTACTAAGTTGGAAAAAATAATTAAGGAACAAAAAGATTAGGGATGCACTGATACCATTTTTTTCAGAACCGATTCCGATACCAGTGCAGTTTTGTTTAAAAATTCAATGTAGAATTTCTATACCTCAGTGTGTTGAACTGATAATCACTCTTTTGTGTGTTAAACACAATCTACTAAATACAGACAACTTCATTATAAAGAAAAACAACAAATTAAAAAAATATATAATCACAATCTATAACAAAAATACTACTGTAAACATAGATTAGTGGATAATTCAGCAGCAAAAGTTACTCTAGAAAAATCACGAGTGCACAATAATTGTATAAAATCTAAACATTTAGAGGGGAACAAATAAAAGTGAATAAGTGTAGCACTAAATCTGGTAAAATGTTACACATTGTAAAATACATTCATGAAAAACAAGTAAATATATTTATAGAAATATATTATAGATAGGGCAGAACAAGAAAGGCTATTAATAATCTTTCATTGCGCAAAAGTATTATAATACGAAAGGCTCCAATACAGAGCGGCACAAGCACGTATGCACATCCCGTGTGCAGGATGATGCGCTTGAAGCAACACGGAGTCACAGCGCTGAGAAGATCAAAACACAAAGGGAAGAGATATCGATGCGTAGTGTATCTGTCTATGCAATATTTTATTGAGCCGTTTCTTTTAACAGTTTAAAAATTCAGTTACCGTGCATGTGAAGAACAACAAACTTTAGTCCAGTGTTGTGATCTAACAGACACCCGGTAGAAAGTAACACGATTTAGAAACCGCACTAAACTCAGTTAGATAAAGTAATTTTATGCAAAACCATAGAGCGCTATCTACAGATCAAGCAGAATAACAGGA
Organism: Coreius guichenoti; assembly: GCA_039654105.1. Lineage (NCBI taxonomy): Eukaryota > Metazoa > Chordata > Actinopteri > Cypriniformes > Gobionidae > Coreius > Coreius guichenoti. The sequence continues at coordinate 37,832,637 of CM077187.1, read as the reverse complement.
GCATTGAACGTGCGGTTCTAGGGTTTGATCCTTAGGGGGGCTTAGCTCTCGCTACCTAATGTTGTGTCTGTGTATTGCAGAATGTCGATAACAAATATAAATGCAAACAATCACATATGTGAAGAACCAATGTAATCTCTCATGGCTGAATTACTTTAGATTAAATAAACCTATAACTAAAAACTTTGCAGTCTTTGTTTTATTGCTTGTAAAGTCTTTATTTTGATCTTTTTCACTCATATTTACTTGTTTATTTAAACCAAGGCCATTATTTTTTTAAATTTATTTATAAATAAATCCTTTATTTGCATTAATATTTTTTTCTGTAGTAGCTACCAAAGTTGGTTTTGACAATCATGAAATTTCACTATAGTGTCTTTTTAGCCTGACAATAATTGGTCACCATCTCATTATTATCATCAACCAGTATTACTGTTAGCTAACTAAATGCAAAAAATATAGACTTTGTATTCAAGAAATTTATCATTTTATGACAGTCAACAAAAAACTAAATTGCTTCAGTTTGCAAAGCGTGACCAAGCAATGATGAATTATATACTGAATGATGATTATTAAATCTGCAGTCCGTAACTTTTGGCGCTCTAAACAGAACTGCGTGCGTCTTGCGGAAGAACATTGCAGCCGGAGCTACTTCTCTCTGTTTATGTCTATGGCGAGTCACGCAGGTCCTGTGCTCCTCCGCAGCGGTGCGACCCGAACCGGACTAAAATACTCCGAATATAAACACTTATTATATGTGTACCGTAGTGATTCAGGATAAGACAAGAACACGGTTTTGAAAATGGATTTATGATTGTACATTCTGAACACAAAAAAGTTACATAGCTACTGCCGTTTTAACTACAGTACGAAGATACGTTCTCACAACTTATTCCCTCATTTTTAGTAAATCATAGCCACCATGATTTAACTAAATTAAAACAATTACGAATACTTAATTGTAAACTAAATTAGTTTCTAGTTTGATGTTTCATATCATGGCGAATTTCCGTATACATTGTACAGATTACATGCATTAATGCAAGCTAAACAATTCAAAAAATCATAGAAAATAGCGTCTATGACGTCACGAAACGTCTCATGAAAGTGATTTTTTGACGTCGTCTCCCGCCTCTGGCTGACATGCAGCACTTCTAACGGTGGGCTATCACGCACGCACAGAATAGCAACCATAATAAAACTTAAAAACAAGAGTTTTTTTTCTTATCGACATGTCCTGTCATTTTTAGTTATTTTCATTTTTATTTTAATAAATAAATAATACATTTTGATAGCTGATAGTTTTAGGGGGGGTCTGAAATGACAGACAGGGGGGTTAAAGGGTCTAGAACCGCCCCTGACATTGAATCATCTTGGAGAGAGTTTCATCGTGTTGACTGTCGTAACCGAACGTGACACACAGGCAGACGCAGCGGAGGGAAGCGTTCACGTGAACTTGAGTTTAATGACTTAAATATTCATCTGCACCTCACATTAAACTATGGAATGGCTTCAGAACACTTAATATAGTGCATGAAGCGTTGATGATGCTTTATAATGTTTTTGTGCCTTTTGTGGGGCACTGGGGCTTAACAATAACACAGAATATTATACGCACAGTATCGGATTTGGATCGGTCCTGTCTGACCGATACCCGATCCGCCAAAAAATGGCGGTATCGGAGCCGATACCGATACTGAGTATCGGATCATCGGCGCATCCGTTAACTGGCACTGGAATCTTTTGATGAGGCGGTGGGTAAATGTGTGTTTCCAGAACCGAGTGTCTCTGCTGAGACTGGAATATGGCAAGAAAAGGAAGGTAGCTTGCTATCTTTTAAGACAAACAGATACAGAGCACACCTTGATCCACAGGTAGGGAGGGGTTGTCCTTTATGTGGAGAACAGGAAACCGTTTTTCATTTGTTTTTAAAGTGTGAAAGGCTTCAGACACTTTTTCATAAATTGGAAGCGTGGTGTAATACTCTGGGGGAAGTTTTTACACCAGTTTTTTTCATCTATGGCACAAAATATAGGAGGAATGTTCATGTTTTAATACATTTTTTTATTTGGGCAATCAAAACTGGCCATATGGCTTTCTATAGACTGGTCAATGACATGGAAATGTTTAAATACAAATGGGGAGTAAATCAATGCATTTGAAAAGCCCCCCCCCCAGAAACATCTTTGTTAATGTTTAAAGATTTAAACCTTTTTTGTAAATAAAAAGACCTTTAAAAGTCTCTCTCTCTGATTTTTGCAACATTTTTTAAAACTTTAAAATATACAGCACAAATTTCTACAAGCTTTTGTTTAGCAGACATTTACATTTGTATCATCTCTGAGCTAAAAGATTCAGATCATGCTGAGAAACAAGAGGAGCAAAAGTTTGTTCATTAGGTGTTTATTTATTAATAAACATGCTTCAGAACTTGTGTAAACAGGCCATTAGGAAAGCTTCCAATAAACAAACTCATATTTTAAAATGAATAATGCATTGGGTTATAAAAATAAAGGGTGAGAGAAATGATGTTTGATTTGATATTTCTAATGTTTAAGATCTACAGGAACAAACAGAATGAATGAATGAACCTTCTCTCAAAGCTATGAACAAACATTCAAGTAGCATTAATAGAACATTCATTTAATGTGATCTGGTCTTTAATAATGTTCTCATAAACGTTCATACATCGTTCATGGAATGTTGTTTCTGAAACGTTTCAGTTGTTACTAAATGTAACTCAGAACGTTCCGAGAACATTGAAAAGTAACGTTCCCATAACGTTTGAAGAATGATACAACTTAATGTTCGCATAACATCTGCATAACCAAGAAATAAAAAAAAAAACTGGATGTTTTAAACACTAACATTTTCATAACTGAATGGGAACATATTTTGGTTAAGATAATTAATGTCCGTCTCTGGTCACAGACGGATGGATTTACAGACACAAAACACATTCCTCTGAACGATCGTCAGGCGTTCCAGCATTACTGCACAGATCGCAGTAAAATAACCAGATCAACTCAAACCAGAAAGACCAGTTCACCGTCTCAACTGCACAACAGAAACCTGCATTCTGCCAGTCAAACATGTTCAGAGTTACACACACACTGTTCTATACACACTGAAGCGCTGTTAGATTGTAAACCATGTCATTTACTGTAAGTCAGAGTGCTGAAATATAACGTACTGAATCATGTTTCACAGCAGTTCATACTACGAACATCTGCATTATGGTCATTTTACCATATAAACCGCTTTTTAAGCATATACAATTCACATTTACAATGAGATTTAGCAGTTTATTCTGCAATGAACAACAATGACATCGTCACACATCAAAGGAGAACGCGTCTTTGTTTCACTGACAAAATCAATGTTCAGTGAACATTAACACATTTAACTCATTGATGGGTCAATCTCACAAAACATTTCAACAGTCGCATTTCATCCCCAAATCATTCAAAAAACATAAAATGATATGTTGCATGAAAAATCAGATTACTCAGAAGTAACTAGTAAAGTAATGCATTATTTTTTTAGTAACTTTCCCCAACACTGGCCTATTTAAAGAATAATATGATTTTTTGCATTAAAAATTCTAAAAATGGGCTTTATCTTCCTAATGCAAAATATAATTTCTTATATTCGGATGTGAAATATGAGCTGGACATTTACGTCTGAGCATGCAAACTACTGTAGTGCTTTTACATTTACTTCACGGATGGCTTTGCATGTTTAAAAGAACACCTGAAGGAACAGGACGGACGTGGAAGTTCCTCTTACTCTCGCTTCTCTCTCTTCTCGTCTGCGGGTTTGAGGTAAGACTTGTAGAAGAAAACCGAGAAGAGCAGCAGGTAGCTGAGGTACATGGCGGACCCGTAGACGATGTTGTCCATGGTGGACACGCAGTGGACGTGGTGTTTCCAGCTGTAGACGAACCCCAGCACGCTCAGACCGACCAGCATCTGCGTGATCTGCATGACCGTGATCAGCATGGCGAAGGGTCTCGGCACGCGCACGCCGGCTGCTCTGGCGGTGTAGTAACTGTACATGAAAGCGTGGATGGTGTAGTTGATGGTGATGAACCAACTGCCGCCGGCCACGTGGTCTTTATACGAGTACCAGCTGTAGAGCAGGACGGTGATGTGATGATACCAGTGCAGGAAGATCAGACGCTGCTTACGCAGAACGATGAACACCGTGTCACCTGAAACACAGAGTCCAGGAGCATTTTCATCAAAGAACGAGCCCAGCTAACAGGGAACGTTGTGACAAGGTTCTCTCAACGTTATGAACAAACGTTCTTCCAGTAACATTCATTAAAAGTTATCTGGTCTTTAAGAATGTTCTCAAAACGTTAGCACAAAAACATTATACATTTTTCCTGAAATGCTTCAGCTGGACGTTCATGTAACATTTTTAAATGTAACAACTTGTTTCAGAACGTTCAGAGAACATTCAAATGTAACGTTCCCATAATGTTTGAAGAATGGAATGTTCCTTAACGGTCGCATCATTTGAAAAAAAGAGAACATTCAGAAATAATGTTTTCAGAACTTAATGGGAACTTTAGTTAAATGTTCAGAACATATTTTTGTTAGCTGGGAAATTGTGCTTAATTGTCAATTATTAAAAAATGAAAATAAATAATTATTTTTTCTAAATCTAAATATAATTTCATATATTCTGATGTGAAATATTCATGAGAACTGTCAAAATTGTAATCAACTGTACATTAAAAATTCTGTGCATAATTGTTTTGAACAATATTTTAGGGGTTAAATGTTATAATTGGGGGTTTAACGTTTAAAAATTAGATTAGATAGTATTTATATAGCACAGAGGTATTATTTTTAAATATATTATATTTTATACCCCCTCTCAAAATAATATTATAAATCTAAAATTAGTTTCTATTACATTATTATATTTTGTTCTACTCACTAATGTACTGTACTGTTAATGCATTATTTATTTATTTGATTATTTAGGTAATTTTAATGTAAAATAATCTATTTCATAGATTAATAACTAACTAATAATTGTTTATTATTTATTTTTATTATACTTTTTTTTTTTTTTTTTTTTTACATTTTTACTAGCCTGGCGTCATCATACTCAGATTCTAGTCAGAATATGAGTCTGCTCCTGCTCATTGGGCTGTGATTATGGGGCGTTTCAACCGAACCTGGAAAGAAAATGCCTCTGCACTCAATTGGATAGACCTACAACCAATCAGAGCGACGGAGTAAGTGACGTATGTTGAGCGACGCATAGCTGTCAACAGAACTCAGCTGCACGCACGCTGGAAGAAGAAGATGAGTGTAAACGATCTTTGCCGGTGTTGTGAAAAGAATTTAAGGATACACGGAGTACTTGCCAACACGATCATCATTTTTGAGAGAAATAGTAAAGGTGAATGCATATACGAACAAGTTCTCCGTTTAGTAAACGAATTCAACCCAAGTGCTCTTTGGTGATGTGGATGATTACGTTACTGTTGATCATCTGTCCATCATCGTATAAAGCCCGCCCTGACATTTGATTGGTCCGAACAGCTCTGGTTCAAGCATAGTTGCTCCACAACGGATCAAGTCCAGACCGAACTTCCCCACCTCAAATGTTGTGGGCGGGGCTAAGTTCGGCTGGCATCCAGGCTACATTTTTACAGCATTTCTCTAGATTCATAGATACATGGATACTTATTATATTTCCACTTTTTTTACTAATGTATTTTAATCTTATTTTATTTCACTTTATCTTTAAATATTCATGAAAACTGTCAAAATTGTGATCATCTGTATATTAAAAATTATATGATTCTATATTAAAAAAGATTTTTTGAACCTGAAGAATATTTTAGGGGTTAAATGTTATAATTGGGGGTTTAAAGTTTAAAAATTAGAGTTCATAAACTAAAGTAATAAAATTGTAAATAAAACATAAACATAAACATATAACATAAAAGTTTTTGTTTATATAATATATGTGTGTATATATATATTATATTTATGTATGTGTATATATATATGTGTGTGTCTTTGTACACACACATACATATATACATTATTTATATATATATATATATATATATATATATATATATATATACACTCACCTAAAGGATTATTAGGAACACCATACTAATACTGTGTTTGACCCCCTTTCGCCTTCAGAACTGCCTTAATTCTACGTGGCATTGATTCAACAAGGTGCTGAAAGCATTCTTTAGAAATGTTGGCCCATATTGATAGGATAGCATCTTGCAGTTGATGGAGATTTGTGGGATGCACATCCAGGGCACGAAGCTCCCGTTCCACCACATCCCAAAGATGCTCTATTGGGTTGAGATCTGGTGACTGTGGGGGCCATTTTAGTACAGTGAACTCATTGTCATGTTCAAGAAACCAATTTGAAATGATTCGAGCTTTGTGACATGGTGCATTATCCTGCTGGAAGTAGCCATCAGAGGATGGGTACATGGTGGTCATAAAGGGATGGACATGGTCAGAAACAATGCTCAGGTAGGCCGTGGCATTTAAACGATGCCCAATTGGCACTAAGGGGCCTAAAGTGTGCCAAGAAAACATCCCCCACACCATTACACCACCACCACCAGCCTGCACAGTGGTAACAAGGCATGATGGATCCATGTTCTCATTCTGTTTACGCCAAATTCTGACTCTACCATCTGAATGTCTCAACAGAAATCGAGACTCATCAGACCAGGCAACATTTTTCCAGTCTTCAACTGTCCAATTTTGGTGAGCTCGTGCAAATTGTAGCCTCTTTTTCCTATTTGTAGTGGAGATGAGTGGTACCCGGTGGGGTCTTCTGCTGTTGTAGCCCATCCGCCTCAAGGTTGTGCGTGTTGTGGCTTCACAAATGCTTTGCTGCATACCTCGGTTGTAACGAGTGGTTATTTCAGTCAAAGTTGCTCTTCTATCAGCTTGAATCAGTCGGGCCATTCTCCTCTGACCTCTAGCATCAACAAGGCATTTTCGCCCACAGGACTGCCGCATACTGGATGTTTTTCCCTTTTCACACCATTCTTTGTAAACTCTAGAAATGGTTGTGCGTGAAAATCCCAGTAACTGAGCAGATTGTGAAATACTCAGACCGGCCCGTCTGGCACCAACAACCATGCCACGCTCAAAATTGCTTAAATCACCTTTCTTTCCCATTCTGACATTCAGTTTGGAGTTCAGGAGATTGTCTTGACCAGGACCACACCCCTAAATGCATTGAAGCAACTGCCATGTGATTGGTTGATTAGATAATTGCATTAATGAGAAATTGAACAGGTGTTCCTAATAATCCTTTAGGTGAGTGTATATATATATATATATATATATATATATATATATATATATATATATACACACATATATTATATAAACAAAAACAGAAAAACTTTTGTTAGATGTGATTATTCACAATTAATTGATTTGACAGCACTAATAAATATATATGTGTGTGTGTGTGTGTGTAACTGGTGTGCAATGTCGTCAGACGTAGCGTAAGCATTTTGAACTGCGAGAGGCGCTACACTTTTTCCATAAGTTGATTACGGAAGGCGATTCGCTGGAAGCTAGATAATTTACTTTATAAAGTTTTAAATATGGATATTTTTCTTACACAAACGCATGGCTTCGTTTCAGAAGGCCTTTATTAACCCCTGGAGTCGTGTGGAGCAGTTTTATTACGGACAGATGCACTTTTATGATGGATAGATGCACTTTTATGATGGATGGATGCACTTTTATGATGGATAGATGCACTTTTATGATGGGTGGATGCAGTTTTATGATGGATGGATGCACTTGTATGATGGATGGATGCACTTGTATGATGGATAGATGCACTTTTATGATGGATGGATGCACTTTTATGATGGATAGATGCACTTTTATGATGGATGGATGCACTTTTATGGACTTCAAAAATGACCCAACATTCACTGCCATTATAAAGCTTGGAAGAGCCAGGACATTTATTAATATAACTCTGATTGTGTTCGTCTGAAAGAAGAATGTCATACACACCTAGGATGACTTGAGGGAGAGTAAAATGGAGTCATTTTCATTTTTGGGTGAACTATCCCTTTAATTGATTTGACAGCACTACTATTTATATTATAGTATTTCAATAGTCTATATAGTCTTTCTACTTCCATTTTTACAAGCAATTTCTAAATGAAAACTGTTGAAAACTAAAAGTAAATCCCACTGTCAGTATGCTCACCTTTCATAAAGCTTGAGGAGAAGACTGAGTTATGAGTTACATCATGTACTCACTTTAGATCAAATGGATCAGTATTAACAGTGTGTGAGTGTGTGGAAGTCTTACCGAGCTCAGGCGCTTTACTCAGAGCGAACGCACACGCCCAGAACTTGCTGACGGGGGCGCTGTAGAACGCCGTGTCACACACAGACTGCCGGAAGCCGTGTGTCGTCACCACACTGAACATGTACCAGCCCGTCCGCATCGCGCCCATTATACTGAGAGAAACACAGCAATGAGGAAGATCAGCTACTGAAGATAAAGCTGAGGCTCATAACTCAAAGATCATATCTGAGCCGGAGCATTCGTACACGGTGTGTTCTCACCTGAAGATGGCCAGACTCAGTGACCAGAGCACGAGCGGCGTCCGCAGGTCCAGCTTCTGCCTGTGCTTCATAAAGACACGGCCCAGATATATGAGCGCCGCATACGCGCCGGACAGAACGAACGCCGCTCCCCTGAAACACACTCAGGACAATTACACTTCACTCTTAGACGCAATGAACAGATGCACACACAGATGTTAGTTATGCACTGAAGAATCAACGTGACCGAATGCAAGCCAAGTGTATTTATACAGCTATAAATAAATGATTTCAAAACAGCAATCATAAAAATGTTAGGCATCTACCTTTTGTAACCCCTCCCAAAAAAATATTATAAATCTAAAATTAGTTATTACGTTACATTATATTTTTTTCTACTCACTACTGTAATGTACTGTACTCTTAAATGTGTTATTTATTTATGTAATTTTAATCTAAAATAATCCATTTAATATATTAATAACTGACTAATAATTGTTTTATTTTAATTACATTATTATTAATTTATTATAATCTTATTATTATTATTTTGTTTAGATTTTTACAGCATTTCTCTAGAATCTTCCATGGATATTTATTATATTTCTTTTTTTTACTTTTTTTTTATTCTTATTTTATTTTATTTTTACATTTCTTTAGACTTTTCCACAGATACTTATATTTTCACTTACTTATTTAATCTTATTTAATTTTTTTAATTTACGGCATTTCTCTAGTTTTTTTCTACACATACTTATTATATTTCCACTTTTTTACAAATTTAGTTTAATTTAATTTAATTTTTACTTTTTTTTTTTTTTTACAGTATTTCTTCCATGGATTTTTTTTTTTTACTTATTTATTTTATTCTTATTTTATTTCTTTTAATTTTATTTTTCTATTTTTTTTCTACGGATGCTTATATTTCCACCTTTTTACTTAATTTAATTTTTAAATTTTTTTTTACAGCATTTCTTTAGACTTTTTCACAGATACTTATATTTCCACTTTTTTTTACTTATTTATTTAAATCTTATTTTATTTTTAGATTTTGTTTACAGCATTTCTCTAGACTTTTCCCCGGACCCCTTGTCTCACATAACAGCGTCTCTGTCCTGATCTGAACCTGCGAATAAAATGATGTCACAATCAGGCGAAAGGTCAAAGGTGAGCGTCTCTCGCCATCCTTCACGTGAACCTGCTCTTATCACAGACATGCATCAATCACATCATTATTGAGTTCATACAGTTCACAGTGGGAACATTAACTCTCTCTCTCACACACACACACAAACACACACACATTAGTGCACAAGAATCATCAGGTGTTCATTGTTTGTTAATATGATTGTGATATTTGTGATGAAAGGTCAAAGGTTATTATTTTTACTGCCTCACTTTAATGAGCAGGGAGTGTTTAAAGCAAACACACTGCCTTTACTAACATATGTAATATTACAGTTAAAGTACAATACCTACATGTTAGATATATGACATACACATGTCATGACAAATACATGCACAATACACATTTTAAGCATCTGTCTGATACTGTATTTTTAAATAATGGTATTATTGTGTAGGCTAGTATGTATTGCACATCACATTAAATGTGTATATATAGCAGCCCAGCCTATTTTATTCTATTCTATCCAGTTTTGCATGATAATATTCCTCATCTATGAACAGAACTCAGGATGAATCAGTGATTCATTGCTCAATTGACTCACCAGTTCTGCTGAAACCATTCCAACGCGACTCGCTCATCAAACCGACGCTCAAAGTCAAACGCGTAAAGCGAATCGTTCATCTTCATCTTCAGGTGAGCAGATCTTCAGTAGATGAAGTGATGAAGGTGAAGCAAACCGGAGAGTTTTGGTGAGGTGAGGTGAGGTGAGGCGAGCGACACGAACACTCCTGCGCTTAACTTCATAATTATATGCAGGAGAGGGCGGAGTCAGAGCAGCTATCCAATCACAATCAAAAGATCAGCATTTTTCATAATACGAGCGACTAAACGCTTCCCAAGTTTTATATTCATGAGAAAAGACCATATTTGCAGAGCTTGAAAACGTTGTGCAATATTTTATTGTAAAGTGTACAATGTATATATAAAAAAAAAATAATAATAAAATACATATATAAAATGGAAGTATAGACTAAATCACTAGCTGAATTAAACTAAATCACTTACTAACCTTATCTGTGAAAGGTTATTTATCTAATATTTTAACTAAATCAATAATACATATATAAATATATACATATATACACAAACCCGATTCCAAAAAAAGTTGGGACACTGTACAAATTGTGAATAAAAACAGAATGCAATGATGTGGAAGTTTCAAATTTCAATATTTTATTCAGAATACAACATAGATGACATATCAAATGTTTAAACTGAGAAAATGTATCATTTTAAGGGAAAAATAAGTTGATTTTAAATTTCATGGCATCAACACATCTCAAAAAAGTTGGGACAAGGCCATGTTTACCACTGTGTGGCATCCCCTCTTCTTTTTATAACAGTCTGCAAACGTCTGGGGACTGAGGAGACAAGTTGCTCAAGTTTAGGAATAGGAATGTTGTCCCATTCTTGTCTAATACAGGCTTCTAGTTGCTCAACTGTCTTAGGTCTTCTTTGTGGCATCTTCCTCTTTATGATGCGCCAAATGTTTTCTATGGGTGAAAGATCTGGACTGCAGGCTGGCCATTTCAGTACCCGGATCCTTCTTCTACGCAGCCATGATGTTGTAATTGATGCAGTATGTGGTCTGGCATTGTCATGTTGGAAAATGCAAGGTCTTCCCTGAAAGAGACGACGTCTGGATGGAGCATATGTTGTTCTAGAACTTGGATATACCTTTCAGCATTGATGGTGCCTTTCCAGATGTGTAAGCTGCCCATGCCACACACACTCATGCAACCCCATACCATCAGAGATGCAGGCTTCTGAACTGAGCGCTGATAACAACTTGGGTTGTCCTTGTCCTCTTTAGTCCGGATGACATGGCGTCCCAGTTTTCCAAAAAGAACTTCAGATTTTGATTCGTCTGACCACAGAACAGTTTTCCACTTTGCCACAGTCCATTTTAAATGAGCCTTGGCCCAGAGAAAACGCCTGCGCTTCTGGATCATGTTTAGATATGGCTTTTTTTTTGACCTATAGAGTTTTAGCCGGCAACGGCGAATGGCGCGGTGGATTGTGTTCACCGACAATGTTTTCTGGAAGTATTCCTGAGCCCATGTTGTGATTTCCATTACAGTAGCATTCCTGTATGTGATGCAGTGCCGTCTAAGGGCCCGAAGATCACGGGCATCCAGTATGGTTTTCCGGCCTTGACCCTTACGCACAGAGATTGTTCCAGATTCTCTGAATCTTTGGATGATATTATGCACTGTAGATGATGATAACTTCAAACTCTTTGCAATTTTTCTCTGAGAAACTCCTTTCTGATATTGCTCCACTATTTTTCGCCGCAGCATTGGGGGAATTGGTGATCCTCTGCCCATCTTGACTTCTGAGAGACACTGCCACTCTGAGAGGCTCTTTTTATACCCAATCATGTTGCCAATTGACCTAATAAGTTGCAAATTGGTCCTCCAGCTGTTCCTTATATGTACATTTAACTTTTCCGGCCTCTTATTGCTACCTATCCCAACTTTTTTGGAATGTGTAGCTCTCATGAAATCCAAAATGAGCCAATATTTGGCATGACATTTCAAAATGTCTCACTTTCAACATTTGATATGTCATCTATATTCTATTGTGAATAAAATATAAGTTTATGAGATTTGTAAATTATTTCATTCCTTTTATATTCACAATTTGTACAGTGTCCCAACTTTTTTGGAATCGGGTTTGTATATCCCCTTTTGTACTAAGTAGAAAACCTCTAGCATCATGAAAGGGGTTAAGAAATAAAGCACAATTCACACTGGCCCAAAGAAAGCCAACAAACACCAACAAACCCCAGCATTATATTGTTGAAACACATGCTGTCACTAATGCATTCAAGTGTGAAAAATTTCAGCATTTTGAGTATATTTTGCAATATTAACATTTATATTTTACATATCACTTATTTATGCATGGTAAAGTCCCACTGAAGTGCCTTGAGATGTGCAGCATTATTCAATGTGTTGACATAATTTCCACTGAAACAGGAAGACATATCGAACAGCCACTTCCCTTTTTAAAACAGCCAATAGCGTTCAGTATAAATCACAGCTCCAGAGCCGTTGAGCTGAGTAAAGCCACAGTTTCCTCTGTCACTGTGAAAACTGGAAGAACTATAAGAGATGGCGACTCTCTGAGAAAACAAAGGAAATTATCATCTGAACTCACTCTTGTGCATTTAGCGTCCCCATCCGAGACGACATCACACTGAGTTAATCATCCAAGTATTGCCTTAATTCACATGTTTTTCCCTTCACTGCCTCTTCCCCCATCTCTCCTATATAATTCACCCAAAATCTATATGGGTTAATGTGAACAAGTACTATACAGTGTTATACATGTTTGGTATCATTTGAAACGTCTCAGTGCGACTGGTACAAAGGTCTCATTCCCACAGAAGTAAGGCAAAAGGTAACAAAGGTTTTAAGAGTTTAGAGATATTTTATTTATTGTGTGTGGGTGTGTCCTCTGCCAATTGGTCTTTACCTCCTGTCCTCAGTAAGGTGTAAACTACAGGTCTGGAGACTTGATTAATGCAAATTCCCATTGTGAACTCATGTTTACATTTGAAAGAGTTTTCTGTCTTGGTCTGGTATTTAAGGGATGTTGCAGAAGGGTCAGGGCGCGATCCTTTACTCAGATCAGTCCCTAACGCTGGGTGTCTTCAAAAGTCAGGTATCCATCTTTTACTCTTTACTTCAGAGCATTTGATGTTATGTATGGATTATCTTTATCGTGGAGCACGGGCGTCTAGGATATCAGTTAATCGCCTCTGTCTAGTGACCAAGACTGACGGGTTTGTGATAAAGAGATCATAATCTGGCCGATGCGAGACTCAAAATATTATCGGAATCTGGATGAACGGGTATAACTTCAACAAAGGGTTAAACAGAATAATCAAATGTGTAGTTAAACTATTATACAAATGACCAAATAACCAATCGGCATTCTAACCTAAATTCGAGGTCATGATAAAATGGAGTCAGATAGAAGTAAATTGGAATTAAATTACTTTTCCCCGCCGAAAAGACCGAATGCACAGAAACCTTCACCCGCTAATCGTAAGCCGTCATTGGGACGATTGGGTGGGCCTTACACCTCCTAACCTCTAACTGTTTCTCTGATCGTTCCCTATCTCCTATATAGTGCACTGTCTGATCGTTCCCTATCTCCTATATAGTGCACTGTCTGATCGTTCCCTATCTCCTATATAGTGCACTGTCTGATCGTTCCCTATCCCCTATATAGTGCACTGTCTGATCGTTCCCTATCCCCTATATAGTGCACTGTCTGATCGTTCCCTATCTCCTATATAGTGCACTGTCTGATCGTTCCCTATCCCCTATATAGTGCACTGTCTGATCGTTCCCTTTCCCCTATATAGTGCACTGTCTGAATTGTTCCCTATCCCCTATATAGTGCACTGTCTGATCGTAACCTATCTCCTATATAGTGCACTGTCTGATCGTTCCCTATCCCCTATATAGTGCACTGTCTGATCGTTCCCTATCTCCTATATAGTGCACTGTCTGAATCATTCTCTATCCCCTATATAGTGCACTGTCTGATCATTCCCTATCTCCTATATAGTGCACTGTCTGATCATTCCCTATCCCCTATATAGTGCGCTGTCTGAATCATTCCCTATCCCCTATATAGTGCACTGTCTGATCTTTCCCTATCCCCTATATAGTGCACTGTCTGGTCTTTCCCTATACCCTATATAGTGCACTGTCTGATCGTTCCCTATCTCCTATATAGTGCACTGTCTGATCATTCCCTATCCCCTATATAGTGCGCTGTCTGGTCTTTCCCTATCCCCTATATAGTGCACTGTCTGATCTTTCCCTATCCCCTATATAGTGCACTGTCTGGTCTTTCCCTATACCCTATATAGTGCACTGTCTGATCTTTCCCTATCCCATATATAGTGCACTGTCTGATCGTTCCCTATCTCCTATATAGTGCACTGTCTGATCTTTCCCTATCCCCTATATAGTGCACTGTCTGGTCTTTCCCTATACCCTATATAGTGCACTGTCTGATCTTTCCCTATCCCATATATAGTGCACTGTCTGATTGTTCCCTATCCCCTATATAGTGCACTGTCTGATCGTTCCCTATCCCCTATATAGTGCACTGTCTGATCGTTCCCTGTCCCCTATATAGAGCACTGTCTGATCGTTCCCTATCCCCTATATAGTGCACTGTCTGATCGTTCCCTATCCCCTATATAGTGCGCTATGCGCCATTCACCATGTAGAAAACAGTAAATGTGTGACCGAGTGACTGATTTGAGCCGCAGCTTCAGCGTCTGTTTATAATGTAGGGCTTCAGATTCTAGAGAGCATTTGATTGGACAGGAAATCTGATGAGAAGCTGAAGTGCAGAGTGATGTCATCAAAATCACTGATCCATATCAGCGGGAGTGAGAGACTGTAAGTTTTGAATGCTTATAACTTCTAAAGGTCAATTTTGTCATTGTTTTGGAGCACACTAGCTTACAGATAACAGTAAGACTAACATATTCATTTTAAAGCCCAAAAAACTTCAATTTTAAATTCCTGGGGACTTAACATGGGTTTTTTAAAATGTCTTCATAAACTGATTAAAAACATAAATGACCACATCCCGCAAATATTATTATTAATAATAATAATAATAATAATAATAATAATAATAATAATAATAATAATAATAATAATAATAATAATAAATAGTTTTTTTCAGTTAGTTCTTAAGGAGACTTTTATTTTGAAAAATCGCGGTGTTCTGTTTATGGTGTCGCTGCTGCTTCCTGCTTCACTGCTATAGTTTATATATCACAATAAACATGCGGACAGCTGCATAAACTCACTCGCTGCAAGTATGTTATGCTGTATTTCTCAGCTAATATTAAGCCACAGTACATTCATTAATCATGCAAACTCTTATTAGTTGCACCCGAATCTGACCCATGATGATGTTAGTGCATGACCACACTGGACATGAGTTTGCTGTTTGTTATCAGTGTGTGACACCTTGTGCATTCTTATGGGCGTTGTTGTGTGAAATACTGACTCCTTCAGACATTATTAACATTGCAAACATTGTTTAAGTGGTTTTAGATGACTGCAAACATGAAAGTGCTGCTTCTGAAAGAGCCTAGAGAGAGTGAAAGTGAAGCAGACCCTTATATCAAGGTAATGGCACATCCTGTATTATTAATAATACTCATCACAATGGCTTTGAGAGAGTAATGTTGGGCTTTTGTTTCAGGAGCTGGCCTCATGTGGACACACGGCTGCTCTGATCCCGGTTCTGTCTTTCACATTTGTGTCTCTAAAGGAGCTGTCAGAGAGGGTGAGTCTGGAGATCAGTTTCTGATGTTGAATAATGCTGCTGTAGATGTGAACTCTGTGTTTGTGAAACACCAGCTCTTTGAGCCCGAGAGGTTCGGAGGTCTGATCTTCACCAGTCCCAGAGCCGTGGAGGCCGTCAGGACCTGCTTAGACTCCAACACACACACACACAGTAAGTCTGGATCACACAGTGGGGGTTTGGAAAAGTGTAGGATTTGACTGTACTTTGCTGTTTGATCATCATGCAACATCAAACCACGATTACAGTATCAAACCACGATTACAGTATCAAACCGATGCGTCAGAGGCGAATATGTGCTGGTTATAAAGCGCTTTAGGTTTTGTCTTCTGGAGTGGACCTTAATATGTTAGTGAATTTCTCTGACACACTCAGGGCTTTTCACAGATACCAAATGTAACAACAACTTACGACTTTCTGTTATAAAACAGGGCATTGATTTCATACGTCCACTTAAACCTTCATCCGTCCCTCGCACTTTATATATTTTTTTTTGGTCCAGAAAGCTTATATCATTTACAGTTGCAAGAAAAAGTATGTGAACCGCTTGCAGAATCTGTGAAAATGTGAATAATTTTAACTAAATAAGAGAGATCATACAAAATACGTTATTTTTTTATTTAGTGCTGTCCTGAATAAGATATTTTACATAAAAGATGTTTACATATAATCCACAAGACAAAAAAACAGCTGAATTTACTAAAATGACCCGTTCAAAAGTTCATGAACCATTGATTCTCAATACTGTGTGTCGTTCCCTGATGAGCCACAGCTGTGTGTGTGTGAGTGTGTGTGTGTGTCGTTCCCTGATGATCCACAGCTGTGTGTGTGTTTTGTGATGGTTGTTCTTGAGTCCACTGTTTGTCCTGAGCAGTTAAACTTACCAATGTTCATCAGAAAAATCCTCCAGATTAGGGATGCACCGAAATGAAAATTCTGGGCCGAAACCGAAAATTACTTTTTAAAAATAATTATTCATTTATTTCAAATTAGTTTTTTGTATAATTGTATTATTATTAGATGTTTTAATTAAATTCAATAATTTTACTGAATCTGAATTAAAAAAAAATACAAGCCAATAAAATAAAATAACCACACTTTTATTTAAAGTAACACACAATATTTAGACAGAAAATAGGCCTATATTCAAATAATATTAAATATCAATATATTAATATTAGTGCTGGGGAAAAATTAATCGTGATTAATCGCATCCAAAAATAAAAGTTTGTGTTTACATAATATATGTGTGTGTACTGTGTATAATTATTATGTATATAGAAATACACACACATGCATGTATATATTTAAGAAAAATGTTATATTTTTTATAAAAAAAAATATATATACACACACATACACAGTATATACATGCAAATATTTCTTAAATATATACATACATGTGTGTGTATTTATATATACATAATAATTATACACAGTACACACACATATATTATGTAAACACAAACTTTTTTTTTGATGCGATTAATCACGATAAATTTTCCCCCAGCACAAATTAATATCAATATATTAATAACAATATATCATTCTTCATTCCGTTCTATGCAACAGAATCAGATTTAACAGATTTATTTTTTGACCAATTATCAAAATAATGTATAGTCCTAGAAAACTATTATAATCAGAGCATGTGAGCAGAGAGCGAGGAGCGGGTCAGTGAATGAGAGGGTGGCGTCATTTTACCCCAGCACAGCTATACCATACCATATTACAGCACAGGCTATACCATACCATATTACAGCACAGGCTATACCATACCATATTACAGCACAGGCTAGTGCAAACAGAAACAAGTCTAGAGAAATGTCATGTCTGCACGCGGCGCGCACACACGGAGCGGGACACGGAGCAGTCGTTTCAAAGCTGTGCATCTTCAGAAGTGGAGCCGCTCGCAAAGTTACAAAACATGAGAGAGTGAAACCTGATCGCCGAACACGGATGGGCGGGGCGGCATATTTTCGGCTCATATTTTCGGCCTTTTTTCTTTTTCGGCCAAAAACCGAAAATGCTATTTTCGGCTGATAATTTTCGGCGGCCGAAATTTCGGTGCATCCCTACTCCAGATCCTGCACATTCTTCAGTTTTCCAGCATTTTTTCCCTCTCCAGCAGTGACTGTATGATTTTGAGATCCATCTTTTCACAGACAATTAAGGGACTCAAACACAACTATTAAAAAAGGTTGAAACATTCACTGACGCTCCAGAAGGAAACACGAAGCATTAAGAGCCGGGGGGTGAAAACTTATTGAATTTGAAGATCAAGGTAAATTGTACTTAATTTGTCTTCCGGGAAACATGTGAGTGTCTTCTGTTGCTTCTGTAGGGCAGTACTAAATGAAAAAAATTGATATTTAAACAAAATAAGAAAAATTGGACATCTTCATCCTGTGCAAAAGTTTTCACCCCCGGCTCTTAATGCGTCGTGTTTCCTTCTAGAGCATCAGTGAATGTTTCAACCTTTTTTTAATAGTTGTGATTGAGTCCCTCAAT